>JAVYIG010000418.1:0-460000 GCA_035222895.1 Strongylocentrotus droebachiensis
TCATTAAATGATTAGAGAAAGAGTACCGTTCTCGACTCTTAATCCTTGTCTGAATTGAGTTCCCCCCCCCCTCCCGCGCGAAGCGCGGAAGCTTTGACGTTTCATTGAATTATTAGAGAAAGAAGATGATTCGTTGTTCCATTCTCGACTCTAAATCCTTGTCTGAATTCAGTTTTCCTCCTCCTGCGCGTAGCGCGTAAGCTTCTGACGCTTCATTAAATTATGAGAGAAAGATGATGATTCGTTGTCCCATTCTCGATTCTTAATCCTTGTTTGAATTCATTTTCCCCCTTCCGCGCGAGGCGCGGAAGCTTTGACCTTTCATAGTTTAATGAAATTATTAGAGAAAAAAGATAATTTGTTGTTCCATTCCCGACTCTTAATCCTTCTCTGAATTTAGTTTCCCCCTCCAGCGCAAAGCGCAGAAGCTTAACGTTTCATTAAATTATTAGAGAAAGAAGATGATTTGTTGTACCGTTTTAGACTTGTCAAAAATGTTTCTTTGTCTGCTCCTTTTTTTCGTCCTATGTCCTCTTACTGCCCCTACCGCCCCTAGCTACGCATGCTTTAAAGGGAAAATGAAACAATCATGATTGTGATAGCATACAATTAGGTCAGTAGAAATGAAAGGGGAAAAAAATATCTATTTATACACCAACCATGAAATAATCGCGACCGGGAGCGTCATATCTTAGTTTTGTGTTATCGGGCGAGGGCCGGGGCGACCAAGCGAGATTTTGCAATGTAGAATGCTGAAATTATGCATTCTAGAAAATCCTTTAGTCCAATATATACGTTCTTTCCGCTACATGTATATTTCTTTCTAGCTATATATCTAAATTTCCGGGGGGACGTGTCCCTCTATCGGGCCCAGGATCGCCGCCGCTGTCCATTATCACTACCAACATGAGTTCAAATATAAGCACAAGCGAGTTGGTATGAGCTGAATCCAAATGAAGGGCAAAATAAGAGTTGTGAAGCGGCCCTACCGTTAATTTATAATTTGACTGTTTAGTATATAGCTTCTATTTGAAAGACATCCAAAATATTGTGCCCTTTTCAATTTTTTTCAAAAAGCAGGGGCTGTTTGTAACGTTTAACTTTGAATCCGTGGCTCGAGATTTTATGCGGCCGGCCCGGCCCCCTCTATTCAATAACGTTTCCCAAGCCTTCTGGAATGGCCCCAAATCTCCCGATTACAGTTTTTCCCTTATTCGTCGTTACTGTCACTTAGCGCCATTTCCTTGTCTTTCCCCCTTTCTCACCCGACTTTTCTCTTCCCCTTCCCACCCCCCCCCCCCCCCAACCCACTCAGTGTTATCTAGGGTACGCGCATGTATGTTCCCTCTTTTAGTTTGAAAGCACCCCTTTATCTTCGGTGTGTAAAGTCAGTGCGGGCCGGATTTGTGTGTATTACGGGCCGGACTTTGTTGCGTGAAAAGTAACCCTTTATCGGAAATTTTGGGAACACAAAATCGGTCCCTCCGACCCCGGAGTGGGAGTGAGGTGGGGGGGGGGGGATCTTCTTTTTTTTTTCTCTCTCTCTCTCTCTCTTCTTTCTTTTCTCTTCTCTTTTCTTTTCTCTTCTCCTTTCTTTTCTCTTCTCCTTTTTTTCTTCTCTTCTCCTTTCTTTTTTTTTCTCTTTTTTTTTTGCGCCGCCAATAGGGGGGGGGGGGGGGCCGCGGCCGTTTCGGCCCCCCCCTGGATCCGCCACTGTGATGCAAACGTCATTGTGGTTGGATTAGCATGTCGGCGACTAACCTTAACGCCCTCATAGAGTGGAGAATGTGTACTATATTGTACAGAAAGGTGATATAAATCAATAACTGGGGTAATAATAATACTGTAATCGCTTTGTTTAATTGATAGTAAAGAGCTTTATAATAAATATGTATTTTCACTATATAATTTGTATTCGCTGAATTATCATGAACTTCTTCGCAATATCATTAAGGGAGCAAACATTGTAACGATTCTCAAATAAAGGCATTTTTGAAACCTAGACAAAGAGATGAATTTGATGAAAGAATGAAGATGATAAATGAAGAAACCAAGAGTTGTTTTGTTATTGCATTTTTTATTAAATTAAAGATTAAGATTATTCAGGAGAATAATTGTTCTTGTTTTCTCGTAAGATTTGCTAATTTTCTTTGTTTTGTCAGGGAATCCCCGACGCATATTTTTCTGTGCCTTTGGTGAGGATCGATCTTTCTACATGAACGTAAACCAACCTCTCACAACGGCTCACGAGCTCACAGAGGACATGAATGACGCTGACATCAGTGGCTCTGAAGAGCGAGAAAAACTGCGAGATATAAGCTACTTCAACGGCACCCTATACTGGACGAAACAGGAAGGCAGTCACAAAGGCATCGCTGTAATGACTAATTACGATCAAAGCAGCCCATCATTCGACATAAAAGAAACCAGTGAAATAAACACACCCCTTCGATTGCTCATCTTTAATGTAAATCCATGATCGATATTTTACAGAAAAGAGCCCGGTTGTCTAATTTTTATTTGATTCAACGTTGTCATCATTGTCATATCAGATATGACGTGGTAAACCAACGCAAAAAAAAAAAAATCGCCGCGTTTTTTTTTTGTTCGTTTTTTGGGGGGTGGGGGGGGGGGGGGGGAGGGGGAGGGGGAGGGATGGGGTTTTTATTTTTTTTATTTTTGTTTCTTTAATGTAAATGAATGGGAACAAAGGTCGAACGCGTGTTCACTAAACTCTGTGTTGTCAGGTAGAGAAATACCAAGCGTTTTACACTTCATCAATACGTCATTATAACAAAAAAGAACGCTACGGTTTTGCGACGTCATATCTGAACGAGGCTGTAAGAGACAAGGGGTGGGGTGGGGGGGGGGGGGGGTCGGTCGGGTCGTGCCTCCAAACTAAAGACATATTACGTTGTAAATTTTGGTGGCAGAATACTTAAATTTCAGACTTTTAAAATCTCCCACTCTTCACCACTTTGGATATGCCGGCCTTGCCCCGCTGTAGCTACACTTATGTCAATGGGTATCTTCTTAAAGGGAGAATGCTTCAAAGTCACAGTTTCTTTTTTTCATTATTTCAGCTTATATTTTCTAGAATGTAAGCTAATGCTGGAGTTAGCTTGATTTTTTTAGATGAACGATTAAAAGGGTACGTTCTTTTTTGTTCATGTTATGTCTTGTTGAAGTTTTTACTTTTAATAGATATGATTCTTTTAAAAAAAAATTGCTTTTCAATATGAAATCAATTGAACCATCATAACCACGAGATACGAACCGTAATTTTCGGACATTGTTAGTATTAAACAAGTCTGTATGCATTAGTAGGAGACCAGCATGTAGATCCCGTGACCAAACTCTGGGAACAAAGGTTTGAAAGTGTTTTTGTGTTCCCTGATGAATACCGAAATTTTTTGACTTGGGCTGCCCCCTTGAAAATCCCAGGCATTTTCGTGAGGGGTCAACAAAGGTCACACAGGGTTAGAAATTCAAAAAGTTCCAATCGTGTCAATATGCATATCAAATTACTCGTCTGGTCATAAGGATTCCAAAAATGTATAGGTTGTTATACCTCCGACCTTAAATGAGGGTGCTATGGTCAAAAAGGTGAATGCACTATAGAAATTCACCAACACAGTTAATATCGTCCGATTCTAATGATTTTAGTGTCTAATAATAGGTTTTCTGACATGGCAAATTGAACTATACAACTTTTAAAGTAAAAGTGCTTACCTTGACCATGTACATTCAAAATGGCTGCCGTTTTGGTGACAAACATCTAACAACTTCTTATCCATGGGTTTGGGGGAATTTTCAAGGTTATGGCAACCACTTTTGTTTTTAAAAGTTGCTTAGTTGAATTTGTTATGTCAGAAAACATATTATTAGACACTAAAATCATTATAATCGGACGATGTTAACTGTGTTGGTGAATTTCTAAAGTGCATTGACCTTTTTGACCATAGCGCCCTCATTTAAGGTCGGAGGTATAACAACCTATACATTTTTGGAATCCTCATGACCAGACGAGTAATTTCATATGCAATTTCATAAGATTCACTGTGTTGGTGAATTTGACTACTGGTCAAAAGTGTGTTGACCTTTCGACGTTTTTGACCATAGCGCCCTCATTTAAGGTCGGAGGTATAGCAAACTATACATTTTTGGAATCATCATGACCAGACGAGTAATTTGATATGCATATTGACACGATTGAAACTATTTGAATTTCTATCCCTGTGTGACCTTTGTTGACCCCTCACGAAAATGCCTGGGATTTTCAAGGGGGCAGCCCAAGTCAAAATTGTTCGGTATTCATCAGGGAACACAAAAACACTTTCAAACCTGTGTTCCCAGAGATTGGTCACGGGACCTACAGGCTGGTCTCCTACTACATGGTATAAACTCCTTAAAGTGATAGGTTATCATCATGCTTGTTCGAATACTAGCTATAAAACTTTCCATACTCATAACAAAGATTTTTATATCTTGGCCAAAATAAGCAGGAAATATTATTATAGTCCCATGTCATAATGCACGGAATCTGAATACAGTCTCGTAAATTTTGAGAATGCAGAAGTGTAACTTGAATTATCGAATTATTTACCTAGAGACACTTATCAATTGTTTGGTAATTTTAAACAATACTGGTACATAATATTTCAGTATATTGATAATTTATTTGCTTCAAATTTGTTGTTCATGTGTGTTACTGACGATGACGGAGATCTGTTTTTCTGAATACTGTGTGAACATGAATATGCCTTCAGCCGTGCATCTAACTTTTTGAGTGGGATTCTTTTATACTTCTTTTAGACAGTTTATATGTCTAACCGTATATGCATACTGTAGAGTGTAAAAATATGTATCTGTGTTTGAAATATTTATTTAATCATAATGAACAGAGATGTATTCGTAGTCTTCTGATAGTATAGATGATTGGTTATGTTATATTGTTATCATGGTTTTATTATAGTTGGTGAGACTCCATTACATTTAGAAATATAAATGTTTCGGATTTTAAATATTTGCATTTTGTTGCAAAATATAGCATTCACTCCTACCTTGCTGTTGTTTGCTGTGATATTAAATTAAAATGCACGTGATACACTTTAACAAAAAAGAAAATCCACTGTAATGATGATGCGTTATATTTTGAAACCAAATAATTCTATGCGATTGGAAGAAGGTTAGCAAAGAGGAAGGATTTCCAAACAAAAGTTCTTCTGCATGTTTATGGGTTCATGGCTGTATAATAATAATGAGCTCCCAATGTCTTTCTGCAAAGAAACATTAGAAATTTAGATACCGAAAATACACTTTTATTAATGGCAAAATAGCGATAGAGCGAGTTTGGTTAATGGTTATAGCAATGCATTGTGATTATCGGCATTATTCAAGGGGTGTTTATTCTATTACATATTTAGGCAAACAATGCAAATATTATATTG
Source organism: Strongylocentrotus droebachiensis (assembly GCA_035222895.1). NCBI lineage: Eukaryota > Metazoa > Echinodermata > Echinoidea > Camarodonta > Strongylocentrotidae > Strongylocentrotus > Strongylocentrotus droebachiensis. Next base: position 5,451 of record JAVYIG010000418.1, read on the forward strand.
CCGTCAATGTATTGGGTTTTCAATCCTTTCCACTGAATCTACTATCGTACACAAATAATGTGATTCAATCTTCACTAATAGCTACCCCCCCCCCCCCCCCCCCTCCCAGGAAGAAAAAAAGAACATGAAATACCCCTAAAAAAGAACTTTCACTGAACTGCAAACCTGTCAAAATTAAACCATGATTTCTCAGGATTGGTAACAAATAGAAATGAGATGAGAAGACTGATCGCCATGGCGACCAGAAGTACAATACATCGTGCACGACATTCACTGTGATACACATATCATCAACATTATCTATTCGATGAGCCATGGCATGAACACCTCGATTAGTATAATTATTGTTGAAAACCGAATTTAATTCTACTATGATAAGAATAAGTACATGTAGGTGATCATGAACTGATGAATGCAGTGATGAGAAAGCGCAAGCAAATAATAATGTAGGCATAGTGATTTGTATCAATTATTCAAAACCAATTTCCGCCATTCGAGGCATGCTAACATGTAACAACAAAAGAAGAGGGAAAAAAAGGGGGAAAATGGCCTCCATAGTTGACGACGTCAGTATATCATTTAAAAAAAAATAACATGACAATGATGAAGCTCGATTCAAGTACAAGCTAATACTTTTATCAAATATCACATTTTTCATTTATGAATATACATGTAGTTGAACTGAGAAAATGAGAAAGAAAGAAGAAAATGGCCTCCAATAAGAGGAATCCCAAGAAAAGAAGAAGAGAAAGAAGAAAAAGAAGACTACGAGTATTGAAAAAGAGAAAAGGTTGAATAAAATAAGACAAGATAATGAATGATATATAGATGAAGAATAAAAGACCAAGGGCGAAGGTGGGAGAGCGATGACGAGAGGGAATTCGGAGGAGGGAGGAAGGGATTTTTCAAGAAAATGGCTGCGCCCATGTCATGCTAAAAGGCATCACATCGTGCCAAGAATATCTTCATTCATAATCTCTTGTGTATTTTTCGTAAGGAATATTATACATCAAGGGCATGATTACATCTCATTTTTTCAGAACACTAGTTACACTAATTCTTTGGGTGAGGTTTCCTTTAACTTCACGCACAATAATTGCGTCCTTGCCTTGTACTCGCAAGTATAATGGTCCCCGGTCTTCAGTCTTCGTTTTCCAAACATCCGGGGCCCGAATTTTGTATTGTTTTTGTTTTTTTACGATTTAGAACATACACCTGTAAATCATTTACACTTGACCTGAAATATAGGTCTGTACTCCAAAAAGTTTTTAGTGTGTATGGTTTCCTCAATTGTAAAGTTTGTTATTTAATTGCTGATATTTTCCCAGTATTTTATGTGTAAATTCTTTATTTTACATTAGCTTCAAAATGTGTATACAACTTTTGTTCCATGTAAAGCGGTTTGAGAACCTATTCTGAATGTGATTTGCGCTTAATGAAACAATGAAAGCAAAAATGTTGTGACTAATAAACAGTCCGTATAGATCTAATAAAAGAATAGCGACATGTTGAACAAGCTGTAGTTGATTTAAAACTTTACGGTTATCACCTGCACACTTTTAATTCATATCTATTTATCTAGTTATACTTATCTATTAATTTATTTGCCACTAATTTGGATGGTACATAATGCATGGTCAGCATGAATGTAGTATTTTATAGGGGTCCACACTGGGTCGCTGGTTGAGCAAACCTAATATGAGTTGTCTCACTGACTGGAAAATAAAATGTGAAAGGACGCTTTCATTAGACATTCGACATCGGAAATATTCAACAAAAGTATTTAATAATACACAATTTTGGACAGACACGTTGAAATGAATGAATATTGATTCATTACAACAAATTCTTAATAATTCCAAATATAGCCTCATAGAATATCTTGAGGATAAATTTGGATTCGCAAGACTTATCTTTGTCGGTCTTTTTGGCTTTCTGTCTCACGGGCCGTTTGACAACTGGTTCGTAATATTAACCCATTTTAACACAGAGTTCGTCAAACACTTCATTTAATATTGGTGTTGATATTGTGAAACTGATGATCATAAGAAATTAGAATCAAGTGTATTGTAATTTGTACATAACACTTCACCTGATCATAATTTGTGATGACTGTTGTGATTAAAAATCTGCACCACAAATAAGTTGAACTAACTTCATTTTCGCGAACTGTCGAAAAAAGGAAAAGGAAAAGAAAAAGTCCATGGAATAAAAAGAAAAGAGCGGAGGAGTCACGTTGTAATTGGTCGGAAAGAGAGTGTGAAAAAGAAAAAGGACGAAGAGAAATCTGTGGAGAGAAAGAAATATCAGTGGAGAGAAAGAGATAGCTGTGGAGAGAAAGAGATATCAGTGGAGAGAAAGAGATATCAGTGGAGAGAAAGAGATATCAGTGGAGAGAAAGAGATATCAGTGGAGAGAAAGAGATATCTGTGGAGAGAAAGAGATATCTGTGGAGAGAAAGAGATATCAGTGGAGAGAAAGAGATATCAGTGGAGAGAAAGAGATATCTGTGGAGAGAAAGAGATATCAGTGGAGAGAAAAAGATATCAGTGGAGAGAAAGAGATATCAGTGGAGAGAAAGAGATATCTGTGGAGAGAAAGAGATATCTGTGGAGAGAAAGAGATATCTGTGGAGAGAAAAAGATATCTGTGGAGTGAAAGAGATATCACTGGAGAGAAAGAGATATCAGTGGAGAGAAAGAGATATCTGTGGAGAGAAAGAGATATCTGTGGAGTGAAAGAGATAGCTGTGGAGAGAAAGAGATATCTGTGGAGAGAAAGAGATATCTGTGGAGAGAAAGAGATATCAGTGGAGAGAAAGAGATAGCTGTTGAGAGAAAGAGATATCTGTGAAGAGAAAGAGATAGCTGTGGAGTGAAAGAGATATCAGTGGAGAGAAAGAGATATCTGTGGAGAGAAAGAGATATCAGTGGAGATAAAGAGATATCAGTGGAGAGAAAGAGATATCTGTGGATAGAAAGAGATATCAGTGGAGAGAAAGAGATATCAGTGGAGAGAAAGAGATAGCTGTGGGGAGAAAGAGATATCTGTGAAGAGAAAGAGATATCTGTGAAGATAAAGAAATATTTTTGGAGAGAGAGAGAGAGAGAGAGAGAGAGAGAGAGAGATGTCTGCAGGCGCGCCGGAAGCAGTTTGGGATGGGGGGGGGGGGGGGGGGCAAACATTCCAGGGGGCTCACCATTCAGGGGTAGAGTCCAGGATATATTAGGGGGGGGGGGTAGTGAGCACTACTTTTTTTTTTGGCCCTCGAAAATTTGAAAAATTGCACCCCCCCCCCTCCCCTTGAGCGCTGGGGGGGGGGGGGAGATATCTGTGGAGAGAAAGAGATATCTGTGGAGAGAAAGAGATATCTGTGGAGTGAAAGAGATATCAGTTGAGAGAAAGAGATATCAGTGGAGAGAAAGAGATATCTGTGGAGAGAAAGAGATATCTGTGGAGAGAAAGAGATATCTGTGGACTTTTTTTACTTTTGAAAGTAAAACTTTATTTACAATACATATAATAATTAAAACAGATAAAAAAGATAACAGTGATGCACTTAATATAATAAGTGTTTGTGAATCATATACCAATAATCAACAACAAGTAGTACGTAATACATGAGAAAGTAACCATTAAACAATTCATAAAAAAGCAATAATTTCGACGGTAGAAATTGAGAAAAAAACATGAATTGTACTAGAAAGAGAGAGAGAGAGAGAGAGAGAGAGAGAGAGAGAGATGTCTGCAGGCGCGCCGGAAGCAGTTTGGGATGGGGGGGGGGGGGGCAAACATTCCAGGGGGCTCACCATTCAGGGGTAGAGTCCAGGATATATTAGGGGGGGGGGTAGTGAGCACTACCTTATTTTTTGGCCCTCGAAAATTTTAAAAATTGCACCCCCCCCTCCCCTTGAGCGCTAGGGGGGGGGGGGGGGGTCTCCAAAAAAAGAGGTAAATTTAAGGTTAACAAATGTAAAAATACACTTTCGGTCGTAATGAGCAAACACTTTTTTTTTGGGGGGGGGGGGGGGAGGAGAAAAATCTGCATCACCACCACTCTTACATGTTACGTGCAGCCTCGCTGAATTTTTTTTCAAAGTGGAGTATAAACGATCGGGAAGATTGAGCGTAGCGAGCGAAGCGAGTGGAGCGTAAGTTGGCGTGGGGCTCAGGGGCTTTGCCAGACGGGGGTCAATGGCGGAGCCCACGGTAGCTCAGGGGTTTTAGACATTAAATTAAGATCAGATGAGCATCCAGGGGATCGCTTCTTAGGGCACTTGGTGGGGTCCAGGGGGCATAGCGCCCGGAAGCTCTGGGGTTTTAGGTATTTAATTACGGTCAGATGAGCATCCGGTGCGGAACCCCCCCCCCCCCCCTCTCACCTGTCAGGATATTGTCGGTAAAATTGCGCTCCTGTCGAGAGAGCGCGCGCTAGGGAAAGGGAAAGAAAGAAGAAGAAAAAAGGAAAGGAAAAGGAAGGAAAGAGAAGGAAAGAGAAGAGAAAAAAGAAAGAGAAAAAAGAAAAAAAAGGAAAGGAGAGAAAAGAAAGAAAAGGAGAAAAGAAAAAAAAAGTTGGAAAAGAGAAAAAGGAAACAAAAGAAACGGGGGATGAAAGACAGGAGAGAGAGAGAGAGAGAGAGATAGGGATGTTGGGTGGAGTCGCCTCGTCGAGGATGCAAGAAAGATACGCATAGATAATTATGTTGCTGTGTCGGGTCCGCTATGTCGGTATCTTGTTCGATCCTCGTGTACTATATCAATTCAAAAGTTTAAAGTCGGTGAGATGTATTTTGTCGGTCGGCCGGCAATTTTTTCCCCCTACGAATTGTGACTTTTAATCGGACAAGGAAACATTTTTGAAAATTCAGACAATGATTAAGAGTTGGTAAAACGAATTGTCTTCTTTCTCTAATAATTTAATGACATGTCAAGGCTTCCGCGTGTCGCGCGGGAGGGGGGGGGGGGGACTGATTTCAGACAAGGATTAAGAGTAATATTTTAATGAAACGTCAAAGCTTCCGCGCTTCGCGCGAGAGGGGAAAACTGAATTCACACGGGACTTAGAGTAGAGAACGGTACAACGAATCGTCTTCTTTCTCTAATAATTTAATGAAACAGAGAAAGAAAGAAAGAGCGACGCCCCTGGGCACTTCTAGTATCTGAAAAGGGGCACTCACCTGAAATGAAAAGGGGCACTTAAGAAAGGGGCACTTATTACAATGGAAAATTGGCACTTGTTATAGGAAAAGGGGCACCTATGGGATTTTAATGGAGGTTTTATCAGATGTGTGACTTATGGCATTTATGAGAAGGGGAGGTGGATCCGATATAGCTCTCGATCTTGACTCATAGACTACACTGCATCTGCTACGAAAATTAGCACGCGATTATTTTAGCGTTCATATGCAACCTGCGTCCAACTCATGCGATGACCGAATTGGTCGCGCGCTTGAATGCGTACGTACGTACGTACGTCTAGATTTAGCATCGACGTGCAATGCCAACGTACGCCAACACAACGCTCAGGCGAAACATTTATTTTACGCAAAAATCGTTTCACTTATTTGAGTAATAAACCATTTAAGCATGGATGAGGACGATAGAAAACCAGGTAAACCAATTGCAGATTATCGTCTTGTTATGCTCATTCCAAATGTGATTTATTTTATTGTGAATACAGATAACAATGCAATGTAACATGATTTTTATTTTTCGATTTTTGCATAAAGCGAAATGGTGGACCGCATGCACTGAAGCGGGCGGGCAGCTGATGGTTGTGTATATTTTAGTAGAGTATAAATGCGAGTGAGTGTTGTTAGCGTGGCTACAGTTGTACGATCGATCTGATGCACATGCACATAAGGAAACAACTTGGAACAGTTTTTAGTAGTAGATCTAGACTAGGGCTAATAATACAATGTAGACACTAGATCTAGACAGAAATAATCGTTGGGTTTTGTTCATTCTTTAATAAAAAGTGACATTTGTCAACCTTCCCCGGCCCAGCCGGCGCTTGTTCAGAAACGTATCCAAAATTTGACCCCTAACCAGTAGGGGCGCTGGTCCGAGAATAAGGATCGTCTTCATAAACGAGGATCGTCTTCTTTAACACGGACCGCTGCGTCCTCAAAAATAAGGACCGTCTGCATTTTCGCAGACGTCTCATATTTTTGATCGGCACATTGGCGATGCAGAAAACGGATTCTCCAATGATTTTCTTGATGCAATTTACATTGACTTTGTACAGAGACCTTCACATTATGAGCAATAAATCCTAGGGAAGACGGACAACCCATAAAAGTAGACGGACAACTAGGGTTATTTTCCCCGGGGGAATCCATTTTTGGCATCGCCAGCGGGCCGTTCTGTAACATGAAACCCCCAGAGCGCCGATGAAAAAAAACGTCCTCGAAAATGCAGACGACCCTTATTTTTGAGGACGCATTTTGTCTTCGTTTATGAGGATATCCTTGTTTATGAGGACGAACCTCATTCTCGGACCAGCGCCCCTACTGCTAACTCCGGCGTGGAGATACCCTACTAAAACATACCCAAAATGAAGTAAATATTCATTAAATGTCCAAATAAAGACCATGAGTTAAAAGTTGTTATGTTAATTACCTGTTTCGTGTCAGGCCTCAGGGGGGTTGGGTTGCAGTCACAGCGAAAATTTTCGCGTAGCGTCCTAACTTGCGTCGGTATTCAACCGAATTAGCGTCGGGAGTCAAACTAGTACGGGGTGGAGATCAGAGCGCTTGTTTACTTTCACACGTGCAAATGGGCGGTACAACTTTTCTGACTTCATGCAAGCGCGGAAACTCCCGCTTATTCAGAGTTGCAAAACTGCAAATAGATCGCAGGGGAGCCAGAGAACAGAAATCATTTTATCAGGTATTTCAAAAAAATGGGAGTCTCCCATTTGGCCCTACGCCTCTTCTGTCTTATGAAATGTTTGCCAAGTGCAAGGCGAATCAATTACCATGTTAATATGCACATGTATGCATCTCCCATGCCAATACAATATAACCAATGAAGTTTCTTTGGGGTACCACAAGCAGAAAGGAGGAGAAGGAGTCGTAGTCGGGATAGAGATCGAGAAAGAGGTGGGAGGAGCAGAAGTAAGGATAAAAGAAGCCGAAGCAGAGAAAGGAGGAGACGGAGTAGGAGCAAAAGTACTGGTAGATCACGATCAGGTAGCAGAGACAGAGACAGGGAAAGGAGAGACAGAAAAAAGAGGAGGTTTGTATTGCTTTAATATGAATATAATGTATTTATGCACCAAATGTAAGGTCTGTTTTCTGTTTATGTTGATATAATTTCCCTTGGATCTCCTATAAAAGAATATTTTGGCGGTTGCCTACATGTAGCTTTGTTTAATGATAAAGAAAGATTCTTTACTATGTACAAAAAAATCCTCATTCTGTCATTGATCATGTAATATTGATTTCCTCCTGATGTTTAGTCGTTCACCACGTGAACAAAGAAAGAGACGAAGGAAGCCTAACAAGTACTGGGATGTTCCACCAGCAGGCTTTGAGCACGTTTCTCCAATGCAGTACAAAGCTATGCAAGGTAAGTCTACCAATTAGAAGGAAACTAATTATTCACAGGAGTTATCTCTCTCTTTCTTTCTTTCATTAGAAGCTCCCAAAGATCTTCAGAAAATTTTAAAGTACTTAAGATTAAAAATTTAAAAAAAAGTACACAAACATCACTGCAAGGAAATCATATTTTTACAACTTCATATCGAAGGGAGCATCCGTCAATATTTTTATTTCAAACACTCCAATATACATGTACATATCATTTTACTGTACTGGTACATGTCGTTAGGGAAGGGAGGGGATTGAAGATGGTGAACAGCCCAACAAAACACTTTGATGTATTTTTTTTGCAGATTATATAAAACCTGCTCCTTGGTCAAATATTCTGTATCAAGTTTCCCCTCAAACAAGAGCTAATGAATACATAGATGTACTCACAAAAATATAATTCTTTACTGTTTATGTTGACAGGAAAAAGGGGATAGGAGCCCCAAACGCTTGTACATATTTTTTGCACCATTTTTTAATCTTGTATTTTAATATTTTTTTAAATGTTATTTCGTTGGGGGTAAATAAATAGCAAAAGGGCTTTTATTGATGATATATTTGTACTGATTTTCTATCTAACCAGCTGGTCAGATCCCACCTGCTGTTGCACCTCAGCCCATCATGCCTGAGGCTCCTATGCCTCAACAAGCTATCCCTCAACAAGCAGCAGCATCTGTGGCTGCTGCAGTGGCTGCGGCCGCCGCTACCCCTGCTGTACCCGTAGTGGGCAGTCAGATGACCAGACAAGCTAGGAGGCTGTATGTTGGAAACATTCCATTCGGAGTCACAGAGGTAAATTACAAAGAATAGTCTTGCCGGAGTGTTGGCTCAGTCAGTAGAGCGTCCGTCTCACAACCGGGAGGTCGTGGGTTCGAACCCCGGCCGCGTCATCAGGGCGCGACAAACCCGCTTGCCCGATGTCCCGGGGCAACCAAATTGAGCCGTCGGGCAAGTAAATAAAATTATCACTTGCCCGATCGGGCAAGTGATACTTTTACAGTAATTTCCTAGTGTCCAAGAACTCTACCATTCACCCGTCAACTTCTTACCCGTCGTCAAAATCCAGAAGCAAAAAAGCGATCGTTCCGATTTCGAAAAAACTTCACAGACAGCTAGCCAGCTCAGCTAGCTCAGCGCGCATGCAACAGTGACACTTCAAGCCATGAATGCCGCTCCGCCTCCACGCACGGCCGGCCGTGAGCTAGCTAGAGACAGCTAGCGCGATCGTACCAGCTGCGAGCTTATTCGCGCTCTCTCTCTCTAGCTCTGCAGGCCGCACCGACAGGCCTTTGCTATTCTCTGATTGCCGATTGGTTGAATCACGCCAAATATGACGTCATTATTCTAGGGAAATGAACACGTGCGAATCGGAATGGAATAAACAACAGGGATTTTCTAGTAAGTACAAAAAGTCAAATGTTTGATATTTATTCATAATGACTGTTAATGATTGTGAACATATTATTTAAAACTCGCTGCTCATATAAATCAGATGAATGTTTTTGTCTCGTTTTCAATTTATTACTGCGGTCTCAAGATCCGACCGAGCGAGTCATTTTGATAATAGTATCGAGACCCCCAGAATATAAGCCGTTGTTGTTTTGTTTTCATGGTTTTAGCGACGTTGTTTAGTCTAGTTTTCGCATACTTATCCGAGATTTATCGTAAAATATCTTCAATATTATTATTTAGTAAGAATTTACAAATTTTGGCATGATATTTATAGCAGTGAATGATGAAATACTGTACATGTATGTGCATTAATTTGCTATCTAAAACACTAACTTATCATTACGAGATAATAAATGCTTTAACCTCGAGTCCTTTTTCGCTTTAAAGTTTTGGGCAAGTGGAAATATTGTTTGGGCAAGTAAATTGAAAACCCACTTGCCCGACAGGGCAAGTGGTGAAAAAAATTCTTGTAGCACCCTGGTCATACCAAAAGACGTTAAAAGATGGGAGTTGTTGCTACCTTGTTTGGCGTTCAACAATAAAGGGATAGAGCAACGTCGATCTGGCGCTGCTCAGTGGCTGCCGGGCTCACGATCAATTGGGCAAAAATAATTTTCGTTTCGGTTTAATAAAATTTGGAGTGGATTATTAGGCTATTATTATAATATTATTATGAGGTCATGAATAGTGAAGTTGGAAACAGTACAGATATATTCAACATATACAATGTCTGTTATATACATGTTAGTTGCACATTAAAGGTAATTTCATATGAATTAGTTTGTTCAGGTGCATTTCATCAAATCATTACAGCTTCATTCAACAAACAAGGAGTTTTCCATTACAATTGTGTTTTCTCTGAGCTTGGTTACTTTCTTTCTTTCTTCCAGGACGCTATGGTTGAATTCTTCAATGGGAAGATGCACAATGTTGGTTTAGCACAGGCTCCAGGTCCACCTGTCCTTGCAGTACAGGTCAACCATGATAAAAACTTTGCTTTCCTTGAGGTAAGTTCACTTCATTCCTTATAAGGGCAGGTCCAAGCTATTTGCTTTGTGACGTACGGGACATTCAGAGACTTTAAACAAGAAATAACAATGGATGACATTATTTATATGGCTATCTTTTGGTATGAGTCTGTGGCTATTATGGGCTAGTTCATTTGTGGAAAGTTTTAGTTCTGACCAATTCATAAATTAATTTTTAATGTAATTAATGTGCTGTGTGACGTACGGGACCAGAGAATTTCTGACTTTTTCAAAAATAAGTTCATCATAAATGTTCTCTGAATTTATTAAGTTATGAGATTTATGGTAATGATATCTTAATTCATTCATTATGGAATCAAGCATTAATCACAACTATTACCATATTTTTCTGACCTTTCGTTGTTATGTAACATACCAAAACATAAATGTGTGTATGTGACGTACGGGACACGTGACGTACGGGACAACTTTTCCCTATGGGAAAATGCATTGAAATGAAGAATTTTCGTCAAAATTTGTTAAATGCGAACAATTTTAACTTAAATCAGCGACAATTAGAGTGTTTTAGAACCCAATTAGATCCTCTGACCATCACTTAATATCCTCTGTGTTAATTTATGGGGTAAATCAATACAAATATTACTTTAAAGGTACTATGTCCCTTTTGCAGCCAACCTCAAATTCTGTAGAACTTTGCAGGAATTATGAATATGTCATGTATGTCCTATCTGTGAAATCTAAACGTTAGCAGTGTCCTCATATTCAAATTATGCAAGGAAACCCGTTTACTTGCTAGACTTCACTGTCAGACACTATTGAGTGACTAACTGGCTTTTTTTCTTCTTTGGTAATAACATACATGAAAAGAGTTGTAAAGGGTACATGAGCATTTGTCTACATCAATAACCCACTTCTTGTGATGGCCAAGATTAAACTGATTGAATCTTTGCGCGGCATAAAACGTGTGACCATTCGGTAAAATTGTCTGAAAATCAAGACTATTACTTTTGGGCTCTATAGCCCTAAAGTCGATTTGACAACTAATAGTCATTTTTTTCCAACTTGAAGACATTTTCAAGCCCCACCTTTTTTAGGGAAGTTCTAAATAAGTATTATCTTTCAAATGCAGTTGGAATTTAACTTTTTCATTTTTTGGCCTGCAAATGGGACATAGTACCTTTAACAAAGAAAAAAAATTGAATTAATATATTCATACACACTATATTACCATTTTTATTCCATTTTGCCATCTATTATGTGCAGTCATGCTTCTTCACTCATTTCTTTTATCCATTCCATTTAACATTGCAAAATGTTTTTAAATAATAATTAATGAAGAAGATGAACTTGAACTTGAAAACTTTAATTTATCAGTAAACTTGTTTGAAACACAGGGGCACACTCGGCACATCATATTTTGTCAAAGAACATTTCTTATGCTCTAAGTGTTTGTGAACAAAGATACATTAAAAATATGAAGTCTTTTCTTCATAGCTTGTTTGAATTACTTGATAGTAATATCATAGAATTTTGAAGGAATTCAAAGATAATGCTGAACGTATTGTCTTTTTTAAAATCCTTTTATCACAGATTAGAACATGTACATGTTTATGTTGCTGTCATATATTCAAGAATTTTGATATACATTAATGTAGCCTACATGTTTGTGAAAGATGGATACAAAAATATAAATCTTGAATGTATTTTTTATTGATTAAAGACATCTTATTAACACCACCAGATATAAGAAATTAAAACCCTAAAGATTTGTGTGACCTTTTCCACAATTCAAAAGATTATTGCAAAATCAACAAAAATGCATGGGTGTAAAATTGTTAAACATCTTAAGTGGGTGAGAGTGTGAAATACTCAAAAAGGCTATCCTTCCTTAAAAGTTATGATTTAGTTTTAGGAGATCAGAATTCACGAGCTGGCTCCAGCCAGCTTCTGGTGCATCTATTACCATATAATTTCCTTAGACTCATTCCAGGAACTATTACACTATTATGATTTACATATTTATCATCCTGCCAATGTTGGGGACATCAACTGGCAAAATACCAAAGTTGATAATACCAGGGGTCTGGCTTGAAGACTAACTACATCAATAAATATTCATAATTGAATGACACACGCCTTTAAGACTAAAACAACAACAACAACAACAGTACAAGTAAATTCCTAGAAGGGACCCAGTTGGAATGTTCATATATCCCTGTATACAACAAGTTTCCTAACATTCTCCTTTTGGTCATTTCCTTTTTCACATCTTGCATTGGTTTTATATGGAGTTGTCCCGTACGTCACACACTTGTCCCATACGTCACATTTCTTAATTAGATTATGTAATCAACACAGAATTTTTGTAATTTTTGTTTAACCTATTTTTTTTTAGGTATTCATCTAAATTAGAACTTCCTAGAATATCTTTAAAAAAAAAAATTATTTTCATAATTAAAATTAAACAAATTAATGTCAAATTGTGACGTACGGGACATCACACTTTGGAACCTACCTCATTTGCATAATTAATTAATTTTGAAAGTTTTTATATTTTTTTCCTATTTTCTAGCATGATGGTCAACATGTCCTGAGATATTTTATTTAAAAAAAATAATTCAAATGAGATACAAAAATAAAAATACAATGTCCCGTACGTCACGCTAATTAATAAAAATCAGAGTTCGTGACCTTGGCATTCTTCGTAATTTGATAATTTTTTTTTTTTTTTTATCAGATTCATAAAATTCATAATTTCAGCTTTAAGATGATGTATAGTTTGTTAAATATATTTAAAGATGAAATTTGACCCCCAGAGGGGACAATAGCTTGGACCTGCCCATAATCAGGTAATGGAATCATCACTTTTTTTTTTTTTTTTTTTTTTTTTTTGCTTCAGAATATTCAAAATTATTAAAATTTCTAGTATCCGAATATTCGGGTACGAGAAATCGTACCCGAGTGAGTAGTGGTCAACTGTGCGGGTACTCGAGCATTCGACTACACGTCGCAGCCCTACACCCGTCAATGAAAGTTTGATTTGAGGTCAACGCGCACACAGACTAGGCCGCTGCGCTAAGCTATGTGCACACAATACCATACCTGCCAACCCTTAAAAATAATTCAGAATATTCTGTTTTCTTAGATTTCTAGGACCTGAAAATCTGAAATATTCAGATTTTTCAAAATTTTGATTTTCTGATTTTTCAAAATTTTGATTTAATTTAAGAACGCGTGGTGCTAGGGCCTTGAGGACAATTGCTCCTAGGGTCAATTTCAAACACTCACACAATTTTTAACTTCCCCTCGACCCTACAGTATATTTACCCCTACCCTTAATCCTTACCTTAAACTTCATCTTAAACCCAATGACATCCCAAGTTCTTACTCAGTTCCCTCAGCGAAATATAATCTGTTATTATCGCCAGAAAAACGCTGGCAATATTTTTTTTATGAAAGTCCTTTACCTCTCCCAACACTCTTGGCTCTTTAGGGTGATATTTTAACTTTTACTGCAAGTTGGGATTGTATTGACTGGTTTACAACATATTGTGTAACAACCTTTTCTGTTAAATAGGTGATAGAGCAATAGATCTTGGCAGTATCCTAGCCTTTGTTTTTACAAGTAATTTGGTATTTTACTGAATGTGATTTAAATTATGTTTTAAAAAAAAAAAAAAAAAATATTATGGTCAAACTAATGAATGAAATGAAAAGATCCAGTAACTCAAGTTATCTCTTCCATCCTGGACATTGACCTATTCCTCTAGTTCCGTTCTGTGGAAGAGACCACCCAAGCCATGGCATTTGATGGAATCCTGTTCCAGAACCAAGCTTTGAAGATCCGTCGACCCAAAGACTACCAGGCCATCCCAGGCATGTCGGCTACTCCCACTGTCCATGTGCCAGGTGAGTCCATTAATTACTTGGTGCAGGACTCCACACTCATTGTTTGGGAAGGGGGTCCGGATTTACATTTTTCGATTCTATTTGTATGGGCCCTATGTGAAAATCTTGCCATTTGGGGGATCCAGACTTAGATTTTGAGCGCTTATGCGTCCCAGGCGCCCGCTAGTGTTGAGCCCTGCTTAGCGTTCCCCTTTTCTTGTTCAAGACAAATCTTAAACTGCTCTATAGTTCAGAAGAAGCTGAATGTCAAAGTCTACTGATATTAATTGGATGGTAAATGTATGGTAGCTATGAAATCCGCAATTTTGTTTTTCAAAACATTTTATTTGTTCTACAACCCCATGCAACTTTCTATTGACAATAATCTTTAGTTTAGTTGAATTTAGTTTCTCTTAAAGGGACTGGATCGGCAGTTTTCATGTGCAGAAGGCCATAATTCGCTGACACCAGACTTGGTGGAAATACCATTAATGGGAGTACAAATCTGCACACAGCAAACCCGTTGGCCAGTCAAGAATTACCCCCTTATCGCTCGGAGAGCTTTGGGTAAGGGAAAAGCGAAGCATTACATAAGGTCTAATGATAATAAAACTGAAGGCTCACCCTGGTGATTGACAACACCTGTTATTGGGTAAACACCCGAAAGGTGTCTAATTCCCCATGAGAGCTGACTTCTATGTGACTTTAAAGTAGGGTCAAGAAGCTAAATTGTGCAATAATCAAAGTGTCCTGTTCTTTCTATGGCAGGTGTTGTGTCCACCGTTGTGCAGGATTCTCCGAACAAGATCTTCATTGGTGGCCTACCCAACTACTTGAACGATGACCAGGTAATCAACTTTTCAAAAATTTTGCAAAGTAAACTTTACTTCAAACATTCTAGGTTTGATAATTTTCCCTTACAAAGACTATTCAACAACAACGAAAAAGGAGATGATTTTGTGTAGCAGACTTGTTACATTTTCTCTCCTTTTTGTTATTTTTCTTTTTTCATTTTCCCCCTCATTATGGAGATCTGGGAGCCATGAGATAACATCAGAGTTGTGAACAGGCCAACGGTGGTTACGGGGCACAGGATATTTTCTCTCCTTTTTCTTTCCCAAACAAAAGTTTTTATTTTATTCCATTTACTAGGAATCGACTAAGAATTAAGTCTTCCTTTGTGTAGCTTCATGTTACAAGTTGAGATCTTTTTTCAGGGTATAGAAAGCATTTTCTCCACATTTCATTGCAGCAATTTTACCCCCTTTGAGATCTAAGGATGCATCCTAGAGTCAGAAACTCATGCGTTACCGTTTCTGATATGAGTTTTTAAGAAGTGAGCAACATTAAGAATATGGACTGATAGCGAAATGCAATAAGAGGGGATTGTTATTCGTACCTCTGTTCTCGGGATTTGTGCTGATTAAGTGACTGTTCTAAATGATAATTCAGGTTGCTTATTATAGTGTATACATTTCTATTAGTTGTGAACGTATGCTTTTGAGATATATTTCTTTTCAAGAGGGAATTTAGATTTTAAGTGATACATAAATCTAGTTTTCATATTTTGCTAGTTAGTACTTTTTTTAAAGAACTATGTAAACATAAGTTTTAGACATATGTGTAAGTCTTAGGACATTATGATTTTTTTTCCTGCTACTGCTGGCACACTTAAATGCATAATTAAGTGCCTAAGCCAGACAGAGGAAAATACGCATTGTATCAGTACTGGAATTCCTGAGTGTTGAAAGTGACTGAGAAAGAGAGAAAGAAGGAGCGAGAGAGAAGGGGGAGGGTAATCATGTTAAGAATGAGTTTGGGTTGGATCAGAGAGGTTAGTTAGGGTTTAGAGTGAGTTATAGGTGCAAAGAGAATGAGAGAGGGACAGAGAGAAGGGGGGGGGGGGTGTAAGAAATAATTTAAGCTTTTTAATGGTTAACGCGTGTTATTTTCTGGTTGTAATGTGTATGAACATTTCTTATATATTACAATCTCTACATATGGGACTGACTTGGAACTAAGCTGCTAAAAAAAATGTAGATGAGCATTGACAATAGTATTAATATACAGTTGCAAAGCAGTCCATTATTGCATTCATCACTGCTTGGAATTGCCTTGCATTCATCTGGAGCGAGATATTTTCTTCCCAATTTTAAGTCTTGGTTTTGCAGTCATAAATGAAGCACCCTACTTCAAGATTCATCCATTGGTGATCATCCATACTTCAGTCTAGTGAGTGATCTGTATGGGCAGATATTTCCCCCCTTTTTTTTCTCCATTTTCTTTCCTTTATTTCTTCCAACAGCTATCACCAATTTTTTCCTTGTTTTTTTGTTTTTTTGTTTTTTTCCTCTTTCTCCCAATGCAGGATTAAAATAGAATTCTCTTGATTCATAAACATATTGTATCTATTACAGTGATTTCTTTTATAACGAAGCTCTCTCCCTTATTTTCATTGTAACATGCATTGCAATAACAATGAAGATATTTTTATACCCATTGTCATCTTCAAGTGCTCCCTGTTTTGTTTGTATCTTGTCGATAATTGCATATGGTGCAGTCGTGAAGTATTAGATGGTTCCTTTGGAAAAATAAAATTAGCATCTTCATCGTCAGGAATTTTTAAAGGAAATATAAGAATTCATGTATTTCTGTTCTCCCATTTTGTTAAAGTTGAAGTGCCCTGCTAAATGTCTTAAGTTTTTTAATAAAATATCAGCTTAATTTAATTTAAAGGTCCTGTGAAGTAGTAAATCTAACTATAGGTTTAAATGGATAAAAAAAAACTTTATTTCATACAATATTTAACAGTTCTTTCTTTTATTTCTTCCCGTTTCTTCCATTTTTTCTCCATTTTCTCTCCTCAATTATTGAAATTGGAAAGATCTTTGGGGGATAAACCAATTGGAAATCTAAGAAATGGAAGATACATGTAAATCTCAGAAAGTAGAGGAAAGCATATTTTAAAAAGAATAAATTGGGCAGTTTTTACGAGCTTAGTGCTTGATTATTATGCATTCTTTTGGATTTGGTCACCGTTTGGTCATTCAAGTCACCGGCAACTTGATACGAGCATCAGTCTCCGAAGCAAGCCGAGTGGCGCTTTGCGTTTAAGTAATCAACGCCACATGCTCAGGTAACTATGGTGCAGATGGGAAGGATGGGGGAGATTAGGAAATGACTAGGAGTCTGTGCTAATGTTTATTGAAATGTGTTAAGTTTTGTTCCCATAAGGTTTGGTATCCATACATGTATATGAAGAGCAATATAACTATATATATTTATGTACATATAGATATCAAATACATTTGAGTGGTAGCTTTCGTCAATGGTCATCTAGTTAGGATAAGGGGTGGGGTTAATAAAGAGGAACTTAGGGAAGAATAGCTTATGGATGGCTGCTGGGTTGTCTCAAAATCCCTTTTCATGAGAAAAGATATATGTTTAACCTTATTTCCTTTTCGTTAAAGTGATTTTTTGTTTTCATTAACTGTACTAAGGGATTTCAGGAGGACTGTAGGCCATTGAATTTCTATCACTTGAAAGTAGTCAAAGAATTGATAATTTTATAGGAATGTATCATGTGGCATTCTCACTTCGATGGTGTGATTTTGGATTGTACAGATTTGCCCTGTACGTGACTATGAAATCTGTTAAGAAAGGAATAAGGCTTGTTAGATTTTCTGCCAACATTCATTTAGTAAGTGTAACTAAAATTGAAGGAAATTTGACCTTTATTTGTTTGAAGAAAGCTGTAGTCTAGAGAGAGATGGAGTTGGGTACAGAGAGAGTAAGAGGGAAACAGAGAGAGAGGGAGAGAAAGAGAAAGAGAGAGAGAGAAATAAGTTTTGCTTCTAGTCTGGTATGGCCATGAAAGATTCTTTGACTAATCAGAGGTAAGTTTTTTGCTTGCAATACCATCAATTTATGATGATGTTGTATTTGATACATATATATTGTAGCTGTGTAAAAGCCTGGTCGAAGCTGCAAGCCAAAACTTAAAGAAAAAGTTGAGTTCTGGTCATGTGATTGCATTGTGAAAGAAACGGTGTGGAATAGATAAAAAAAAACATGGTCATGTACATGTAGCATATACCGGTAAGTCTTAGTATGTACTGCAGTGTTCTGGAATCAACAAAATTATAAGAACTTTGGCCCAGTCTTGGTAAAAGCAACGAGCTCTGTACACAGAAAGATGTATATGGGACTACACAAACATGTAGCATAAAAATGTGGTCCTCATTTTTAAGCTTTTACATATCTAATATTTAGAATACACTTTTCTCTGATGTGCTTCCACGCTTGCATAATAATGAAAATGCTCACAAATTAGTTTCCACCTCACCCCAGAGCTCAACATAATCTTTAAGCTTGGGTGGGCAATTAAGCATACCAAGCTATTTTATCAAACCATACGTGTAGCAGGAGTAATACAAACAAAGAAAAATCAAA
This sequence comes from Strongylocentrotus droebachiensis, assembly GCA_035222895.1. NCBI lineage: Eukaryota > Metazoa > Echinodermata > Echinoidea > Camarodonta > Strongylocentrotidae > Strongylocentrotus > Strongylocentrotus droebachiensis. The sequence continues at coordinate 23,824 of JAVYIG010000418.1, forward strand.
CAACATATTTGCATGATACTCTTGCATTAAAACAACATACAAATACTGTAATAGTGATTGCAAAATGGCACAAGATGCTTATCATTTCTTATTTAGTTATCCATATGTGTTTAGTCTAATAGTCCTGTAGTGTACTAAGATGCTATACACACGAACAGTCATGCGTGAATTCATTGTCTTATAGAGAAATAACAAGAAGCCATAGAAGTATTGTATCTTGATTTGGACAAGTTTCAGTGTGTTCATAAAAGTATTTTCACCAAGCATTCAAATAAAAGAAGGTTTCACACTTATTTTTTGAAAATGAACATAAAATTGTAAAGGGGATCTCAAAATTAAATGCTCAACCTGCAAATATGCAGGTCGGTGAAATACATCATGTTTTAAACAATTTTTTTAAAGACCGCTTTCAAAAATCCTTTACCTCTGACTGATTTTGAGGAGAGAGAGTAGCATGGTAGTGTATGAATAGAAGAAGAAAAGCAGTGCAGTGGTTAACCACCTTTCTTCTCTCTTTCTCTCCTGATGGCTGTGATGTGATATACAGGTCAAGGAACTCCTCTCATCCTTTGGCCCTCTCAAAGCCTTCAACTTGGTTAAAGACAGTGCCACATCACTCTCCAAAGGATATGCCTTCTGTGAATACGTCGAAACAAATCTTACTGATCTGGTAAGTCTAGCTGAACTTACTCCACTCCAATAAGGCCATTTAAAAAATATACATGTTTAGCGTCCCCGCCCGCTTTCTTTTTGGGGGCCGCCTCCTATTTTTATTTTTATTTTTTTAAATTTAAAGAAAAAAACACTGCTAAAATATATCTATTTCTGATTAAAAAAAATTAAAAAAAATGTCGGCGGCCATCTTGAAAAATAGCCCAACTTACCTGTCATGGAAAATGTAACAAGCGGCCATTTTGAAAGAAGAAAAAAAAAAGGGCCTCCTTCCTATTTTTCAAAAAAACAAGACGCTAAACATGTTTTTGTTTTTTTGGCCTAATAACTTACTTTCAATAGAAGCAGAAAAATCTGAGAAACCAATCAAATCATGACAAATGAGAATTTTGATAAACTATTCATATAAAAATCAATGATTATGAATATACAATATTCAGAATATAATATAAATTCTTCAAAGTTCAAAACAGATTTTGTGAAATATCACGATACAAATCATATAACCTGGGCAAAGGCATGGGGAAATCAAGTTTTTTTGGGAAAAAATGGAAATTAATGGGATGAAAATATAAAGCAATTGATAAATAGTGAGGCAACGACGTCAACAACTGATAAACAAATTTGTAATTTGTGTAGTGATTTCCATTGTTCATAATTGTTCATACTTTATGAAAAATTCATAACTTCTTTATTACTTATCCAATTTTACTCAAATTTGTGTTGCTCTGTTTCTCTTGTTTGTCTGCATCTATTAAATGGATAGTTGAGTTCTGTTTTCAGATCGCAAATGCCTTCGAAGTGCACGGTTATTGCTCTTATTCTTATCTATGACATTTCTATTGCCCTTTTAGGACCTAAAATTGCTATGAAGGTAATCTTAAACCCCAAAATGTGTGAAATTTAGCCAATACGATCATACCAATTCAGCTCCACTTTCAAAAAAATATGGTGACCGTTAATTAATTAATAATAACAATACATGCGTAATATAACCAACAGGAAAAAGCCGGCAAAAAAGCCAACATCGGCATTGGCTAAAATACAACGTAAAAGGCGCTATTTTGTTTTTCCAACGGCTTTCAACGGCTGGTCCAAATTATCTAATATTTGTGGTGGTAGACAAGTATTAGAAATTGTTATATTTATGGATATTTCAACCGTCTCTGAACTGATTTTGATTAAACAAAGATGATTTAGTCATTTAAACTGTATGTTCTTTCAAATTTGACACTCAGTTTTTCATTATCTCACAAACAAATATTTTGTGTAGCGCCCTCTGCAACAGAACTCAACTATCCCTTTAAAAGCAAATTATTTTTGGAGTGGACTTTGCCTTTAAATAAATGAAATGATCCATGTGAATTATACAGATTAGCATACAAAAACAAAGCCAAAAGTGTATGTTCATATCATGTAATGTTTGTTTTAAGAAGAAAAAATTAGGAATGGATTTTTCTCTACCTGTACCTGCATTTTAATCTTTAAAATGTTAATGTACTGAATACTTCAGGGGTACAGTATACAAAGAGTATTTTCTTGTTTGATATTGCACCATTTTATTTGTTTTTTATTGTTGTGTTGTTCATTTGTTCGTATGTAATGATGCATGTATACAATCCACCCATTTCCTCTGCTGCCTAACTTAGTATGCTTTATCCCCTTTATCTTTTATCAGGGATGGGAAACAACAGATAAAGTAAGTGTATTTTTGATTATTTTTTAGATTTACAGTTCGTCACCTGGCTGGAAGGGCGTTAGCACTAAATCGCCTCATACTTTTATAAAACTGACTTATTTCCACAAAAAAATTGTGGCCGTGTTCTACTATAACATTTCTATTAGTCTTTTAAGTTTTAAATCAATTTTCGGGACAGAAAGTTTAAATATAAAACAAATGTTTAAATGCGAATAATTTGAAAAGTAGTTTTGGAGTTGCTCGCGCGCTAACGCCCTTCTGCCAGCCAGCTGACGAGTCATTTATATCAAAATACCTTTGCGACTCTGTTGTCCATGCAAGGTTGAGATGTCCATAGCACCACTCTTGTTTCTCTTACTACAGGCTATAGCTGGACTGAATGGTATGCAGCTAGGTGAGAAGAAGTTGATTGTACAGAGAGCCAGCGTTGGTGCCAAGAATGCCATGAACCAGGTACTTTTAGCTGATATATTCTTTACGTGTGGATGGATGCGATCAATGCATGATTGATTGAAGATGAATAGCTAGGATTATTGCTAATAGGATTGCTGTATTAGTGAATGGCACTTATTTGTCTTCAGTATTGTTATCTGACCTTTCTAAGCCTTTAGTCATCTTAATTTGGAGGGGGATCAGTGAATCGACTGAGATTTACTGTGAAGGATTATGTGCAGTTATGACTGTGGGAAGTGAGTGTCAATTTGTACAGACGTTATAGACAAACAAACTGCACAAACTTTTGTCTGGAAAAAAAAGAAGATTTTCTAAAGGTCTGACATTACACATTATTTCATTTTGTATGTTTGACCTTGTCTTTCATTGAAATCCGAATTTGGTGTAAAGAAATACTTCTTGGTATAGCTCTATGATATAAACAATTTTGTCTCTTGATGGTAAACAAACAACATGTGGGGAAATTTTTCATTATGCAGTAAGAAACTTTGTGAATTCACTCCCTGACATGTATGACTAATGTAAAACTCGCGCATTCTCAACCTATCACGAAACTCATGAACATTTCTTGCACACAAAGTTTCTGGTTTTATATTATGATGGTGAATAAAAGAAGATTTTCTCTGTGGATCTCTATATTCTATCTTAAAGACCCACTGTCCTACTTGTAGCTACTTGCTCCCTCTTTATAGAAAACTTCCCCAATCGGTGCCTGTTGGCCCCCATGATCCTCTATTTCTTATGTTATTTGAGAGCTGAGTTAATGAGATAGCCACCTGTCAGTGACCTCGCTGTGTGGTCTAATCCCTTCTAGCCACACTAGTGTTGATAAGCTTTAAAACAAAACATTCTGTTAAGTTTATGAAGCCACACAGCTTGCTAGAGCTTTTATTTTTTTTTGTCATCAATGTTCTTGTTTTTGTTTCTTGTTGTTGTAATAACTGATATAGTATAGTATAGTAGACACATTACCACCAGGTCACACCAAGGTCTATGGGATAATGCATGCAGTCACGCGTGACACAGTGTGAGACTGTCAACTTTATTCCAAGCAATACTGTATGTATCTCTTGTTCCTTTGCTCTGTGACAGGGTCAACAGGTCCAGATCAATATTCCTGGTTTATCACTACCTGGTACTACAGGGCCTAACACAGAGATCCTATGTCTTATGAACATGGTCACTCCTGAAGAACTCAAGGATGATGAAGAATATGATGGTAAATTATGTTTATTCCTTTACATTTCAGTTTGTTGATGTAAAACTTACGATTTATACATGCCAGCTATTAAGAATGAATTTATTGTTCTGCGCCACAGAATAGTTTACTTGATTGATGGCGCATAACAAATGCTGTATTTATTTATTATTATTATTGTGAATCCTCTTCAAAAAGTTCAATTATTTTACAGAGATGTGATGACGATGAGATTGATAATGAGCTACGATGATGGTGGTAATGATGATTGTGTTAGTGACGACGACGATAATGCTGTAGATGATCATTATGGTGATGATGATAGTGGTGATGATGATGGTGATGATGGTGGTGATGATGATGATGGTGATGGTGATGGTGTGATGATGATGATGATAATGATGACAGTGATGATAGTGGTGATGATGATGGTGATGATGATAGTGATGATGGTGATGGTGGTTATGATAGTGATGATCATTATGGTGATGATGATAGTGGTGATGATGATGGCGATGTTGATAGTGGTGATGATGATGGTGGTGATGTTGATAACGTAAGTCTGATGTTGACAGTACACTCTAATATTATTATTTGTTTTACAGACATTGTAGAGGATGTGAAGGAGGAATGCCAGAAGTATGGTCAAGTTCGTAGTCTGGAGATCCCTCGTCCCATCCCTGGACTAGACGTCCCTGGTTGCGGAAAGGTAATTCTACCTTTGCATTACTTCAGTATTTAAAGATAAAGACCAGGGGCCGTATTCTGAACCCTGTGTTATCTCTAATATTGTTGTATCTTTGGAGATAAGATAAAGTTGGTATTCTGAACATTGTTGTAACTTTTGTTGTATCTTTTCTCTCATCTGTTTGGTCGCGCCTGCATTCAAACTTTGGTGCGCTTGTAATTGTGCTTATTAGTAATAAAATGGCGCTTAACCCTATTTAGCCCGGGGGGGGGGGGGGGGGGGGGGGGGCTTTAGAAGCTAATTAGAAGATAATTTTTTTAACGCAAGAAAATCTTGCACTGAAATTTTGTGACTTTTTTCTTTAGAGTCTTGCGCATCTTTTAAAAGAATTTTTTTTCAAAATCGGACCTACCATTACAAAGTCACGTGTCCTTTTGTCTTTGCATGTCAGCCCGAAAATCGCTCATTTTTGTGATTTGTGTACAAAACATATGGAAATCTCATTTTTCAAATAAAGAGATAGAACATTGGTTATTTGGTCTTGTTTATATTTTAGGTGTTTATTTTGGGGTCAAAATAGTTGAATTATAGTTGGAGATGAAATAAAACAACAAAAACAATAAAATACATAAGTTAAAAAAACAAAGAAATATATAAGAAATTATCAAAACAATAGATAACATAAGGAATAACCCTGGTTATTCATTTTTTTTGTGTTGTATTATTATTCCAAATGGTCTAACAAATATATGTTGTGAAAAAGAATGCTTAAATATGAGTAATGTATGATTTATGGGCAAAAATGTGAATTTTATGACCTTATTTGCATAAATTACCATAGATATTTTCAAAAATTGAAATTACCATAGTATTCTATACACTTCACTTGACATGTATGCAAATTTTTGTGGCGATCGGTAGTATTGACAGTCTTTAATATGAACAGGATGCTCATTGTATTAGATTCATATATATCATTATCTTTTAATGCACGTCTTGGTAAATAAAAGGAAAAAAAGGTTTGTCATGTAGACAAATTTTCAAAAACAGCACATTTCCTCTGATTTTAACAACAAGTATGGAACAAAATGTTGGGGGTTTTAAGCCTCAATCAGATGGCGCAAAACGGCAGTGTTTATTTTTTGGACGTTAAATGTAATACACTTCACATTTCATGCATTCTGTGTATTGTATTAACTCTTATCGTGCCAAGAACACTGTTCTGTGCATGCGCTGGCGTGCCACGCACACATAATCGGGTTTCTGGTGGCTTGCCATGCACACATAAACTCTCATTCGCTCGCGTGCCACGTACATATTTTCGTGCATAAGTACACACGCTAATTGAACCTACCCTAAATTAACTTGGCACACAGGAGATTAGTGGCTGGCACAATAGGGATTAGCACTGTGGCACTGGGTGAATTGCATGGGGGCAGCTTAAGAGTTAACTGTCGAGATTCAATTTTTAATGCCATTTTTAAAATCTACAAGTCAGTTTTGTTACTATTATTGTTGTATTTTCTTTGTATCTTCAAATGTATTTATATATTGTTTATGTTGCTTGTATATGTATGTCACTCGCAAGTGGAGGATAAATCTCTGTATTTTTTTAAATCAGACAATAAATTATCTTCAATCTTGAATCTTGAATTGTATGTATCTAATTACATAGAGCTCAGTGAATATGCGCAGAACTAAATGTTGAATGCAGTTGCACTTCATTTACACATAAAAAGGACACGGCTGCTTTTTGTTGGCGTTTTACAGCATCATATTAGAACCAGTTTTCAGTTTAGGAAGAAATCTGCGTTTTTGAAAGACTATAATATAATGTGACCTGTTTCTTTACTATTATGTTTCCAATGTGTAAGCAATGATCTTACAAACACCTGACCATGTACTTCTAAAAAATGGGAAGCATGTTGTCTTTTTAGGCCTCAGTGTTACATTTTAGATGATGAGACACATATCAGTAAATTATTTTGGTCATAAAAATACATGTAGCATTGAAAGCAAAGGTGTATTTATATGAAAAATTACTTAGTTCATAAATAATTTGTTTGCTAAACATTTTGCATGCAATATCAGTGTATGTATAATGGTTTACACTCTACATAAATAAAATTATCAATTGTTGATTGATGATTTCTGTTTTTATCTCTCACAGATCTATGTGGAGTTCATGACCGTTATGGACGCCCAAGCAGCCCAAAGAGCCCTCGCTGGTCGCAAGTTTGCCAATCGCACTGTTGTAACATCCTTCTACGACGTGGATAAGTACCACAGACGAGAATTTTAAGAATTGTTCTCTTCACTGAAGGAGAGATTGGAAAGTAATAATCAATTTTAAATGAGCTCACAATGTGATACCTAATTGCAGTCAGCTGTTGGGTGCAGCTCTAAAACCTTCATTGTAGATTTGTTAGTGTCCCTCTTTCAATATGTTTTCATGTTATGTGCATGTTTATATGGATATGTATTTCAAAGCTGCAGCAAGATAAACAGGTGAATTCAGTAGCCATGATATTATGCTCATCTATCTTTTCTTTGCAATCTAATCTTTAATTTACTTAGTCAATATGAGTTTCTTACTACTAACTATCTTCAAATTCAATTTTGTATGTGATCTCTAAATGGTGTTGTAAAATACATGTATGATGTAATTAGAGACAATATTGACATTGTGAAGCTATTAGGGGCCAAGTTTGGGTGTTTTATTTTTCTGTTATAGAAACCTGCTTTGCGGTGACATATATGTAAACAGGTAAACTCTTATAGATATCTTGTTCCAAAGATTGTTTTCTCAATGCCTAAATTTCACTATGATTTCTGACGATTCTACCAATGCCACACATTCTCTATCAATCATTCACTCATTGTAGACTTAATTGCAGTCATTTTAAGCAAGATTATGTATTAAAATATTCATGATTGTTCAAAGAGAGGTAATGTACCAGTAAATGTATTTCACCATTAACTCGTAACAAAGAACAGATATGAGAATTGCTGAACAAGTTCATACAAATACAATACAGCATAATTATTGTACTTTACTTTGTGAAACTAGCTCTTAAAGCAGTAGTATTGATTGATGCAAAATTTCAACAAAGATTAGGCATTTGCTTTTAAGATATTGCCAAGGTAAATAGCGACATTCATTTTAAGATGACATGTGTACAGCATTTGGAAATGTTCACAGTTCACATGTAGTTTTCTACTTGTGTTCTACTTGTGTTCTACTTGTGTTTAGCAAGTTACATTCTGAAGAGGAGCAGCTTTTGCTTGAAAATTTCCACTCATTTTCATCATCCACATCTGAGTTGCACTTATACTGTATGTGTTCATGATCTTATCGTATTTTGAGTAAACTCTCCTGTCATGTCATTGCTTTTTGGAGTGTTTGAATTATCTTCTTGCTCCTAAGTGCTGCATTATATACTGCATCAATTATCAAAATAGTTTGATGTGTGAGTAGGTTTTATATTGAACAAGGACTACTCTATATACTGATCGACATGTCTTTACTCTTACATTATGAACAAGAGTGTCATTTTAATTTGATGTGAAAAGCTTTGATGATTAACTGATCGCTTTAATGAAAGTATTGACTTTGATCATGAGCATTACTCCTCTGTAGCTAGTGATTTGGTCTGTACACATACATAACGGTATGACCATTTTATGCTCATTTATGATAATGATGGTTTCCTGTTTAGCGCCGGTATCCGTCTCCGCTAGACACTCATGGCGCTTCCTGCTCTAGAATGTCTCGCAAATTCAACTTTCAAATCAAGTTTATTTTCCATTGGTAATAATGCTTTTTGTACCACTTCTACTTTACCGGTATTTACTTTGCGCCTGTGTTATTATGTATGGAGATTTGCATGATTATCTTTCCCATTTTTCTTTTATCCTGGGAAAAATGGACATGTTCACATATGTTTTAAATATGCAGCATTATCAGCAGAAGGGTATTTACAGTCAATTATTGTTAATGGCTTTGTTACCCGAGCTGTGGTTCCATGTCATTAACCAAACTACCCGAATGGCAGCTGGCTTTGATTATGGATAAGATGGAAATCATGACCATAATGAGAATAGATATGTATACCTGCAAATTAAACACATAAAGTGCAAATTTATGGAGAACTGGTTACATGCAAAATCCACTTCCTGGTATAAGAGGTATGAGTGTCATATCTTATGTGATACAAGCATAAAAAACTCTAGTGTTCCATGTTAAATTTTTAATATCTGTAGATATTGAATAGTTAGTATACTTGTATATTCAAATCAACAGTTCATGAATCGAATGTGATTCCCACAAATTTTAAAGAATGAAAAAGTGGAACTTGTAGGCTCATTTTAAATTCCTTCACCCGCTTGTGTAGTTGTATAGTGAAAGGCAGGAAGCTTCATGATTCTGGATAGTTTTGTATGCTTCTCATGAATTCCTGTGATTTTTGTTTGTCTCATTCACCACATAAGGGCATGTAGTAATATGTTAATAGGGATTTTTGTGTTTTGTTTTACTGATGTTTTTGAAAATAAATGCTTTCTAGACCAATGCAAGTTATATTCATTTTGTTCATTTCGTTGGTGAATTCAATGGAGTGTTGTCTGGTTGTGGTAATGTAGTTGTGTTACATTTCAGTGTATGCACATTGAAGAGAAAATATAGTGACAACATGTATGCGCTCAGGTACATTTATATGTGTACATGTATTTATTACAGAGAATAATTAAACTTTTGGAATATAGATAATGTAACCAAGTCTTCAAGACATGACTTTATATTTAATCTTTTTATACAAAATATAAAAAAGGTGCGAAAATGATAATCTGAGTAACACGTTTGAAGGTGAACAAGATATGAACTGACTTGACAAGGGAAAGATCTCTAATTTACCCTATGGCAATTCATGACGCACATGATAAACGAGAGTAATGTGAGGCGAGAGCTGGTTACAGGAGTGCGGAAAATCAATTTTAAAGAAACGATTTTGGTCAAGTTCATCATGGAATGTGTTGAGATGTGGGCTTCTTGATGAATGCACATGGTTTAATGCCTCGTTGAAACTGAAATTGATTAGGATGATGTGTATGGAGTATTTGGTGTCAGGGGGTGGGTGGGGTGGGTGGGGGGGGGGGGGGGGTATCCTCCGCCCTTGTGTCGGCCTTTGTGGGGACATTTTGGGAAACCTAATTATTTCCTCCCTGTCAAATTACTTAACGAAAAAGCTATTAAAGGACAAGTTCACTCCAAAAATAACTTACTTACAATAGACACAGAACAATCAGACAAACCAATCAAAAAACAAGATTTGATCAAAATCGGAAAACTAATAAGAAAGTTATGAAATTTGCGTGCATGACATTTCACAAAATCTGTTATGAACTTTGAAGAATTGATACTATTTTCTGCATATTTTATATTCATAATTATTGATTTTTATATAAATAGTTTTCAAAATTCACATATTTCATGATTCAACTGATCAAAATTACTCTAAATTAGTGCATCCACACAAAAACATATTACTATCAATCTAACTTGGATGCTGGTGTAAAGAAATAAGATTGTTAGGGGGAAAATAGGAAATTTATATTATCAATACAAAGAAAACAATTGGTGGATAGTGAGGCAATGACGTCACAGACTCATGAGTGAGGGTAGTGATTAGGCCTAAAATAAAAACTTGTTGTATTGCCCTTTGCGACCGACCCAACAATCTGAAAATATACGGTCGGCATTTTAATTTAATTTAATTTTTTGTTTTAACTGTTTTTTTAGAATTTATTTTATTAATGTTTAAATGGGATATAAATGTATAAAATCAAATTATTCCCGAATTCTCACTCGTCTTCTGCCCTAGTTTCAAAATCCTACTAGCGTGAACATGCAAGTAGACGCGCCCGGGACCACCTGTACAATTTTTCAACAATCTTCACATTGCTAGCAAGTTTTACAGGTAGTTGAATACCAACTTCGTCAGCTGGGAAGCACAGAGTGTTGTCTCAACACAACATTGCAAACCATGGATTATTATGAGGTGAAAAGATATGAATGGAATGATGACGCTCAAACACATGCATTAAAGCATTAAAACCTGAGAAATATCAGCCAAACAGGGCGGAAAAAAAAGAAAAAAAAAGATTAAAAACTGAAAAATATCGGCCCAAAGAGGGCGACAAAAAAACAAAAACAAAAAAATTCCGGCCGACCGACCCATGTTTTGGCACCTAAAGGGCAATACAACAAGTTTTTATTTTAGGCCTTATTATGCCCATTCTGTTCCTTTATTTCTTAGTTTAAAAACCCTAAATGTTTTTGATTTATTCAAATACCATACTACACTAATTGGTTTTCATTTTTTCTTCACAATATACTTCCGAAATGATTATAATCCATATTCTCGGTCAATAACCAAATTCATTCTCATAATACTCGGCCTTGCAACACGTTTCATTTATGGAAAGTGAATAGTTCATTATCTAAAAAATCTGTAAGAAACACTTTGCCAAACTATGGAAAAAAAACAGTTAAATGTTTAAAAAATGAAACTGACCTTGTATTCTGAGCACCTTTTCCTTTGTTCTCCTATTTCACCGTTTAATTTACCTTCCAAAGCTTTTTGCCCCCTCCAATTTTAGATTATTTCACACATGTTTTCGTAATTGTGTGTATCGCTGTCTTTTGTGATATCTTTAACTATTATATACTCAGTAATATAAATTACAATATTCAGGGAATTTTTTGTAAACAAGGCCATCATGGGCTTTTCCTTTGTTCTCCTATTTCATTTGAATTTATTCGTATAAACTGAACATTCTCTGCCTTTGTATTATCTGTATGTTTATTTGCTTTTGCTGTATTTTTCTATGAAAATTAAATGAATAAACAACGAACGAATGAACAGTATGCCACTGCTCAGGTAGCTGTGAGGATGTAATACGTTGACTTATGAAATGAGTATGAGTTCTTTAAAGGATAATTATGATTGTGGCGAATTTAGAATTTAAAACATGGATTCTTCCTTGATGTGACGTAAATTCAATTGTTTGCTTTTGTTTGGTGTTGGTATTAGCAATTAGTCAGCCCTTATTGCCTGTTTTGTAATAATTTACAATCCTCTTCTTCCTCACTCATCGCTTTCTCCCCCTCTATCTCTCTCAGCTCTCTCTCTCTCTTTCTTTCTCTCCTTATCTCTCTTTCTCTCTCCTCTCTCTCTCTCTCTCTCTCTCTCTCTCTTCACCTCTCTCCTCTCTCTCTCTCTCTCTCTCTCTCTCTCTCTCTCTCTCTCTCTCTCTCTCGTCCCTATTCGAACAGTTTTAAAAATATCCTGTAGGACCTCATGTCTTGTAAACTTAATTATTTATTTCGTTTGACCCTTGCTGTCCTCTCACCTAAGAACCATTGACAATTCTCGCACTAACCTTCTTTGTTTAATATCATCTATGATGTTAACCTCGTCCATTCATTGAACTCGAAATAATTATTTGTCCTCATTATCATCATTAAACGCAGCTAAACTACATTTCATATTTCCTGTAACTCTTGGCTCACTCTCTCTTTCTCTCTTTAATCATTTCTTCACTGCTCTACCCACCCTCCTCTGCCTACCTACCTTTGGTCCTCTTCTACTCTCTCACTCTGTCATCATCCTCATCGTAACTTACCGATCTAAAGCTGTTATGACTGTATTTTACCATACTTTAATTATGATTACGTTTTTTTTCCGGTAAACTGATCTGTAATCTTTTACCCGTGAAAAACGAATTTCCGAATGGATAATAAATAGTGGTGCTAAGGTAGTGACTTCAATGCTAGATGTACAATTAAAGATAATCTGAAAATTTGAGTGAAAACGGACCATTATTCATGGTACAAATTGAGAAAAACTGATCTGATCGATTCCTTAATTCTCCCAACTATATTATTACAATTTAAATACATTTTAGGTGAATGTAAACCGTCACAAGGCAACAAAATGGCTCTATATTCCATTCCAGGCATTTAAGTGTTGACAGATTTTTTATAGCCTGTTTTATGTCTTTTTTTCATAGAAAAACGGTTGGGAAAATCCAAAAATGGTTGGGAGAATTTACTGTTAATCACTGTTAGAGGGTGTCGTACATTGACGCCTTCAAAGAAAACCATAGATATCTTCGTGGTTTGAGAATTTTTTCCAGGATTTTTTGCATGTCAGAGGGTTAGTACAGTAGAAGGAATGTATAGTAAGTAACATTTTATACAAAAATTAAGCAATTTTTTTCATCAACCTTCAACAATGTTACCGAGTCACTTTAAATTCGATTTCAATTTTTATTGAATGCTGGAAAACTCGATTCTAAAGTTCACCATAATGTAATAGAAATGCTGATAGAGTATACTCCTTGGTATAGGTTCATAGCAGCGGTCATATTGTGAAGAAACTACTTACAGAGAGTGAGAAATATAGATTCTGAAAAAAATATTCTCTGAAAAGAGGAGAAATCATTCATTGCCTTGCTATTTAATCACGAAAATATCTTTGTCAAGTTTATGACAGAAAACGGAGATGAATACACTTTCATTCCCAATTTGTTCTCTACATAAAAAAGGGTTAACGCGAAGGATCCAGGGAAAAAAAGAGAAATACACTGTAACTAGGTTAACTTCAAAAGAAGATATCCATAAATAGCCTCTGATAGAAGTTTAAAATGCATTAAGTGCCTAGATGCAAGTACAGGATTTTTAATGTATATTCTAACATCGAATGATATGAAACTTTTTGAAATTATTAAAAAAACAAGAAGTTTTGCGACCACTTCGATGCATGAATAAGATGTTAGCCTGCCGAGGACTCTGGAATCGTGGGTTTTACAAAGTTTAATCTGGCTATTGTTTGAACAATATTGTGGGTGTTCTCATGGAAGAGAATGGGAAATATGCTCGCTTTGAGGATAGATGTTATTAAGCTGATAAACAAACTCAATCTATTAAAAAAATACAATAGTGTATCAAAGAGAAACCACCGCTTTCCATTAAAGGTCTGCGAGCACATTATTCTTTTATGACTTTGTTAATTACTCGATGAGGGGGCGATATCTTCTCCATAATGTATGAGCACCCAAGGTTAAGAGATGACAGTATTGATGGAGCGAGTGGTAGGTCATCACTCATTTACCTGACTAATCAGTCAAGTGCGACTATCACCGGATCATGCGGTTATCTTGCCTATAATACTTAAAAACATAAATCAAGCGTACCAATTAGCATTGAATCTCTTTCTCTCTCTCTCTCTCATTCTTTTTTTAAAAGTGGAAGTTAAGCACAATACACAGATGGTTTATAAACGATAAAGAAGCAGACAAAAATGACGGAAACAGATCAAACACAAGACTGAAACACGGGTGTATCTTAATATTGGTCATTTTCTATTTTAGATGAAATACTTAAGAAGACGCCTACATCAATACCCTAATAAGCAAACTGAACACTTATTGAAAAGATTGGAAAAAATCGGGTAAAAAAAAAAAAATTGTTTTAAAACTGGCAAGGGAATCTTGGATGCGGTACAGAGTGGACGTAGCGAAGCCTACGGCGGTATTATTAGCCACACTTTAGTTTTAGGACAAGAAGCAAGAGATAATTCGTGGATCGACAGTCTCGACTGTATTTGAAACAGAGCATCCAATATACATAATATTAAAAGGTACCCTGTCAATGAATACAAATAACCCAAGCCTGTGGTTCTTTGTTGAACACTATCTGATTCTGCTCGGGTATATAATTTGCAGGCGAGGTGTATATAAGCTCCTATTACAATGTCTTTTTTTCTTCATTGAAGACGAGGGGATGCTATCAATAGACTTTAAAGGTGGGTTGACATCCAAATATAATTTTATTCCTGTTGATGTGCAGGGCTGCATACAACTGACATTTTGTTATTCGAACATCTTAATATATTTCATAGATTTTTAAATATGGTTAAAAATAATTTCTCAGACCTGCTCCACCCTAACAAAATGCTCCAGATCTCATTCATCTTGTGACATCATCTGCCAATCATTAGTGAGCTAATAAGAGACAGTGGTATGTAGCTTCACCCGAGCTGACACCTGTATACAATATACCATACAATACCAACATAGGAGTTGCTATGTCAGGCGTGCTGTGGCATCACCAGTAAAAGAAAGGTAATGTAGAGGCATTGTATGAACGAATGCAATTGTTTTGTTATCATGTGCTGAGCTGGGGAAAAAACATTACCTCCAATATTTCGTGAATACTAAAAAGGGCAAGTTTTCACCAAAAGGTCGGGTAAAGCGACCACCCGACCCGACGCGGTGATCGATGATTCGAAGTCAGCCATGTGTTATTTAATTTTAACAGACGTATATCACTCAGATATGATTATTTACGCATGGGGACCGACCTTTTACGTCACCATCCGAATAGAAAGACATGACTCGGTTTCGAACTTGGCTCCGCCTGAGACAGTGAAGACAGAGAATTAATCAACAAGCTAGTCAAAGGTACTATGTCCTATTTGCAGGCCAAACAAAAAATGAAAAGGTTAAATTCCAACGGCATTTGAAAGACAATACTAATTTAGAACATCCCTCAACACGAAAGTGCTTGAAAATGGCTTTTAGTTGGAAAATAACGACCATTAGTTGTCGAATCGACTTAAGTGATTGCTTCTTCTTCTTCTTGATTTGGTTTTGTTTGGCAATCAGTCACAGTTGACTATTTTTTCCACACACTATTTTATGAATTATTTATATAAAAAATTATATACATTATATGTACAATTTCATGTCATAAATGACTATTTTTAGGATTCTTTCTCTTTCCATCCCCTTTCCTTCCGCTTATTTTCTTTTTAGACCCTATATTCTTTTTTAGAGAAAATTCAATAAATTAATAAATTTTATTTTTGCAATCATCTAAGTAATAGTCTGATTTTCAGACCCTTTTACCGAATGGTCATACGTTTTGTGCTGCGAAAAGATTCAATCAGTTTAATTTTGGCCATTACAAGTAGTGGGTTATTGATGTAGACAAAATGCTCATGTAGGCCTATCTTTTACAGATCATTTTAAGTATGTTATTACCAAAGAAAAAAAAAGTCAGTCAGTCACTCAATAGTGTCTGACAGTGAAATCTAGAAGGTAAACGGACTTCATTGCCTAATTTGAATACTAGGACACTGATAATGTTAACATTTTATAGATAGGACATACATGACATATACTCGTAATTCCTGCAAAGTTCTGCATAATTTGATGTTGGCTGCAAAAAAGAGTATCGTTAAGGGCCCTTTTATATGACAAGCTAAAACTGCCATTCAATATTTGCATGTCGAAAACTTATTTAATACAGACTGGAGAAGAATATGATCAGAAATTCATATTTCCTAAATTAATACCAGGATGGACTTCCCTGTTAGGCAGTGATCTCATCTTTCAAACCTTCATAATTCTCTTATTGTGGGTCCGATTTATTTCAAACTTTCACCATTCTGCTTATCCTATTTTCTGCTTCATACGAATGCGCCTGATATAATTGGATTGCTCTTTGAGATTTAATGAATTTTCAGTACAGAGCAAACGGAAGATGCCTATGAACGATACGTCACAGGGTTGCCATTTTATGTTTCATTGATTACAACAACAATTTTTAATATTTTTTATCGGATTTTGCTCGAACTTTCACTTATTCGTTTTTCTCACTTGACTTGTTTCTGCTTTAATGCTTGTAATTTTGTCTCTATTTTTTTAATTCCTTTCTCTCATCTTGCTCATTGGAGTCCTTCATCACTCTCCATTCCGGTGACTGACATGGACTGACACAGTCCGTCCTTGACCGTGGCCAGGGGCGGATCTAGCTTTTTGCTAAGGGGGGGGTTTGACCAAAATAATGACGATGCGGAGCATCGTCCACGAGCCGCGAAGCGGCGAGCCGATTTTTTTTGGGGGTGTTTATTTGAACCCCGTAAGTGATGTTTTCCTGGCATCTATTAACACAATGGAGACCATAAAAAGCAGTGCATGATAACGTCTTTTTAAATCAAGTAACAGTTAAATACACAGTTATATCCAGAGTTATCATGTGTTTGGTTAAGTTACCAGATGAGTTGAATATCTTCTCACAATATTTGCACTTGAAAGGGTTTCTCTCCAGCGTGCGTTCTTTTTTCTTTCTTTTTTCTTTTTTTTCTTCTTTTTTTTTTCCTTTTTTTTTTTTTTTTTTTTTTTTTGGGCCGCCCAAGGGGGGGGTTTAAACCCCCTAAACCCCCCCCGTAGATCCGCGCCTGGTGGCAATGTTCAACATTGTTCAACGTCTCGGCGCGGGCCTCCATCCTCGCGGAAATATAATCAAGATGTTTGCCGAACGCAATATCACAGCCTTCTCCAGCTATGCGAGTAAATTAATTAATTGCACACCAATGACCGTATCAAGTTGTGCGGAGGAGAAATATATCTTTTATAATCATTGTGCCTTGATAATATAATCCCATTAATTAGTCCTCATCGACTAATTTCCCACTAACCTTGGACGTAGAATGGAGAGACCCCTTGTCTACTCTGACACACCGTGATGATGTGGTGGTATAATCAGAGTTATAACAGGACGGTAAGTAACATAAAAAAAAAACGAATAACTCAAACCAGTGTTGAGGGTGGGGTAAAGCCGGCCAGTGTCTCTCTCTTAAAAAAGAAAAACAGAAGAAATATATAGAAAATGTGACCCCTTTAACTTTTCTACCAAGAATGCACCAGAATAAAAAAAAAAAAAAAAAAAAAGTATATACATATTTTATTTTATTTTTATTTTTTTTTAAATTCGGAATTAATTCCTTTTAGTAAAAACCCAGAATCTACCCTGGTTAAGGGCTGTGTTCATGAGTAAAAAGGTCTCTGGCCCTATAATCAACTTCCCTTCCAGTTCATATTTCAGTGTACCATTTGAGCTATACTTCGATGCCTTAATTAGGCAAAGTACACCCTGCCTGGTATCTCTAACATTCTGTTTGTTGCTGCACCTTGACGTATCCGAAGTGGACGGGGCTAATTGATCGATACCTCAGAATCTAGATGAGATTCTAGTAGTCGTAGGATGCGTTAGCAAAATACATTTCATAGTCATTAGGGTTACACTTGGTTTTAGGAAGTATTGTAGATTAATCTCTGGCCAAAGAATTTTTAAAGTATACCTTCCTTGATTTGGCTCGAACCCATGACCTTCTGATCTTCAGTCACGTCTTCAAACCACTCGACCACCTATTAGGACATGGCCCTCTTTGGTTTGAATTGTAATTTATGATTTCTTTTGAAGAGGGGTATAACTAGATACTAAAATATCGTTTGGTGCAACCGGAATTCATTTTTGCCATCATAACAAAATTAATACGGTCTATCGCACAATGGATCTTAACGCAATGTTGCCATTGTATGAATCAGTTTTATTTGACAAGCAAGACCTGCTAGTCCACCATCTCTAGGAAGATTGCGTATAAATCTTGAGGAAAATTGGACTATGATATAGGGCCAAATTTCCAGGGGTTGTTATGTCTTATGACGAGAATGATATAACAATTCAATATAAACTACACGCACATTATCTTGTTGATAAACCTTCTTCTGCATCAATTTTTTTTCTTCTTCAGTGAAAAGCACGTTTTCCAGCTACGAGCGATTTTTTTTTAAAATGAAGTCACACAAAAGCACTTACACCAAGTATATATTGAGTGGGATAGAACATAAAAGAAGAACATGTAATATCAATTATTTAACTTGCATTGCAAGCAAATAACATAGACCTGGGTGATTTGAACGAGATCACATGGACGAAAAAAATACCCCAGAAACCGTTGAAGTGGATTAAATTGTTAATGTGAAGCCGGAGTAAAGTGTATCACAGGCGCGAAAATATAAGAACAGAAGCAGTGAAGGGCAGGTCATATATCACTAGCAAAGAAGTGAAGGGCAGATTATATATCATTAGCAAAGCAGTCACCTGATCTTCATCTTTTAGACACTTAATTTTGTTGAATAGATACATCGCTCTTCGAAGCAAAGTTGCAGGTAGGATCAATAACTCCTTGGTAGGATGTAGGAAAACGATCAGTATACAATTGCACGAAAACAAGTATTATTCCCACAGGCCTAACAGGTGAAACATATGATTTACCAGCTTTTTCATTAACAAAAAATTAGGTGGAAGAATATCAGTAGTTGCCCTATAGGGTGGTTGTCCTAGGGGTAGTTGTCTGGGGGTAGTTGTCCGGGGGTAGTTGTCCTGGAGGGTGGTTGTCCCAGGGGTAGTTAGCTGGGGGATAATCAACCTAGAGGGTAATTGTCCCGGGGGGGGGGGGGGTAGTCATCCTTGGGGGTAGTTGTCCTAGGGTTGGTTATCCGGGGGGGGGGGGGGGTGTCCAGGGGGTAGGTGCCCAGATACGCTTCAAATTACTTCATATTCGCAAAATAACAAAAAAATAGCTGAAATTATATTTGACCAAACCTTCATGTCACATGTATGTATACAGTAGTACCATATACACATTTCTTTGTAATGTATGTGACTTTCAGCAAGACTGAATCGATTTCTGATCACTCTGATAAATTCAAAACCTTGCAGTATAACCTACGTCAATGCTTATGTATCCAGACAGTTTCTTTAACAATGCCATCTCGTTACCAAAACTCAACTTCTTTTATCCCATTCTATGCCGAAGAAGCACTTAATTTCCAGTATCAAATGCGTCAAAAGGCATATAAAATGAAATGTATATACAGCAAACACGAAAGGATGAAAGGAACCAGAAATAGCATAACTTGATGATGGTTAATAGGAAAATTGATGTGGAAATGGTAACGATTATACACATTTCTTTGTAATGTATGTGACTTTCAGCAAGACTGAATCGATTTCTGATCACTCTGATAAATGCAAAACCTTGCAGTATAACCTACATCAATGCTTATGCTCCATTCTCGGCCTTTTCCTATTGTATCCAGACAGTTTCTTTAACAATTCCATCTCGAAATAGGAAAATCGATGTGGAAATGGTAACGATGTGGGCTCAGTTATCTTTATATTCACATACCGCGGGGACCATCAAAATATTGATTTACGTACATAATACATATCATAACCATGGTGATATAGTAGGCTTGAATCAGTACCGAATTATTACAGAATATGCTTCATTTTAATGATCTATATTCCTCCCAGCACTTACCTTGCTCTTTTTAAATGATAATTCAATTCAGTTATTTTCAACAAGATTCATTTTTTAAACATCTCTTATGCTATGGTCACATTACCCAAAAGTAGCCTGCTCGGCGGCCGAGCGGCTCGTTTTTAACCAATTCTGCGGCCGCCCAGGCAACGCTCGTTTTTAGGGCATCGCTCGGTCGCCGCTGAAGTTTTAGCGCGGAGTTAAAATTTGGGCGGCGCCTGCTCACTTTTCGCTCGCCGCCCAAAATACGCTCGGTGCCTGGGCGGTCACCGCCCGGGCACCGACCTAATTGCTGGGCGATGCCTCAATTCCAGCAGCGACCGAGCAGGCTACTGATCGGTCGGTCGCTGCTCAGATTTGTGACCATAGCACTAGAAATAAGAATCTACACAATTCACGCTGATAAAGGAGGAAATTGTACAAAAGAATTAAAGAATACATGAACGATGAGTACACTGCCCTCAATAGATTAGTATTGGTGGTAATGGTAGTAGTAGTATAGTAGTAGTAGTAGTAGTAGTAGTAGTAGTAGTAGTAGTAGTAGTAGTAGTAGTAGTAGTCGTGGTAGTAGTAGTGGTAGTAGTAGTAGTAGAAAAAGAAGTAGTAGTAGAAGAAGAAGTAGAAGTAATAGTACGGCAGTAGCAGTAGTCTATAGCAGTAGTAGTAGTATCGTTGTAGTATTACACCACTGATCATAACGTTTGAATAATTTGCTTTCTTACCCTTTGTAATGAAATGATTGTGGCAATATTTATTTTTTTGATAAAAAAAAAAAAAAATCTTCTCAGAAGTCCATTAATCAGTCTCTACGACTCTTTAGATTGATCATTACATTTCTGAGAAGATTTAAACTAATTATAAACTTATTAACAAAACATTGCCACAATCATTTCATGAAATTAAGAAAGAAAATGTATTCTAACTTTATAGGCAACAGTGTATAGTAGTAATAGTAGAAGTAGTAGTAACAGCAGCAGCAGCAGTAGAAGTAGAAGTAATAGAAGTGATAATAGCAGTAGTAGTAAGGGGTAGTAGTAGTAGTAGTAGTAGTAGTAGTAGTAGTAGTAGTAGTAGTAGTAGTAGTAGCAGTAGTAGTAGTAGTAGTATTAGTATTAGTAGTAGCAGTTGTAGTAGTAGTAGTAGTAGTAGTAGTAGTAGTAGTAGTAGTAGTAGTAGTAGTAGTAGTAGTAGTAGAAGAAGTAGTACTGTAGTAGTAATATGAAGAAGAAGAAGGAGTACGTCGAAGTAGTTGTAGTAGTAGTGAGATTGTCATTAATATTAAAGTTTTGCGTCACGGTCATCGATCCCAATCCCAAATTCATCGCAAAAGAATCATTTTGCATCACTCTGGCACTCGTCAATTGCCTTATACACACATGAGGGCGCATTTTGTTTCTTTAAAAAGAAGATTTTGCTTCTATGGTAAAAATTTAATTTCGTAATGATGCCACACTAGGTAAGATGGGGCTATATGCCCATGAAGAAGATATTCTCTACGACTGCGGAGAAACTCAGACGATTGACCACAGCTTGCAGTGCGGCGGAACGGGCTGCACAGATGAAGACCATCGGGCGATGGAAGAACTTAAGTTAATTAAATTTAATTAAGGAACTTTACATAACTATCTTGATCTAAGGAGACACGAACGACAAGTTAAGATATTAAATAATGTATGCGGGCACCTCTCCGCCGAATACACATGAATACAGAAATCATATATTCGGTCAAAGCCGCGATACACAAACATGAGGATATGATCGGGCATCTCATTGCCCAACATTATCATATTTCTAAAGTGAGTAAACGAACGAGCGTGGTAAACAATGTAATTTCGAAATAACAAAATTAAAATATATTAATACTTGCTACGCTCTTTAAATTTCAATAGCTGTGAGCGAAGGAAGTAAGCGAGGAGAGAGAGAGAGAGAGAGAGAGAGAGAGAGAGAGAGACGCACACACGCACACGCGCGCGCACACACATATTAATATTTTAAAGCTATTTTCTCATAAAATTAGTCTAGTGTTTCTAATATTTGGTTTTCGCGAAATCGATGTTATTCCTACTTTTAAAAGATTTTATATATATATAATTATAGCTAAATTTCTCTCGCGGCATCCCCAGATAAGTCTTGCGGCATTCCGATTGAAAAACGATGTCCTATACGATTAATCGCCTAAGAAAGACTTTAAACTTTTAAAGGGGAAGTCAACCCTGATATTAAATTGTTTTTAATAGAAGTAGAAAAAACATTCGAGACACAGGTCGGTGGTAATTTCAGCAAAAATTGATTAGACATATGAATATTTTGCATTTTGGAAGATGTAATCAATCAAACACATATTGACAACTCTGTGACGTATCTTGCGAGCTCCCCTCCCATTTACCCTGTTCTATGGGAATGTTCCATCATACTTTCACCCTAATTATAATTATTAAAAAAATGTTTTTATACAGCTCCTGTTTGGAAAAAATCTATTTTGTCATCAATTTCTGAGAAAATGAAAGCTTATGAAATTTTCTGTACAGAGCAAATAGGAGGGGAGCTCACAAAATACGACACAGTGTTGCCAATTTGTGTTTCACATAATTATGACAACATAACAAATTCATAACTTTCCTTTTTTACAGCGGATACTGGTCAAACTTTCATTATTTTTTTCCTCTCATGTTACTACTTTTATTGAAACCAATTTATTATCAGGGTGGACTTTCCCTGTAAAAAGGTTTTTTTTTTTAATGATACGCACTCATCAGAAGCGCTGAAAACAGAACGAGCAATAGTACTCAAAACAAGCAATGTAAAGGTCGAACTTTTTAACAACTCCTGTAATTCTTCATGACCTTGGAATGGGATATGAATGATTGCTCAGACAATTCTATATCGGACTCCAAATAGGAACCGTACCGTAACATCACACTGGCAGAAACAAAAATCCGTGTTGTGTCTCTTTGCATGCTTTCATGACCACAAATAGCAGACGAACCTTGAGTTCGCTTCAGTGAGACTCTTTGCAGTGGTTGGGGATGGCACTATAGCTGGATCTGTGCGGGAAGCCAATTGTGCATGCATGGACGTACACAATTTGATAACAATAATAGGGAATTATACCATTATTCTCATACATCGCATTTGATTACTTTTGGCTACATTCGATACGATACTGTATGAAGACAGTATGTGATCATTTCACATCAGTTTTTATGAATTCAACACACCATTGCGTGTTACTCAGTGAGGCTGATCTGACTTACGTCTCGACACATTTTTTTCTTCAAAGTCAATTTGGACTATGGTATTCTGTTTTCATGAGGAACAATGCTTATCGAAACAGAAAGCAAAGTTTGAATGTTTACAAGTTTATGGACCATGCAGGAATAACTGATCACAATGATTTGCTATAGGGGATCTAGTCTATCTGTTCTTCTTCTGTCATCCTTCATTGTAATCATCAGTTATTCTGGTTCGTCTAATGGTGAGTAAAACATTGATTCATTTACATTCACTACCTTTACCCTTTCAAAATGAACATCATTATTATAAAAACAAAATTACGAGAGGCGCGTCATTAAACAAAAATATTGGTCAGCCTGGCGTTTAATGACTACAGACAACATCATTGTGTGTACATGTAGTTTAAAAGCGTAATATATATAGTCATTCTGGGCACATTATTAATTGAACATGGAAGTAACTTCGCTGCACAAGCAGAAGGTGATGGTTGTTTCACTCACTCAAAAGTTCATCGGGAGAGGGTCTGCAGCCCACAGCCTGCGTCTCAACGCTTTTATTTACGACCATATATTTACCTTTTTCATTCAATTATTGTATTTTTGTTGTTTAAATTGCTCTACAGAGCTGGCGCATGACCGCCCAAGGGCGTAATTAAGGACAGTCACGTCAAAGCGAATTATACATCAATACATGTACAGAATCGCCGTTATTGATGGTTAGGTATATAGGGGGCGTTAGTTAGGGGGAGGCGCAAGGGGGTGGGGGTGACACGGGAGAGAGAGAGAGAGAGAGAGAGAGAGAGAGAAAGAGAGATAAAGAGAAAGAGAAAGAGAGGAGCGTGAGGGGCGGGGTGAGGGTGGTCGGGAATGCCGGCAATAAAGAGAGACGGGAAAGCATACTTGATTTTTTGGGGGGTGTAAATCAAGTGGAATGAAGTTTGTAAACGTTGGAATGAAAGTGGGTTTATCTTGCCAAGTCTTTTATGTACAAATAAACCCAATTTCACCATCAATTCCAGGTCAATGGGACTGCTTTAACCGCCGCACCTGGTCTTACTATGGGACTAGGGACTGGTCCTGTGTTCTTACAGACGGCACACTTGATTGTACTCACTGTGAAAACTGGACCTCTATCATTGGAAACTGGAGCAACGCTGATGATCTCATTGATAGATACGGTAAATGGCCCGTTTTTCTTCTCTTAAAAAAAATGACCATCATTTAAGCTTTATCATGTTACCGCAATGATGTCCATGTAATTGAAGAATTTAGACATAGAAGAACCCAAATTCAATTTACTACATTCAGAGAGCGGGACTGCAATTGTAGCTACTTGCGCCCTCTAAATACCAAACAATGCCTAAGCGGTACCCGTTGGTCCCCCAATTGTCCCCTTTTTCTTATGTTAATTGAGAGCTGATTTGATGAGCTAACCACCTCTCAGTGTCCACGGGGGGGGGGGGGGGGGGAGGTTTAATCCCTTATGACTTAACTAGTGCAGACATGCAGGCTTTAAAAATATATAAAGTAGAGTCTTAAACAATAAATCAAATATTTAATAGTGGTCACTGAGTAATCATTAACTTTATTTTCCACGAGAATGTAGATAGTATCGAAAGTGCAATCTTAATTCAGAGATTTGCTACATGTCTCGACAAAAGATTTGTTCCTTAGCATTCGTCTGTAAAGGTAGTTTGGATTCCAATGATAGGCTGCCAATTGAAGAAATCAAAGATAAACTGTGAATGTAGCACTGTGGGACATTAGTTTGTAGTCCTAATGTTGTCTTCATATTATAAGAGAATCTGATTCGGTGTTTGAATCCCGATCGGGGCCCTGCAGCAAATAGATAGGGCTCTCCCATGGAGTTACTAGCTAGTAACTCCATGGCTCTACGTAGTACGTAGGGCCTACATGGCGGCATGTATTTTTTGCAAAGACCTTTAAAGGCTCGTTCATGTAATACGCGGTAAAACCGTGGCGTTTTTGTTAAATTCAATGACGCAAAGTGTAAGACACTTCATATTCCTGTATCTTTCAAAACATAGCTCAATGAATACGTGCAAGTCCTTGATGTGCACAGTTGCCATTAATTTACACGTAAAAACACGACGGCGGCTTTTTGAGGATTACCACGTCATATATTATGAACAAGTCTTCATACAAGATTTATTAGCCCAACGCACCTTGGTGAACGAACATGATTTATGAAGGCAAAGATTACGATTTAAAGTCTTTGCAACCGTCCTCATAAAAGCATTATCTAGCATGGGAAGGGAGACAATAGACTTTGTAGATCAATGATGCTACTTTAGCAGCCATACCAGACTCATGCTTTCTGCAAATCCAATCACCTTCTTCTTTAAAGGGATCCGGTAACTTTGTCTCAGATTCTGAAACAAAATTCTGGATAATAGCTCATGCTGCAATAATAATTATAAACCTTTAGGTCAGTCAGGAACCCCATGAATAATTGTACAAGCCGATCGACTGTCTCATTATCATTGGTGCCGCAATTCGTGAAATTCCTAGTTAATAAAATATTGCTAAATCCATCAGAGCTGCCGGAAAAAATGTCAGAATGAGAAAATGTTCCCAAGTGGACACAAATTGTGGACAAAAATTGTGCGCAAACCTTGTTAAAAATTTGATAATTTTTCTAAATATTGGTAATAGACTGAACTACAGGTATATAAAATTATACTTAAACAGTTATGGTAGGACGTCTTATAATGTATATCTTTCGTTTTTCACCAATGAATATAGTTTAATAGCGAATAATTCCTAAATCAAAGCGAACAATTTGGCTTGATACACATATTAGGCTAATGCAAGTACAGAAATCATACAAAATTACAGAAATAATTAGTAAACATCCCCATCTTAACCAGGATATGCATGGAGCTCTGCTCCATCTATACACTAAAGACAGTATTCATTCACAAGCATAATCATGGTAACGAAACGGAATATACTTTAGGTAGTGTAATTATCTACTTTGAATATTCCGAATTGCATAGTGTCAGCATCATTGCTTTACAAATAATTGTACAATTCCAATACCTGAAAATATTTATATGTGCTAGTAGTTCCTATAAAACATGCGCAAGAATAAAAAAGAATTCAACCTCTACCGACGAAAAGGAAGAAAAAAAGTAGTTGACAAAAAAACCCACAAAACACACACACACACACACACATAATACAAAAGACATGTTATATAAACATGACTATTGGGCCTGAGACAAGGAACGAAAGAGAGAGAGAGAGAGAGAGAGAGGGGGGGAAGAGGGTGTGTGTGTGAGAGAGAGAGAGAGAGAGAGAGAGAGAGAAAGAGAGAGAGAAAAAGGGGATGGGAGAGATAGATAGATATGGGAAGAGGGTAAGAGATAGAGAGAAAGAGAGAGAGAGAGAGAGAGAGAGAAGGGGGGGGGGGGGCAAGGGGACTGCATTATGAGTGAGTACCACGAGTGATAAAATGAACGAAATATGACCATTAGTTAATCCCTTCTTGAAAGCCTTAATGGACATTGTGTAATTTAACTTATTAGCCAGATAATATCCGGAGGTTGCAATGTAATTTAAGTGTCACTTCTCCTAACTGGCGCCAGTGGCTCCGTGTTGGTAATGGCAAAAGCATGCTTTACATCACGTCACAGGGATCACTAGGTATAAATAAATGAAAGCAAATTTTTCGTGTTTCCTGGAGGCGCTAAAACGGTCAATCCTTCCCCGATATTAAGCATGTCAAATTAGACACCTCAATGGAATGCCTTCAGCTCCCATAAAGTAATTTTGTCTTTAATTATAGTAATGAATGACAAAGCTTTATCACCAAGAATTTAACTCTGTAAGTTGGTGGAACTTGCATGGCGACATAAAAAATGGATGCAGGAAGTAAGATGCAGCTAGAGTAAGGAAAATGCATTACTTTAAGATGCGACAATGCATTGACTTGTCGTTTTGTTTAATAAATAATGAGGATAATAATAATAGGCATTTCTATAGCGCCGTCTATCTAGAAATTCCATTGCGACTTTTTGCGAGGCGCATTTATTATTACCCCGGCTTTAGCCTAGTTGCCATTACAGCGCTCCAGCATTTCAATTTCAAGGAATTAATTCCTGCCAGGTACCCATTTACATCACCTGGGTTGAGCGTGGCAAATGTAGATCAATGTCTTGCCAAAGGACATGATTGTCACGGCGGGACTCGAACCGCAGACCTTGTGATCGACAGTCCGGCGACGTATCTACTCGACCACGACACGATTCCTGTACTGAGTGTCCCTGAAAAGGGAAATCCAAGTTGGTTGGCAAATTATTAAAGAATTCCAAATTATTTATTCGATATAAAATGGTACATCATTGGAAGGCCCATTTTCACATTTTTCATAAATATGAC
The DNA here is from genome assembly GCA_035222895.1 of Strongylocentrotus droebachiensis. Lineage (NCBI taxonomy): Eukaryota > Metazoa > Echinodermata > Echinoidea > Camarodonta > Strongylocentrotidae > Strongylocentrotus > Strongylocentrotus droebachiensis. The sequence continues at coordinate 51,407 of JAVYIG010000418.1, forward strand.
ACGAGAACTATGATCAAGAAGTCACGTGACCTTTTCCCGCCAGTTTGAAGTAGATCGAAGTGTCAGAAACACGATTGTCCAAAATAAACGAATTGCTGCTAATTTTGGTTTATCATGCTTTTTTAAGGAAATTAAATGATATGGAAATATTTATCATTGGAAATAAACATCATTTAAAAGCCCATTATATCATGTGCCACATGGCACCATAAGCACATTAGAAGAATCACACTTGGACCTAGCAGGCACAATTTCTAATGGGTATGGCAAAATGGCATTTGTTCAACTGACTCATTTCATTTCCTAAGATGTCATGTGCTTAAGCAAGGTATGCTACCTTCAACAATTTAACCAAATAGCATAACCCCTGCATTACACAAATTAATATACTCTCAGTCATAGTTCCAAGCGGACCATTCGGAAGTGATCAACACAAGGTACACGGTACAGGGTAATGCGTGGTCCTTCCATTATGATTATTGTCTCACATGTATAGTTCCACATCACTATCATTTCAAAACCATAATGACCAAAACTTAACAGCCATTATCCACTTATTTTTGGCAATTGGGCTTGTGATACTGCCACGTCGGGCTTTCTGAAATTATTCATGCGCGACTTCTTGATCATGATTCTGGTGTCATATGAAAGAATATAAAATAAGCATTCGAATCACACATACTTTAACCAAGGATGAATTAAAAACCATCCAGTTATTTACACGTAAACATGGGATTCCCTTTTTCAGGGACACCCTGTTTGAACCATAAAGAAGGTTAGATCGGACCAGAGCGAAAGCTGAGATTCAAGAAAGAAAGATATAAACTTGCTAGTAGTGCACAAAACACACAACAACAACAACAACAACAAAGGATGATATTCAAGATGGTACTTAAAATCGACACCAGACGCGGTATACTTGCCCGTTGTCATGACAATGAATGAAATTTAATGTATGGTACGTATAATTGATTGAATTATTCAGATAGTGAATCTATTGAAGATTATTCAAACGAATTAATAATTGAAATCACCGGTGTTTGTGATTTTAACACCGTATGCTAGACATTAAAGTTACTATTCAAAAAGAAAAACATGATAATGTCTGTCGTAAAGATTATTGGAAGAATGACTATTACGGTTGATGGTCATATAGGTAAAAGGGTATGGGATTACGTCAACACCATCAAATCATCAAATATTCCTCCATAACTTGTGATTATTTTTTCTTTCTATGGAAACTAAAACTACAAACTCTATTTGTACTAGTTAGTTATCAATTCATACTGTATTTGCATTATGTATATAGGAATTGAAACGAATGTTCAGACTTTATTTTGATATTATTTGGTAGATCTGGAGGATAATCATTGTCGTGTAGCCGGGAACTCCACAGCACCATGGTGCTACATAGTAAATCTCGAGGGAGAATTGAAGCCTGGATTTTGTCATTTGAACACATGTGCAGGTGAGTTTAAGTGTGGACCGTCTAAGACTTTAGAAGTGTAAATGTAAATGTAAATGTAAATGTAAATGTAAATGTAAATGTAAACGTAAATTTAAATGTAAATGTAAATGTAAACGTAAATTTAAATTTAAATGTAAATGTAAACGTATATGTAAATATAAATATAAATGCAAATGTAAACGTAATTTTAAATGTAAATGTAAATGTAAATGTAAATGTATCTAAAATGAATAAATTGGGAGGGTGACTTTTGATTTACTTCAAAATTATGAAAACTTAAAATAATACAAATAATTTAAAAATCTACCGGTTTTGTTAATACCAGCATGAATTCCTAATAAATTTAGAACACACATTATTGATGTATACTATTGTATATATAATATATAGGCTCTTTCAATAGTACAAAAAAGTTAATGTTTTTAAGGGCAATTGCGTTTCCTTATTGGTAATCGTATATCAAATTCACTTGCACGAATAATTTTGAAGTTTCAAAATGAGTATTGATTTCCAATGGCGGATCTCTATGCATATCCGATGCGCGTATATCTTAGAAATATAACTATGAACAGTTTTTTTTAACAAAAGTGATAAAATCTATGGTTTTTGTTAATACCAGCATAAATTACTAAACAATAATTAAGAACACACTTTATTGATGTATATTGATTTGCTTTGATTGATCGATCTATTTACCAACATCAATACACTTATACATTTCATACAGTGTGTTTACATATACTATTGGTTGGTAAAAGGGGCCAGATAATAGCACATGTACTAGTCGAGCCTAACAAACATGCCCGTTTATCTTAGAGATATAACATTAGATATTGCGTACTTTTGATATATTGTTTATGTTGTTTTCCATAACTACGTCTTTCTCGAAACACTTTGTTTATACACCGTACATTGGAATTCATTTTAGTTACCCAGTATTGTATGGCGATTTTTTTTTAATGTGAGCTTCTATCACGCGTACTATCTCAATTACTTCGAATAATCCAAGGAAAGTGAAAGACATATTTCTTTCGCAAAGTACTGATAAAACATACCCGTATATCCAATAACTAACCCTATTCCATATCAGGTTCCATTTTACTGGTTTGGCCTACTGAAAATAATAACCTTTGAAGTCGAAAGTTTAATGACATTCTCAATGCCTGCTTCACACTGTCCTGAAATTGACACCAGATGGACACACGATAAAGGAAAGGTTCAAAGTCGGCTCTGATCGTAAAAACATTGGGCGATTCGTGAGAGCATCTTAAGTCATCGTATGACCACTGGTGGAGTTTCTCAGGCTCAGGCTCAACTTCGTGAGCGGTGGCAAAATCTTTGGCATGCCTAAAAAAGTGCCGAAAGACCTTGCGAAGGTTCATTTTCGTGTGTCCATTTTGCCCTTCGTAAGGACATTGTGAGGGCATCTTGTCGACTCGTCTCATATAGGGATAGTTGGGTTTAGTATTTTTTTCTTCCTCACAAATTGCCATACCCCTGCACCTTTCCTTTAATCCCATTTCCCCTTAATTCCAAACCCCCCTTTTTCGGATTTCGCTATTAAGCCAAAGTTGTTCTTCATCTAGTTTGAACGCGGTCGAGCCTTTAGTTAGTACACCTCTTCGTTCTCACATAATTACTGTTTTTTATAGATCGTTATCGTTAGTAGTATTATTATCATGGATATTATCCTCACTATCATTGTCATCATTTATATTATTATTCATTATTATTTGTATCATAATTATCCTTAATAATAATGATGATAACAATAGTAATAATAATAATAATAATAATAATAATAATGACAATGATATCATCACCATCACCATCATCATCATCATCATCATCCTTACTACTTTCATGATTATTATCATGTCCCTCCTGAAGCACATGCTGGTTGCAGGAACGGTACCGGTGAAGATTACCGATGGTATGGTCACTACACTGAGTCTGGCTACCTCTGTATCGACTGGGAGAAAGGGATTAATATCACTTTGGATCCTCTATCAGGTATGATCTTGTCAGCATAAGAGAAGAATATTGAAGGTTGTAGCTTAATAAATCTATAAGGACTAGATTCAACCGGCAGATTTTCCGGACAGGTTCTATAAAGAGGATTGTATGATCATGATGTAGCTATAACCGTTACGAGAAAACAGGTCCGGGTAAATACTTTGATATGAAACCACCTAATTTATCACTTTTAAATTTGTTTAAGGGAGGGGGGTGTGCGCCAATACCATAAAGAATCTCGTGACCACGACCTAATTATTCATAGCCCTTGGTACTTTTAGGGATATCATCGAACAATGAACATTGGTGATAATCATCTATTTGGTTTCGTACAATTAACACGTAAATACCACGATCACAATGAAAGCAATAATACCTAAAAGCTTTTATTGATTCCCAAATCTGGAAACAAATCATTTACCCATTAGGCCTATATCTCTGTGAAAATTATGTTGTTATATCACATCTCTTTGGGATCAATTAATTAACATTACTCACTTTGGCATACAAAAATTAACCATGCTCACTTGGTGAAATGATGAATTCTGATTTCCTCTCATGAAACCAGGTTTGGATGAGAATTTTTGCCGCAACCCGTACGGACGTGATAGGCCATGGTGTTATTACCAGAGTCCAAACAGCAGCGAAATCTTGTCAGATTTCTGTCAGATAGACGAGTGTAAGTAGACAATGCAATTATGATATGTATAGTTATGATCATTTTGAACATAATTATGATAAACTCTAATTGGAATAATTTGTCTGTTTTTATCCGTTTAGCCATCCAAATATTCTACAAACAAACAAACAAACAAACATACAAATAAATGAAATAGATTAAGAGAAATGGGGTAAAGAATCAATCGATGACGTCTCATCGATAGAAACGGGAGAGTCCACAAAATAAACATGTTTTCGATCAATTAGCATATCCTTCGTTCTTCATGGTTTTAGAGAGAGAGGGGGGGGGGGGGGGAAGGAGAGAGGGAAAGAGAGAAAGAGAGAGAGAGATGTTGGGGGGGGGGGGGGGAGGTTATTGAAATACTTTTTTTTGTAAATCAACTTTTGACATCTCACTCCACCACGTTGTTACCCGTCACAGGTACACTCGGTGCCCTGTCCCATTTTCAGCTGACGCACTATGCGCGTTTCGACTCTTACGACAGTCGCATCATTGAGGACTCTAATATAACGGCAGAGGAGTGCGCCCTCCAGTGTCTAGAAGAGGAATCGTTCTCGTGTCTCTCTGTCAAGTTCCGCGATGTGCATACCTACAACATCCGAAGATGTACCTTATCAACCCAAAGCATATACACTCTAAACCTAGCAAGAACCCAACCAAACCCGGCGATTTATAATGAATATTATGGACTGTACACTCGAATTGACAAAAGTAAGTAAGCCTCTATATACGATGCGTCTTGAATGAAATACAGTCTGACTGATGTATATAATGATATGCCCCGAGAAGCCAAACTAGAGCGTATTTATCTATTATATTGAAAGCTGTAAATAGATTTATAAATTCACACTTGGCATACCCATTACAGGAATGCAGCATCAATTATTGATTTTGTTTTAAAAATCTGTAAGCGTTTTAAGATCGACATTATAGGTCACTCTGAAGGAGCTGTAATCTTCTTTAATGAAGAAATTCTGGGTTTGCTATTCATACCAAACATTAACGATTCAATATCAGACTATTAATTCAATATAAATGTTCTTTTTTACATATCGGGCTGCTTCACTATATCTCTCTTGTCTCTCTCTGCTTGCCTCTCTTTTTTAACATCACCCTGTGTAAATATCGATTAGTTCATCGTTAATCATAATAGTGACATTTACTGCTTTTCTCTTTTTTACAGTATGCGATGCTTTCCTGCCAGATTTTACGAAGCTTTCGACAGGTGAAAAAGCTCTAAGTTATATATTTAATGATATTGTTTGAATACCATATACAAACCGTGGAAGGTTGTTAATGATATTAAATGTCTTAAAATGTGTATGGGATAATACCGTATGTTCAGTTATCCGTGACATCAAAATGTATGAATACGACTCCGAGGTATCATTAGACAGAAAAATAGAGTATTTTTACCATTATACCAAATGTTAGGGAAGAGGTTGTTCCTTTTTTTAATATCCTCTGTATGGGTTTTGACGGCCACTATGCCTATAATGATGATTTCTTACCTGAAATGCCAGATGTGCAGTAATTTACTTGCTATTTCATCAAAATCGTAGTTTCAGAATTAGTGATGGGGGGGGGGGGGGGGGGACCCACCGTGGCAAAATGAAACTTTTACTCCCTCTTTTTTTTGGGGGGGGGGGGGGGGGAGGTAATTCAACTACATTATGTATTTCAGGAGCAATGCTTCAGCTATAAGTAACTTTTATTGTTTGTTATTTTAATTGGGTTGTAGCATTTATCAATTTAGAACTTTTTCGTAAGCTCGGTTTTTTATTCCTCGACTCTTAGCTGAATGCCCTTTGCCCCTGAATATCTTGCTAAGTAATGGCAGAATCAATGCGAGCTTCTCTGCGTCCAGTTATATGGACGGTCATCACCCAAACCAAACTGATGTGGAAAGTATCCTAACCTGGATTCCAGCTAATGACGTGACTGGAGAATGGTGGCAGGTAAAATATACGATCATTCCATGTTTTATTCTGATAATGATAAGGATGGTGGCGATGATGATGATGACGACGACGTCGATGATGACAATGATGATGATGTTGATGATGAAAATGATGATGATGCTGATGATGAAAATGATGATGATGTTGATGATAACGATGATGAAGATGATGAATCACAGCATTGTGTGGACATACACCCAATGCTAGCAAAGAAATATCTGGTGAAACATAAGTTATATGACACCATAGAGTTCTGAAATATAATTCCTTGAGTATTATTTAAATTATAATATAGGTTTTCCCGCCAAATTTTGTGAACGCTGCATCCGATTTAACGATGCGATCATTCAATTTCAAGCAAATTTGAAGGATCACCGAGATCTACATTAAAAGAGCTAACTAGTGCATTCAAATTAATTGTATTAGCATGCGAATTCATGATTTTTTTTCTTCACATAAACGTGTAAAAGGCGCACGTAAATGCATTTAAATTCGCACCTGCACCGCCCTGATGAACGTTAAGGTATTCAAATTCACGAATAGGCAAGCATTTATAGCATTTGTGCAGTCTTTCTTCTAAAAAATACTGTTTATCCTCTTTGCAATCTGCATCTGTTTGAATAAATTATGCAAACTTTATGTACCTTGAAATGGGACCTTTGCCTTATATTGAAATATCTCATTCCTCTGACAAACCGTCATCGAAGCAAAAGCAAAAGCAAAAAAAAAAAAGAAGTTATATCCATACTGCTAGGGAGTAGGGATCAAGTGAAACTGGAAGAGAAGATTAAAAAGAAACGAAGTATATCAAATATGATTAAAATAACATTCTGAAACTGTAAAAATGAAAATGAAATTATATAATTAAAAACAGTGAAAAAGAAATATGACGTGAACATATTGCGGTAAGAATAACATAGAACTACAGAACTTGTTTATGTTAATTTAATTCGAACCTTCAAAGTTCGAAGGTGTGTGCCTATATATTAAATTGAAATCGGTATTAAAGACGAAATTGAACGTCTATCCAGCTGGCGCGAAATTGAATGGATTTCTCTCTTGGATGAAATAACATTTTAAAGGAATGATATAAAACGAAATTGAATGCTCAAAGAACGCCTATTCATGAATTCGAATGCAACTCTGATAAAATTGGGCGGGAAAACCTATAGTAAGCGATATAACGATTAATTTCTATGTATTATACAGTAGACTATATAAACTTTTACGCATATCCACGGATTCTATTCCATACAAGGTGTGCTACAGCGAGCGTGTCCTCATCACTGGTCTCGTTACCCGTGGCAACAAGGAGATGATGGATGGAGAGGGATGCTGGGTAAACTCATTTAAAGTGGACTACAGCTTAGATGGGGAGTACTGGTGGAATCATTTAGATTACCAAGATGACCAACATCAACCTATAGTGAGTCAGTCTTCGTTATTTCTTTTGCATATTTTGTATTTTTATATTCATTAACGTAATTTAGTAAGAACGTGATGTTATACGACTTGTGTGAGATCGCATGGAGCTAGTTTTAATGATATTAGGTATTCGAGGTTACACGCCTGTTTGCCATCCAGTTGCGCTCAACGCACTCAAGCATGCTATAATTGACTCCAGCTTCACATGCATGCATATACACCGGCAGCGTTTTCATTTAATAATTATTCTAATAAGTAACCTTAATTACCATAATGTACTCACAATGTTTATTGGCCTGTCATAACGACCTGAAGCGTGAGAAGATGTTATTTAATGTACCAGTCGGTGAAGGAGGGCAGGTAGTTGAAACAGCAATTAGACTATAACAAGAGATTGGGGCCATTACACTGCTGATGACGTATACAGTTAAAGAAACTTAAACGAGCCAAACGAATTTGGAAAAAAAAGATACATTTTTCTTAATTTTTCTTAAATTATTGTTGTTTTGTCTTGACATTTGTATGAGCTGTTTTTTGTCAGTGTTCTTATAATTATTATCAGAAACGTTGACTAAGGAAAAACAGGTGTCTCAACGTATTTTTTTTCTCCACAGCAAGGCTGATCATTATATTCAGTTTGAGATATCTCTTGTTTTTGGAGCGGGGAAATGTAAATGTAAATATAAATAATCCCATCTGGCCTTTTCTGTTCCTATTATATGCTTTATGAATTGTATGACTCCTACAATCACTATGCAGATATCATGTTGTCTCCTCAATTTCAGAACAAAGAAACACACAATTTTATGAGGAGTAATTAAGAAGACAAACATTGTTTCTTCGGTAAGGAATTCATTAATAATTCTCTGGAGGCTGTAACCTGAATTCCTTGAAATATTTATTTCCTTTTATTCTATTTTCATTTCAGGAATTTTTCGCCAACTCAGAAGCCACCTGCAACACGACGATCTTCCTCCCTACACCTACCCGAGTGAGTTGTCTACGAATACTACCCGAGACCTGGCGAAACAAGATATGTCTCTCTGTCGGGATCATCGGCTGTCTAGACAATGGTACGGGTATCTAATGAACTAGAGAGATAGAGAGAGAGACGAGAGATAGAGAGAGAGAGAAGAGATAGAGAGAGAGAGAAGAGAGAGAGAGAGAGAGAGAGAGAGAGAGAGAGAGAGAGAGGGGGGGAGGGGTGGGGGGAGGGGAGACATTTATATACAGAGTCAAATAAACATATTCGTTTAGTGTCAGAACACTATGTATACGTGACTACTAGTACAACCATTCCTGATATATACATTTCTCTATATGATTGAAGGAACACATGTATTTGATTTATTTTACTGGTATTAGACTGTGATGAGACAATGGGACTAAGCATAAATCGTATCCATGACAACCAGATAGAGGCATCATCCTGGAACGGTGATGCACTCCATCCTGCATCATCAGCCAGGGTAGGATACATCAAACAAGTCGGATATGGGTGGATCCCAGCACAATCATCTACAGATCAATGGATACAGGTAATGAAGTATGATTGGGTCTTCGGAAAAACACTCCCCCCCCCCCCCCCTCCCATGATCACAACTACACACATCCCACATCCTGCTTCCTCCTCCTCCTAAATAATAATAATAATAATTTGGATTTATATAGCGCTTAATACGGAATACCGTCTCCAAGCGCTTTACAGATATTCTTACCCCGGTCATTGGATTCATTCACGCACAATGTGCACCATCTCCACTCTCTGGGGAGCATTCCTACCAAACGGCAATTACTACCGCAAATGCTCTCGTCATCCTACCAGATCCCCATTTCTCTCCTGGGTTTGGATTGGCAAATGTAGATGAATGCCTTGCCAAAGAACATTAGTGCCGTGTCGGGGATCGAACCTCTCCTCTAACTTTCCTCTCAACTTCTCTTCCTCCACTCGATCCCTCTCCTAGCTGACCAATGTTACTTGTTATGCTCATTGCGAAAGATGTGTTATATTTGCTTGTGTTATTACCTACACTAATGAGAAGGCAGTTTATAGCAAGCGCCATTAATATAACATGATGTTTGCACAGATCACTGTACCATCATCATTGTCCGTTCTAAGTCATCCTCTCATGATGCGTCAACAATATTTCCTTAAAGGTAATACAAAGTTTTGGTATGGGGTCAAGAATTTGTTCAAATGAACGTATTGGAAGCATATGCGACCCTACAATATTCCGCGATCGTTGTCGCGGTTGAAATCGAATCTAAAGTGATGAAAGTGTGAATAATAAACTCTTTATGTTGTATAACCCCCTCTCAAGATTGATATTACTTTAGCTTCATATCAATGTTTTTTTGACTAAAAATCGACCGATTTTCTATTAACGTCTTCAAAATATATATCAGACTCGATCAGAACTGCATATTCCGAGATTTTCATGGTCGCAGCTACTATTGTATGGCTGAAGGCGCTATTAGAAATGTAGGATACCGATATAACATATAATTTCTTTCTTTGTTTTTCACGTAGATCAACTTCGACGGTGAGAAGTTTCTCCAGGGCGTGGTCACTCAGGGGTGTCTAGACACCGAAGCATGGGTGGAGTCTTACACCATCTCATACAGCCAACACCTCGTGCCATATCGCCATGACAATGGGTCAGTCGTGGTAAGAATATTGATTTGCTAAATGAAAAGAAAAACTACTGTGTATTCAACAAATTTGTGTATAAAGTCATTCAATTTTTTTTTTTTTTTTTTTTTTTGGGGGGGGGGGGGGGCATGATGCTATTTTTAAAACGTAACCGATTTCGTCACAACTGTTTTACCTGGTAGATTTGAATGTTCTGCAGAACAAATTTACTCTGAATACAATTTTAAGTTTACAATAGCCCATACCACATCTTTCCTATTCGGCAAGTAATAATTAAAACGAGATTCTTTAATTTCTAAAAGGTTACATGAATAAATATATGTATTGAAATATTTCAATTCGCCCGAGATTAAGCGTGCCATTAGCATGATTTGTTTGATCGTTCAGATGTTAGTAGTTGAAGAATCCATTCCTTCATTTCCATATTACCCCGACCTATGTAGTTCCTGTTCATAATCTCTTTTATTTTGCAGCTTTTTGAAGGTAACATGGACATGACAACTCTTGTACGCCATGACCTGGATCCACCATTTGTGACCCTTAATGTAAGAGTTCATCCGGTCACGTGGTATCGTGATATCTGCCTCCGTCTTGAGTTTATCGGATGCCAGAACAGGGGTAGGTCACCATCTGATTTATTCTAATTAGTTCTGATCATTATTTACTACATATTAATAATAAAGCCTAAATACAATGACATCAGGTTGGTAGAAAACTTTGTTTTCCCACAATCGATTTGAAAAATTTCGGACAAAAATGTACAAATTGATTTTGTTAACATTGTGTTCGACCAATAAACTACCAAACAGATGACCCCTTTTCAATGAAATCGGGTTACGGCAAGAAACAAACCACGATAATGTTGGAACACCGGTATATTGTTCAATGAACTTGACTCTCCCGAGAGATCATCACGTGTTGCTTACATCTTCTGATAAGGTGTTTTACCCGCGTTTGCCCCGCTCGACCCAGATGTAAAAATATGTACCTAGCAACGGTTTGAGCAATAACATTCGCAGGGCCCGCAAAAAAAGCAGTACTCATACCGGTGTGGTGGCCGTGGGTAAATACCAAATCACACCGCCAAAACCGACTCCAACAGACGAAGCCGTGGCCATTTTCAGATAATGCAATTCCTTGTTCGGGCTGTTGTATTCCGGGATCATGCAGATAAACCAACTTTAGGTTTCGATCATTAATAAAAAGACTTTCACTTTCCACTTCTTTATCAGTTTGTAATCATAGACTTGGAATGGAGTCTTTTAAAATCCCCAATGAAGCCATAGAAGCCAGTTCCTTCCACTACAGATATCCTCCATACAATGGACGACTACACGTAGAAACGGCTTCTCTAACTCCAGAGCAACCCGTACCGTTCTGGGAACCAAGGGGTCAGCTAGGACGGAACGAATGGCTACAGGTGATCTACATTTGTTACATTCGATATTCTTAAAGGGATTGGGTAACTTTGTCTCAGATTCTGAAACAAAATTCTGGATTTAGCTCATTCTGCAATGTTAATTATAAACCTTTAGGTCAGTCAGGAACCGCACATGACTTTAACAAGCCGATTACCTGTCTGATCATCAAGATATTGATGAATGGAAATCGAAATCAAATTTTGCGTTTTCCTAAAGGTTTTCATAGCACTACAGTCTATTGGGTAAAACGAGTATGGTAAAACCGGTCACTCAAAGATTTGTTATATTTTTTATAGGCACTTCTTGATAATTTTGAAGCGCAATTTGTTAGGGCTTCAATATTACACCATATGACAGATACTGATAACACGTAGGGCCATGCATTTCAGATTCAACATTGTTAAACGATGCCTTTAAAAAAAATACCCTGAAAGCAAAAAAAGATTTGAACACCGCCAAAGCAATGAGATTATATAGGCCTTCGAAATTCCGGTTTAAAATTTTGTGAGATCAATTTTCTCTCTCTTTTCTGGCTATCTCTTCACCCCCCTCTCTTTTTTCCCCTCTGCTCTAGTTGTGGTTCCCTTCCTGATACCAGCAAGAATCATCACTTATCACCATTGGTTAAATGTATCCAGTTATTGTTTTCATTTATTGGATGGAATTAAATCTATAGCGTACATGTCGCATCTCACAAACTCATCCATTCGTAAAATATCCATGAAGGCATAGTGCAAGTGAACAATAAAAGTAAGAGAAAATAATTGGGGCAAGTTCCATATGAATTTTCTTACTTTACTGTCTTTAGGTGGATCTAGTAGAGCTACACACGGTGACAGGTATTATCACACAGGGTGCTGGCTTACTATCTGAGCTGGATTGGGTTGTCTCTTATCGCTTAGCTTACTGGAGCACCAGGAGTACCAACGTATCAGAGATATGGCTCTTCTACCAGGACATCGAAGGCAATCAAAGTGTAAATATTTATTTGTATTTCTTTTCTGAAATGTATAATGCCCGGAGATACACGGACGTCTAATAATTCTCCTTGGATTACAAATGTATTACTGTAAAGATGACAAAGAGCTAGGGTATGTTGATTTTTTTCTGTGTATGGATCCAAGCATTCTTTAATGTCAGTTTGATTAAGTTGTTTCTGCCATGATTGTTTTAAACAATTCTCAAAACTATATTTAAGTATATGTATCCTGGTAATACCTGCCATTTTGTTCTTGTCGTCAATCCACCTGTTCCCTTTTTACTATTTCAACAAGCAACTAAATGATTTTTAAAAATTGGATTTCTTTACAAAAATAAACTTACACCACCCCACCTCCGTCCCCACCCCACCTTGACATACCTGTCTATGCCTGACTTAGCAACGACTTCTAAACTATATTGGGTTAGTGTGGTAGGAAAACTTGTGATGCCTTTTAACAAGTACAATTCAAATTGTAAAAAATGTATCTTAGCTTAGGAGGTCTTGGCCGTTGTTTCATTTGTCAGTGTGCCAAATGCAACGCATTCCGGCTGGTTCTGCGCCATATTTACCGAAATGTTAATACCGTTAAGCTCTGGTCACAACTCAGAGCGGCGACCGACCGATTCGTAGCCTGCTCAGTCGCCGCTTGAATTTAGGCATCGCCTAACGATTTTTGGAGAAGTCGAGCAGGCTGTATAGAGCCCCAGCGATGCCCTGTGACTTCCCGTCGGTCGCCGGTTGATTTTAGGTTAAAAAATGGGCGAAATCCGCGCGGCGTCCCGGCAGTGACCGACTGATGACCCATCGATTCCCGAGCGGTCTCCCACTGGCCACCGGCTGATTTTAAAGAAATTGCCCGGCGGCCGGCCGGTGATCGGCGGGGCACCAACAAAAAACGGTCGGTGCCCGGGCGGTCGCCGCCCGGGCACCGACCTAATCGAGCGTTCGCCGTCGAGCGATTTAGTTTAAAAATCGAAGCCGCTAGGTCAAAGACTGCTGACCGATTTTGAACTCGCCGCCCAATGACCGACTGATCTCCCAGGGGCGAACGGGCGGCGACCGGGCGGCGACCGTTCGGCAGCCTTTGACCTAGCGGCTTCGATTTTTGTCCTAGATCGCTCGAAAGCGAGCGATGCCCTAAAAACAAGCGGTGTCCGGGCGGCCCCGATCGGTGCCCGGGTAAAATTGGCTTAAAACTCGCCGCCCGGGTTGAGACCATATCTTTAGAGAGAGGGAATCGTGTGAATGCTTACATTCGGTACAAATTATAACAAACCTACAGAAAAGATACTGTAAACTTTAAAAGTTGGGATAATTTATTTCAGATTCTACCCGGTAACAGCGATCAGAATACTGAAGCGAGGAACACCCTTGATCGACCAATCGTCACACGACGTGTTCGTATCATGCCATATGAATGGTATAGAAGACGTATACGAATGCGAGCTGAGATCGTCGGATGCCCACTGTTAGGTAAACGTTGAACTCCTTAGACTCTCTTTAAAACATGCAGATTTTGACATGGATTTAGCGATTTCGTGATCTGTTATCATGTTTTAATGCGATGTTTAACCTAACTACGTTTAACAAATTTATGAAAATATAAATTCGAGACACAAATCCCAAGAAATTGAATTATTATTAGAAGAAAGTAGATAACTACTTCACTATCAGGAGGTGGTAGCCAGTCTATTGTTTGTTCAAGACAGCTTACATCGCAAGTTATTCGGTAATTCCAAAGCTGTAGGATAAGTCTCAAAGAATTGTATAAAACCGATGTGCTTTGATTATTTTCATTGATAACATTTTAAAAGCTTTTAGTGGAATATCTTGTAAAAACGTCTTTATGATATGAATGATAGACGTTTCTAATCTTTCTAGGCACTGGTAGGGTATGTGACTCCGAGAAAGTGTTGTTATATGACGGGAAATGCTACGCATCTGTAAGCAGCACGGCAGAAGGAGCGTGTAGCGATATCTTTGCTGAAGACAGCAAGAGAGCTACGGTGAAGTCATCCAGCATCCAAGATGTTCTATCAGATCATCGGTCTGATCTCGTGTTCGAAAGCAAGACGCAGCTGACATTAGGAGCTACGAAAGAAGGCGAGGAAGACTGGATATGGGATGACGGTACTCCTGTCATATATGACCAATTCTCGAATGATCTGTTAGTTAACAGTCCTCTCTGTGTGGCTCTTGACGGACTTGCAAGTTTTCAATGGACACAGTATGAATGCCCGAGCGTTATTCTGCGTGGGACTCTCTGTGAAATAGGTAAGCGACCGTGGGTAGCTCAAACTATTAAAAAAATCTCAAAGAAATAAAGAAGGGTTAGAGGAGTCGTAGTCGAGTGGTTAAAACACTTGACTGCAGATGTGACGGCCATGGGTTCGATATTAGCAGACACTTATTTCCTTAAACGAGTCATTTTATCTACATTGCTTCTCTCCATCCACGGTTTAATAAATGGGTTCTGTTAAAGATAAACTTGAGTTCTGGTAAAAAAAGAAAATGAATTGTCACAGAATCTAACGAAACTTACACTGAATGTTCAAGATTACAAATAAATGTCATGTGCCAAACAATTTTGGAAGAAAATGTATACTAGCTGAGTAATGAGCATAGAAAGATAAGGAAATCAGGGTAGTACTAGCCCCGACACCATGTGTGTTGTCCCATATACATCTTTCTGTGTAAATGATTGTTACTTTACCAAGACTCTGCCAAATTTATGATGATTTTGATGACTCCAGAACCTTGCATTACACACCATTACTTACATGCTATATGATCAACTTTTCCAATCCATTCCACACCTTTTCTTTCTCAATGCAATCGCATTACCAGAACTCAAGTTTATCTTTAATGTGGTTGGATTAACACGTGTGCGCTTGTAAACTGGCGCCTGGCCGGAATTCTCCCCAGGGAGCGGAGAGTTTTCAATATTATGTGCAGAATAGCCATCGAATCCGACGTCCGGGCTAAAATGATAACAATAATTTTAATGTGCTTTTGGGAGAGATTCTAGAGCAAGCATCATAAACGTCTAGAAGAGAATAATACAGGCGCTTATTTCTATAAAGGTCATAATGGCAACGTGCAGTAATTGCTCCCTGAATGCGGTATAATTCTGTATGAATGTCGTTAAATAGCTTAATTAGTATTGATAGGTTTCATACATCAATATTTTCATCTGTTCTATATCCATGTTTGTAGATATCGATGAGTGTCTAAGCAGTGAACATGGGTGCTCACATGACTGTGTGAATGATGAGGGTAGTTATCACTGCGCATGCCCAGAAGGTTACCGCTTGGATCCGTCCCGTCGACAGTGTGTTGGTTAGTATGATTAGCAGTCGCTTAGGAACTAGTGGCTTAGGGGGCACGCCCCCCCCCCCCCATTGCATGTGATCAAAGAGAGATGGGGGGGGGGGGGTAGAAAAGCAAAGGGAGAGTAGAGGGGAGAATGAAAGAGAATGGAGAAAAATACAAACGAAACTGAATAATTTCTCTTCCGCATCCTCCCTTTATCCATTGCCTTGATAATTCGTATTTTACTGAGTAAGGCCGATCTTAGTTTAAATCGAAATGTAGCAAGCCATATATTCGACCTTGGGACAATCCTTGTTCGCATACAACTTCGTCAAATTTATGGGAAGCAGGTCAAAAGATACATCATATGATGTAGGCGAGTTGTTGGCATTTCGTGTACACTAATTAATGATAAATCAAACACAACTGATCAAGCAAATCCTCTCACACTTTCCTAATCACTCTCATAGATACATGCGCAACTGATATCACGAATCCTACGAACAGCACTGTCCTCAATAAAGGATCCTCTTGCTTCTTCGTCATGGATTCTGAAGAGATCACGTGGTCAGAAGCAACCAATCATTGCACGGCAATTCAGAGTCGTCTAGCGAATGCCAGTGACGATCTCTTTATAGAGGTATCCCTTCCGTTTTCAAATTAAAATGTAATATCTTTTTTTAATTTTTTTATAATTGTATAATTATTTCTGAAATTCAAAGTGAAGGCCACGTTCAAAAGCAAATTGTTCACCAAATGCTAAAAGAGTGTTTTTACAAAACCGATTTTGTAGAAAGTGAGAATAAACAGGGTAAAATTATTGGGTACTTTCCGCTGAATTTTGGATTTGGTGACAACTGCCCATATTTCGGTGTTTGGTGATGTGCTTTTCGGAGTTGTCCGGAGTGGATATTAATTATCTTTTTTTTCTTAAATTGCCCAAAACGCCCATTATATTGATTATACAAGGAGGCAAAATGCAGGTATGAACATCATGTAAACGGTAGCCACCTAACATGTCTAAGAAGCCACCAACATTATCATTATTACCCAAATTGACATTATACCAGTTTGATTACATTCATTTTTCCGGGTTGACAGTTCTATCATCGCAAACGTACCAGTGTGTCTTTTAAAACAAAATTAAATCTCAGGCGACATTACAAGGTCAGTGAGTGTAATTCTATTGATTTGAACTATATATATGTTACAATTATAGATTATATGACGAACAGGGTGACTGGATTGATCCACAAAATATGAAGTACTCTATAGGACCGAAAAGACGTACGAAGAAATCATGACAAAGTCATCATCCAACTTTGGTGATATAATATGCTCTTTAGGAATAGGGAAACACTAGCACATATCACAGATTATACCATGATAATAATTTTCGTTTTTTAACGATGATTTTACAGGCTTTGAATGTGGCAAATGTAAGTGATATCTGGGTAGAAGACGATCTTTCTGCTGCAAATGACCTCTGCCCTTCAATCATATGGAACGCGACTGAGATTATAATCGAATCGTCTGACTGTAATGATCAGAAAACATTCATCTGTGAGCGAGGTAGGTAGCAACCCATGTTTAACTAAAAATTGATTAGATGTAAACAAAAAGATATTTTATTCATATATTCAAACTCTGAAGAATAAAAACATATATGACTGCACATAAATGTACATGCCCATACACGGATATAGATGGGCAATCTCAAGCGAATTTACCAATACGTTAAGGACCACATCTATATAGGTCATATCAAAATATGAAGTGAAATAAAACATTTGATGTCAAGTGTCAATCTATATTCAGAACTTGGATTAAAGGTGAAGAAATATCTTTGACTCGCCATCGAAATGGCTTGATTCCCATATTTAGACACATTAATGAAAGGATCAACCTTCCTTTTAATGTCACTTCTAAACTCAAGTTGGAACCCATAGATGAAACTTGATTTCTGTGACACAATCACCCTTTCGATCATCCGATTTTAATCCCGACTTTTCTAAGATCGCCTGCTTGTTATAACCTGATGAAATAAAACTTGAATTTTCTTAAAATTAGAATATGCTGATCTTCATTGCCATGATATTTGGTCTGATGACGTGACATCCCACGTAACATCAGCTACAGTAGGTCACATACAAGCGTTCAGTTACCCTCCTCTCTACAACCAGCACTCAAAATGTAACTTTTTGATCAAGGGGCCTGAGAGTAGGAAAGTCAGGTAAGTTGGCAAATCATTCTATCATTCATTCGATACAATATATTTATTTTTCTACCAAAATATCATTCATCATTATCATTATTGTTATCATTATTATTATTATCGTTCTAATTTGTATTGATATTATCATTATTATAATATTTTGATTATTATTATTACCATTTATATCATTAGTATTGTTCTTATTGTTATTAGCATTAATAACATTATTTTTGTTTTTGTAAATATTATTATTATTCTTTAATGTTATCCTAATTAGTAATATTATTTACAATATTATCACTATTATTATCATCATTTTTGTCGTAATAATTCTTCCAGGTAAACAGCGTATTAGTTTACCAATTAATCTAGGTAAATTGGAAGTTGATAATCGTAATCACTTATTATAATGATGTCATTACTGTTTGTATAAATTCGTCATTGAAATTAGAATACCATTAGTATTCAGAACGACTATGATTCCCTTTTTTTCACTTTGAATGTAGACTGAGAATCATAAGGGTAAAGTTACGGCAAGACCTGTCCAAATCACGATGCCAAGATGCCCTCGATATAAACGACGTCTTTGTTAACACAAGTAACATCTCACGAGGTCCATATTGCGGTGACATTTATGACGTTGAGGTCTTTAGCCAGTCCAATGTCGTTTCCATTGAACTCTCCATGTGGCCGTTGACTGCAAACATGCCCGATGAACTCGGCTTTGAAGCCCTTTATGAAATGGTCGGTAAGTCGAATGTGAGGTGTGATAAATAATATGTCCGCGTTCACACAAGCGTTAATATACGCTTAAGGAGATAGTCCTTGATCAATCAAAATCATTAATGTCCCGAGATGAAATGTTTCCAATAAATTTGACATGATTCAAAGATAGAGAGAGAGAGAAAAAAAGGGAGAGGGAGAGAGACAGGCAGAGAGAGAGAGACAGAGAGAGAGAGAGCATGCGAATAAATACTAGATACGGTACGGTAAAATTCGATTACTGAATATAAATGTATCGTAAGAATGGAAGCGGGAAGACATGATTAACCGCGCTCTCCAATGTCTCTCCTGCTCGATCGCTTCACCTTTAGCATTTTGTCCACGTCTGTAAATCATTAGAGAGCGCTATATACCAACCAATGAAATATAAATGCTCCCTATATCGTTAAGCATTTCTCCATACAGTTTCAAACTTTTTGATTTATAGAGCCTTTCATTCCTCTCGTCTCGTTGTAGATTGCGATGTGATAGATTGCAATGCTGGATGTGGTGAGACACTCAGCTTTCATGGACCATCAGGCTCAATCCAGACCAATGATTTCCCGTCTATTATTCCACCATTCACCCGCTGTGAGTATAACATTACTGTTCGATCCGATCGCTACATCTCTCTTCATTTCAACGACTTCGACATCGAGGGTGTCTCTGCGAACTGTATTGATCATGTGGCAATACGTACACCAACCGGTATCCTGAAACGCGCACTGTGTGGGAATACGACCCAGCCTCTAATCATATCCAACTCATCTACGATCATTGTCGCTTTGGACACGGGGTTAGCGGGCAAATCAACTGGGTTCAATCTTGTCTACAACACAACAGGTACGTATCGGTCGCTTTGAAGGAAAATCGGCTTACCTGGTGTGGAAAGAGCTAAAGCCCAACCCCTTTGTGAATTGTGAACATTCCTAACTGCCATAATTGCCCAGGCAACCAACACCTATTATTACTCTGGCCGTTATCGCCTGCACGAATATGTAACTTTTAAGTTCTTATCCAGCAATCTTTAATAAACACTATTTACGCCATTATCTCATGTCATATTTATGCAAAGATGGGAAACCCAAATTATCCAATATTTTGGTCTTGCTCAGATGTTGTAGATCCACCAGACGTGATATGAATTCATTATATATATTCAAATCAAATTTGCAATTCCTCAATAATACAGCCATTTGTGATGGCTCGTCTATGGGAGTGAAAGAGGAACTTGTGAGAAACGAAAAAGGGGAAAGGTACACTTGCCAAATTAAAAGAGGCACTTTCCCTACATAAAAAGGGGCACTTTGGGGTTATTGTAAGTGGTGGTGGTGGGGGGGGGGGGGGGGGGTACTGTAACCTTTTTTTAATAGTGTAAATAAAGTTTTCGATACCCCTTTTTACCCCCAGAATTAGGAGGCTGTGGATTTGGTCGCGATACTTGTTCGGGTGTAGAGTACTGCACCCTTTCTGCTGCTGTGTTTGTCTCTGTCAACTACCCCTTTCCTTACGCGCCCAATTCACAATGCCGATGGAATATCGTCACGCCCGAAGGCTCCTTTGTGACCATTACGTTTACACTCTTCGATATCGTCTCCGACATCAATGACCAGGAGTGTACTCAAACAGACTACGTGGTCGCCTATGATGGGGTCAGTGGTGAAGATTCTCAGCCATCAGTCTTGGGACGTTTCTGCAAGGCAAACCCACCCTCGAGTGACGTCAGAAGCAGCCTGAATGTCGTAGTCATTGAGTTTGTTTCAGATTATAATCTCGAAGGGCGTGGATTCTACGCCGAGTACCGTGCAACCTACACTGAGCTAGATGTAGACTCAACAGCAGGAGGTACAGGTAACATTTCATTCATTTGTTCATTTGTTCATTTATTTCCATATCCATAAAAACAAAAGATCATTACAACAATATACATTATTACATGCAATCATACAAGTTAAACAGTATCAAAGATACCAAATTTACTAGTCGGAAATGAGAAAAGGGGAACTAAAATAAGGCCAAAGGGCCTTGTAAAATAAGTTCCCTAAAAGTATAAATTATCATTTGGTTTTTCAACTTATTCTGTTACTGAGAGACATGTAAACAAATTTAAAAACAAGCAGTGGATAAAAAAAATATATGAGTAAGTTGGTTCACTCCATCTTCCTATGACTCTCTTCCAATTTATGAAATATAAGAACGATGTGTGTCCGAGTCAAGGCTAAACAATGGTTTAACATTTATATTTTGGTGTTGGGCAGTATTCCCCACTGTTTATCTTGCTGGCAATTGACCATACCGCAATTATTTTCTTCCATTAGCATGATTATGGACATAAATTATTATTCACAAAATAATTAATGCATATTTCCTTTCTTTCCAGGAATCGAAATCAGTCTTACGTATCTCGTTTAACAATTACAGTTAACAATAATTAGTTCTTTTGCCAAATTATTGTATAACAAGTTTGATTGTCTCCTTTTTCGTATTCAGAAGCAGAGTACACCTGTCCCGAGGGTTGGGAAATGTTTGGAAGTAAATGCTTCCAGTTTACCTCACTCAACCGGACGATTCGATGGAACGATGCCTCGAAGATGTGCCGAGATATTGGCGCCTCTCTTGTCAGCATAAAAACCGCCCAAGAGATGAATTTCATTCACTACATGCTGACGTCATCATGGTTTACCGGCAACAACATGAATACTTATATCGGTATAGTAAACACGATCGCAACTATTCTCGGAAAATCAACTCAAGGAAAATTTGAAAAACAATTTTAAAACCAAGCTTTACTTGTCTTTATTGTCATGATGTTTGAAATGTTAGAATTTTTTAATTTGTACGTGTACTTGTATTTCATGTGGTGTTAATGAGTAAATAAATTTAATAAAACCATTTAAAAAAAGATACCGTATTGTATGTGCCACGGAATCGTGTTATGATAATGTAATACGCCATTATATTGCCATGCTCGCTTCAGTAAGTGACGCACGGGGCTATTGAAATCGTGGTTGGGTGATTTTTCGAAAGTAATTGCTATAATAATAATAATAATAATAATAATAATTCGTTCTTTTATATCGTGTTTAGTAGAGACTATTGAGAGAGCGTGCGCAAATCTGTAGGAGGAAAACCAGTAGAATATTTACTTAAACAGGGTTGGATATTATAAGGAGAGAGTGAGAAAGAAAGAGTGAGAAAATATCACGATGTTCAGAGACGAAGAGAATGAATCAGAGATAATGTGGATCACGGGAAAGATATAGATATTCGCAAATGAAATCGGGAAAAAAGGTAGGAAGGACAATTCTGGTCTTTAATATGTCTAAGAAAAGAAATTGACGGGAGCAAGTTAAAAGCTTTCTATCGATTATGGTTTCTAGACCTCTGATTCAATTTGAAAATAATTATGATTAAGAAAGTTGTTTATTTGCTTGAATGATTGGCTAATTTCTAACTAAAATTTGATTTTTCTGCATTTTTCTTTGTATTAGGTTTGACAGATAGTGCGAAGGAAGGACACTTTAGATGGGAAGATGGAGGTCCTCTGAGTTATGCAGACTGGTATATAGCAAACAGGTAAAGATACTACTGGTCAGTATTATGAGAGCAATATAACGTTCAAGGAAACTTCAAGAACAAGACAAAAGGGATAGAAAATAAAACAAAAGGAAATAGTGAGCAAAACAAGAGAATGAGAAGACTAAGACCAGGACTAAGGAACAGAAACTGAAAGAACAAGATGAAGGCACATAATGGACAATGAACGAAAGCAACCATAATAATTCCACTGGTGAAAGCCATTGGTATATCCGACAAGGTTTTAAAGCAGAAATACTTTTCTAGAAATGTTCATGTTTTGTGCGGGGGGAGGGCTACCTCACTTGACTGTCGCCCATTCATTAAAGGATCCGCCCTCGTCGTTTTATGGATACGCCCCTCCCCCGAAAAACCGTATAAAAAAAAATCCCCTATTTCAGTGGTAAAATGGTGTGAAATCTGTGTTATATCATAAAACTGTATATAAGGTCTTGTCTCTCATTCTTTAAAATACATTATCTTCCAGTCCTGAAGAAGATTCTCAGCCGAATGGACACGAACAGGAAGATTGTACGATGATCAAATTGGAGAACCTGCAATCCTCAGCGAATTGGCATGACATATCATGTGCATCACGTGAAGAAAATCAGTTCATTTGTTATCAACTGGCTGAAGGTAATATAATCTTTTTATAAAAGGTCCAAGTTACATGTTGCGAGAAAAATAAGATGGGGCGATTCGAGAAAAAGAGCAGGCGCAGTTGTAAAAGAATACTTTCACATTTATCTTGGGTTTCCTGCCTACATTTTTTTCTACGTGTTCCTTACTTAAATTTATGATCAAGAATATTTTGGTTGGGGGGGGGGGGGGGGTGGGGATGGGTTTAGCCTAGAACCACTACTGATGGAGAGATAATGAAAGATATCGAGAGGGAAAAAACTGGAGAAAGAAATAGGTTGAGGGAGTTGCGGGCGACTTTAGTGAAAGAGATTGATAGAGAAAAGACCGCCCCAAAACAGATTGAGTAAAGAGAAGAAAGAGTGTGAGAATGGGAAGATGTAATTGAAGTTATATACTCATTGAAGAAGTTGAGAAGTTTTATAGAAGAAATGTGAAGGTAAAGAAGAGAAAGAGAGAGAGAGAGAGAGAGAGAAAGAGAAGAGGGATAATTGTATACAAGCAGTATAAGGCACATGGCTCATGTATCGAGAAATCAATTATATTCATGCACGCTCTGAATGCAAATTGCTCAATCGCTCCCATCTAATTACACTTTCACTGTCACAGATCGCTCCCATCTAATTACACTTTCACTGTCACAGATCGCTCCCATCTAATTACACTTTCACTGTCACAGATCGCTCTAAACTAATAACACTTTCACTGTCACAGATCGCTCTAAAATAATAACACTTTCACTGTCACAGATCGCTCCTATCTAATTACACTTTCACTGTCACAGATCGCTCTAGACTAATAGCACTTTCACTGTCACAGATCGCTCTCACCTAATAACACTTTCACTGTCACAGATCGCTCTCACCTAATAACACTTTCACATCACAGATTTGCACTGATCAACATCAGATCAACACGACATTAAACAACTAAAAAACTTTACGAGCATCGATCAATGAAACATAGAAAACTGCGAGAAAATGTGTTTGTTGAGAATCTTGTTTTTCAGAAGATGCAGTTGTCGTACAACATTACAAAAAATAAACGAATATAGAAAATACATATGTATGACATGATATATTTACGAAATATTTTTGAAATATCAGCAATAAACAAAAGTGAGTGATTTGAACTGATAGTCTCAATGAAGAGTGCACATGCCTCTTTGATTGTCAAAGTTCAAGAGTTTGTCGTCATCATTCACTTGGCTAGCATGATCCCATGGAAGACCAGGCCGGAACTGAAGAGGGTATCATGGATGGCGGTGATGATGGCTTGGAGTAAGGAGGATACAGGAAAGTAGGATTGACACGATGAGCGATGCGATACCCTGCTGCATCGATGGTGGTAGTAGATGAACTCATGGTAGATGTCATCGGATTGGAGTATGCTGAGCTCTGGACAGTGAGGGGTATCTTCTCAGCAATATCAGGTCGATATGTCGCAGGAACTGCAGCAGGAAAACAGTACGGATGACTTGATGGTATAGCAGGTGGGGTGAACAAGGCAGCACTGACTGGGTGATATGGTGTTGTATTCAAGGGGATTGGATGCATCCCGGGTAGCATGGCTAGCTGTGACTTGGAGATCATATCAGGATAATGAGCATACGTCATCGGGATGTAGGCGGGGTGGATGGGGCTCGGGATGGCTGATGGGTAGGCGTAGGGAGAATAACTAACTGATCGTGCTCGGCGACGAGCTTGCCGTCTCCTGTAATCACCACGGGCGAAGTCTTCAAGGTTAGCGAGATGGATTGCCCAGAAATGTCCTCTGCCGTCTCCGCTACGTCCAGCCTTGATGAAGCACTCGTTGAGGGAGAGATTGTGACGAATACTGTTCCTCCAGCTCCTTTCGTTATCTTTGAAGAACGGGAAGCGTTTCATGATGTATTCATAGATGTCACAGAGCAAAAGGTGCTTGTCTTGTGAGTTGATGATAGCCATAGCAATCAGGGCAATGTATGAATGAGGAGGTTTCTTCGTTGATGGTGGGCTATCACAGATTGATGAAGCTCCTGAGCTGGTGTTGTCTGATGGACTCAGAGCTCCAATGCTGCTTTCAGTGCTAGATGGTCTTTCACTAGTCTGTTCTTCTTGCTGAACGAGAACCTTCATCTTAGGATGGTATCGTATCTCGGGGCTGAACCGGTTAGGCTTGCTGTCACTCTGAGCAAGGTTTTCAATGCTGAATAAAGTCATGATGAAATGTTGGAACGAGAGACGGTGGATGTGTTGTCGTTAGCCTGAGCAAAATGGAAATGTCTTCCCGTTTAGGACACCCCTCGTACTTTATAGCCCCAACCTAAACCCTTCACATCAATCATCCAGTAGGAGAGATCATCGCCTAATGTGCTACATTCATGTTGATGATTAGGGCATCAATGGACATTGTAGACAAACAATAATCTCTACTCGGTTGCTGGTTAAGCAGGGCTGCCAGTCATGACCAAGACAATGACCTTTAGCCTAGCCCTTCAACCTGACAACGGGATGTCAATCACTAATCAGTCGTTAGTGAATGATCGTCACGTATGCATTGATAGGCGGGACGTCTCAGCACGCACTATTGTTATTGGTCTAAACATCGGACAATTGAAGCCACTGACAACAGGGTGTGTTTATCCAGGGATGACCATTATATTCTTTCACGAAGTCAGCTTTCTTAGAGCATTATTAGCAATTCAAACTTCGGAGAAAGGCCATAATGACAGGGCATTGATGAAGGCGTTGTAATCACTCTGCCTTTCACCCGTATTGGAAAAGAAAGACCAGTTTCCTTTCCTCGAAAAACAATTCATTCCGTCCGTCATTAGCACTTCATTAATAAGCCTCTCTTCATTTCATCCTAACCAGAAGAAGAGAATCTTTCGCATTCAGAATGATCTTGGCTTTTAGAGATTCCACTTAAGACGATTGATGATCGACATGGTATCCTGCTGTATGTTTCCAAGACCACAGACATTGTAATTGGATTGAATAAAGCTAGATAAGAAATTTAGAATTACTGTCTTACTACGCCTGTGAGCATGATGAAAATAATCATTAAAGAGTTCAACAAAAACATTACTCGCACAAATTTACGAATATTTATGAATTACGAATTTGATATGTCATAAAAGCGTTCATGAATGAAAGGTTATCAACCATCCATCATTAATTTATGTATGAATTGGCGTCTATACCTGGTAAGCAGTAGAAAGAAATCGATACTCCATTTTATATACTTTATATATGAGGTTCAATTGGAGAAAAAAAATTAATAGAAATATGGGCAATTCACTACACACAATATTTGATTTTGGGATGTAATATGCCTTACTTGAATATTGACGTAAATTAATATATTGACGGCATATAATTAGCATGTGAGTAAACAGACACATATATTAAATCTTCCAGGAAACGCCATGGTTCCCTCGCGAATCGGAGACTTATCAACAAAAGGTAAAAATTGTATTTTTTAAATTTTGTGTTAATTATAAAACTTCTTTCATTGTTTACCAAAAATAGGCATAACTAATAATTAATTGCATAAGTATGTATATAAATGTGTACATTGCTTCAAATTGGATTATATATTTAGGAAATGACCAGCAATAATTCATATGATTTTGCTATAATGTTCTGCATTAATTATGAAAAATCATATATATAAATATGATTACTATTTGCATGATTAAAGGTCATGTTTTTAATTAGGCATACCTCATGTATGACAACAAGTTGCATTGAATTGTTGATGTTACGACTTATAAATAGAAAAAAAGCATTCCATTTTAAAATACTTTAATTTTCTATTATATGATACAATATTTATAATTCGTATTCATCATATTTAAAGATTCTTTCTTTACTTCGTCTTAATCCCATTAGAATGTCCCTCTGGAAGTCGTCGAATTCGAGACACGTGCATATCGCTTGCCTTAGCAGACAACAATCAAACCGCCCTGTTGCCATGCCAACGCATCCAATCCTCCGTCCTCCTACCTCTACCACGTCTTACCTATGTTCTTGGTCTTCTATGGCCATTCAGATCCACATCAACAGGCATCTCCATCGACATACAAGGTATAAAATATATCCTGGCTTTAGAACGGTATAAATAGAAAAGAGTTCAGAAAATAACATGCTATCTAACAAAGGCTGATCAGGATTTTTTTTTTTTAAATAAAGAATAAAAGAAAAAGAGCCCATAAGATGCTACCATCAAGTCAGATGAAATTTTTAAAAAGCCTAGCTTGGCAATGTTCAATTTATGATGATAATGTGACTGTCCTGTTCAATTCAATGCAATCAATACAAATTGATTTCCATAACTCAATCAAAACATGACAAAAATGTTACATAACATGAATAGTAAATGACATTTGCAATGTAACATAGAAAATGAAACTTATTTGTAATTATACAAGATGAAATGTCCACAAGTAATCAAAGCATATTAGGATATAAAATAAATAAGCATAATTTTATCATAAGTCGAGTTTTAAAGGGAAAGATAAGTCCACTTAAAAAACAGAGTCTATATTTGTCTGGATTACTCGCAAAAGAAAATAAAGAAAGGAAGAAAGAAAGATAGAAAAAGAAGAAAAAAAAGTAAAGAAAAGTAAAGAAAACAAATGAAGAAATGAAAAAGAAAAAAAGAAAGAAATGGAATCCGTACATATTTGGTTTAAAATTACATAAACATAGAAACTGTTTGACAGATGACACGTTGGCTTTTTTATCATCCAGGTACATACGACATACACGAACAAACGCTAAGTTCACGGCCCGATGACGTCACCTCTGATTCTTGTCATGTGATGGAATACAATGGTGATGATTGGCAGCTAGTTGAGAGGGACTGCGCACAGGCTCATTATGGCAGCATGTGTTACTTTGTTGTGTCTGGTAAGATATTGCTAATCGTTCATTTGTTCATGTCCTTTAGCTTTCCCTTTAAATCCCTTGATATCCTGTATACAGGAGGATAATTACCGGTTTTATAAATAGGAGATTTGCATTCAGAAAACAAGCTTTTGTCTTCGAGCTTTGCCAAAAAGCGGGTAATCGTTGTTAATTTAGTTGTCTGGAATTTGAGCACCTGTCAGTAGTTCATATTATGATATGTACACGACGTAAGAAATATAAATTGTTGATATTGATTTGTGTGTGCATCTGCATCATTTATTGTATTAGCAATATGAAATATTGCTGATATAAATATTCAATATATCAGCAATATGACCTTTGCGATCTTCACTTAATAAAGAGTGAAAAATCACCGTATTCTTTATCAATTTTTATTATGGTTAATAACTGGTTCATACTACTGGTTTGCTAGCTTCTTCTTATTTTGTTTTGATTTTGATTTTACTCTATTTATTCCTGTCACTTATCTTACCTACTAATATTACAATGTGATTTGATTGTATTTGATGCCGTCCTCTTTTGAAGTCAGTCTTTTGGGGATGACTTATCTGTAATAAAATTGAAGAAAAAAATGTTATTGAGGCTATATTACCCATATTTAGGATTAAATATCAACAAAATCTTAATATCTGTCATGGGGTGCAACGCCCCTTCTTCCACACCTATCCTTGCCATGGCTGATTCTTCTTGATATGTGTCTTGCCGAGGTGGGCGAAAACGGGGGGGGGGGGGAGAAAAACCCCTCCCCCTTATGATGGATAATATTCCTAGATTTCATCGGCACATGATTTTACCCGGGGCCCCTTTACCATTCCTCATGTCTTCGTGTCCCATATTAAGAAAAAGTCCTACTTCACAAGGAAAACAATTGGTTGATACTGCAAGGAATGATTCATTGTATTTAAGCATAATGAACAAGGAGTATACATTACAAGGAATGGCAAGAAATATAATGGCAGAGTAAATAAATTGTATTGCATCTGTTCTTGTTTGGTCAACAGATCTTGTGAATATCTGTGGCGATGACATGTTTGAATGTCGGAATGGAGAGTGTATTAGATCAGTACATGTTTGTGATGGACGAGAAGAATGCAAAGGAGGAGAAGACGAAAAGAACTGTGGAGGTTTGTTAACATGTTGTCCCTAACAACGGGACATACTTCTGATATTTGGCATCTTCAAGTGGGTCAAATCACAATAGTAGTAGTGAATCTGAGAGGGTTATCTGTCTACCAATGTGCCTAAAAGAAATCAACATTCTCACTTGAAACTTCCATTAACATATTTTGGAAATTCAAATGTGAACGCTTTCCGTGTGATTAATTATCATTAATTTATTTCACACATCCTAATGACAACATCATGTTTATTGATATTACCATAGCAACCATTCCTATGCATACAAATTAACATGTTTTAAAGAATTTTTCAGCCTATTATTTTGAGTAGTACACACAGTCAATTATTGAAAAGTTTTGATATACGTTTGGTATAATATCCAGACAGCTGAATAATATATTAATATCAGTAACCCTTAATTAGGTTCGTATTCTTTTAATATAGATTCGGAGTTTGATGATGATATCGCAACAGCTCCATCTTGCCCTGACTCAAGTTTCCAATGTGATATGGGTCGATGTATCTCAGCTTCATTCTACTGTGACTATGTACCTCACTGCCAAGACATGTCGGACGAGGAGCATTGTGGTGAGTATATTCAGACAATGCTATTTCACCTGGATGTAGTAACAATAAACGAAGGTTAAATTAAATTCTTGTATGCAGTGTTTGACAACGCATGAAAGAGTTGATTATTATCTCCAAACATAAATCACATTTTCACTGCCGTTTCTCAAACAAACATTGGAAATATATTATATCTATACAAATTTTACTCTGTATGAACTAAGTAACATGTGAATATTTCGTGTATAGATTTGATATTGTCTCCAAAGTCTAAAATTTAATGACTAATTGGAAATTGATTAGCTATCACATAATTACCACCCAAATTATATAATGTTTTAATGATAACTGAACTGAAATATGTCAACTTTTTCAATATAATAAAGAGTGTAGATTTGGCTTTCATTTTTTAAAGTTTTCTTCACAATATGTAAGGAATAAAGATAAACTTGAGTTCTGGTAAAAAAAAAAAAATGAATTCTCACAGAATCAAACGAAACTTACACTGTATGTTCAAGATTACAAATAAATGTCATGTGCCAAACAATTTTGGAAGAAAATGTATACTGACTGAGTAATGAGCATAGAAAGATAAGGAAATCAAAGTAGGTAGCCCCGACACCAGTTGTGTAGTCCCATATACATCTTTCTGTGTACATTGCTGGTTACTTTACCAAGACTGGGCCAAATTTATTATGATGACTCCAGAACCTTGCAGAACACACCAATACTTACATGCTACATGATCAACTTTTTCTGATTCATTTCTCACATTTTCTTTCACAATGCAATCGCATTACCAGAACTCACCTTTATCTTTAATTGCAAATTGATTAGAAATCACATATTAATTAACAGTGAAATTATGTAATGTTCAACTGGTAACTACTGAAAACGGACAAACAAAAGATACTGACTACCCTTGGAAGTATGTCATTTTACATTAAATGCAGGTTTTCAAGGATGCAACAAACGTATCTATTAAAGCTCATTAGTGACTGACAGGAGATTAAGTGATGTTTCAAAATGGCGGATTTAAGTCTTTTCAGAACCCGGATAATTCGTCTATTGTTTCCTATAGGCCTAATGATACTTAGAAAAACAGTTTAAAGACTCATTTAGAGGTGATTAAGAGCTTTAGTAAATGAAGTCTTTCACACCTTTCGTGAGTGTAGGATTAGCATGTTTCTGACTGGACAACTAAATCTCAATTTCGGTAGGAATTCGAGCAGCATGCTTCCATCTTTGAAGCCAGCTGTTGAGCTTTAAGATGATGATTAACATAAACTCTTGTTTAAGAAGCGATTAAAAACCATAAATATCTTTAAAATGATGTAATGACTACCCTTTATAATTATGAACTGTATTGGAATACATTCTGTGAGGAAATCGTAATCATATTTCAAATCATAAAATGGGATAAAAGTCACTATGTGATGTATTGATGTATGCAACAGATGTAAAGAAATAACTTAATTTTCATATTAGACCCTTTATATCACATATTTGGGGGATTATCGTTCTGTTAATTCGTAAATTCGTAAAAGCAGCGTACATTCGTGAATGTGAACAAAGTTGCGCTCAATTGACGTATTATTTTAGCTATAAGACAGACCACCGTCCTTTATAGTACATTAAAACAACGTTTCAAAACGCAGCCTGTTAAAAATGCAGAGTAGATAGAGATGGAGGCCTGGGGTGATGGAGAGAAAAAGGAGAGAGAGAGAGAGAGAGAGAGAGGGAGAGAGGGAGAAATATATATTATATATAGATATAGAGAGAGATAGATAGAGAAAGAGAGAGAGAGAGAGAGGGAGAGGGAGGGAGAGAAAGAGATTTTTTAAGGGGGGGGGGGGGGTGGCTCTTTAATATTCATGCTAACCTTTATAAGCTATTTTTAATAGGAAGGTACAGGGTGAGTGATTTTACTATTAAATCATGACTTAGAGAAGAAATCATGAACATATAACAAAATAATATACAACGATCTATTGAGTTGGGAAACCGATTGGAAGGAAACCGTGTTAAAATGTGTGCAGGAGTGAAGATCCCCTTAAAAGGGAGGGATTGGTAAGCAAGCTACATCCTACCACCTACCTCCTATATGTATGCATGGACCATGGACCTAATTAGCCTCTGATACTAAAAAGCGTTTGGAAAGTTGCGAAATGTGGTTTCTAAGAAGAATGATGAAAATCCCCTGGACTGACAAAGTTAGTAATGAGGAAGTTCTTACACGAGCTGGAGTGCAAAGGAAAATGATACGTGAGATGTTGATTAGGCAGTTGAAGTTCATGGGTCACATTACACGTAAAGAAGGCCTAGAGAATCTTGCTTTGACAGGGAAAATTGTGGGAAGAAGGAGTAGGGGAAGAAGGAGGATACTTTGGATGGACAGTCTGCAGAAATTGTTGGAAGAGAGAGGAGTGAAAGAACTGGGAGTGGTACTAATACAGAAGGCTAGGAGCCGAGGGTTGTGGAACAGCATGATCGCCAAAGTCAAACGATATGGCACTTAGAGAGAGAGAGAGAGAGAGAGAGACCTCTACCCATCACACCTGTCATATCCACTTGCGAACCATGACCCAATTCTTCCCCTCAGGCTCAAAATACCTCTTAAAATAGGAGTGTC
The DNA here is from genome assembly GCA_035222895.1 of Strongylocentrotus droebachiensis. Classification (NCBI taxonomy): domain Eukaryota; kingdom Metazoa; phylum Echinodermata; class Echinoidea; order Camarodonta; family Strongylocentrotidae; genus Strongylocentrotus; species Strongylocentrotus droebachiensis. The sequence continues at coordinate 83,753 of JAVYIG010000418.1, forward strand.
ACCTCCACACAAATGAGGGACATGCACCTAGGTGGATAACGGAGTAACAATAAAAGGTGTTAAACGGCTAATTCAGCTTTTAACTTATCTACTGCAAGCACGAGAATATTGTTTTGTTACTTTCTTTAAACGATTATGAAGGTGGGATGTGATAAACAATCGACTCATTGCTAATGACATGCACTTCAACTTATAAATTACAAGTACTTTCACACTTCAAGACACTACTTCATATACATGTAACACCAGATTAACGCTTCCACACTATACTTCCATTGATATTGTAGTTTACGGTCACCTAAAGATGTGAGTTGGTATGAAAAGGCAAGGGAAATTATTAGTATTTAGAACGGTTCGGTTGGCAATTCTAGTAATAAAGTTAATACAAATTTAATTCGCAAACCAATATAACAACATATACTTTTGTTTTGTGTAAAGATGAAATATTTAGCAAAAAATGTTTAAAAAAAGGAAATAACAAAATTAAAACAATGCATGAGGCGAAATAGCATAATGATTTACGATATGGGAAATGGTTGTTTTATGTATATTGTTTTTTGTTATTATTTTACAGCCTACCCGCAATGTAAGGAGGATGAATTTCAGTGTAGCAACGGACAATGTATCGAAGCGTCTCAACAGTGTGATATTACACCAGATTGTGTGGATGGTAGTGATGAAGAACTGTGTCGTAAGTCACATTTAACAAAATTCGTTTCCTCTATTTCTTCCATTTGATTCGAATTTATCCCGTAAAATATCTTAAATACCATCATACTGCAATTCTAGTCAGTGGCGTGGAAAAAGGGGCGGGGGCAAGTGCCCCCAATCGAATGACCAGAAATGAGAGAAGGGAGAGAGAGAGAGAGAGAGAGAGAGAGAGAGAGGAGAGAGAGAGAGAGAGAGAGAGAGGGGGGGGGGGGGGGGGGGGGGAGAAGAAGAAAAAGAGAGAGAGAGAGAGAGAGAGAGAGAGAGGTGTAGTTGCAAATTTTTCACGCACTTCAAGAATCACCGATAATAGCGTTATCAATGATTATAAGAAACCTCTTAACTTGGTTCATTTCATTGGTTTACGAATTTCTTATGTATTCTTCTGTTTTTTTCTTTGTATAGAGTTCTGTTCAGGAGAAACCTTTCAGTGTTACGATAGTAGATGTATCCCCGATAGATCACTATGTGATGGGAGTCAAGACTGCCGTGGACTTAATAAGGAAGATGAACAATCGTGTGGTACGAATGGCATCAAAATACGCTAATCATTATCTTCAAAATTATGGTTGCAAACCAAACCAAACCAAATGAATTGTCAATATTATGTATAATAATTATTTTGTCATCACCAAAACTTATCCATGTTTTGTATCCTATTTTTGTTCTTTGTAGACTAAGTCTGAGTCTGTGTTTACATGTGAGCGAAACATGTAGAAAGTACACTGGACAATTAAATACATGGAACTGATATTATTGTCAAACTCGACATTACAAATTACCATTTTCCAAATCACTTCACTTCCTTATTTTGATGTCATACACATTGAATCCGAAATCATGTAATATTTATTTCTCTTTTTATTTTTGTTTTAAAATGTGTTATTCTTCCAAGGATATTTAATCCACTCCTCTTCAAGGATCGCAGTCGTAATGGCTTTCAAGAAATCAGTTTTAGGACGATTTTAATACCACATTGTATTGCCTAAATAAATTACTTTAGGATTCTTTTGATACACGATTGTATGTCATTGTCAAAGTCACGCATTTCACAACTAAGGTAGCGCACAATGCTATATTGAAATTGCTTTGGGTTAATCTTCTGGAAAGTCATTGCGAAGGGTGTTGAGGTCTATTTTATTTCCGGAACATGATTCCACAATATTCCCTTTTTACATTTCGTTATCGGAATTGCTTTCATTCTCTTTTGAGACATGTATAAATTGCTTTCAACGAACAGCGTTTCACAAAACCGTCATTAGTATAAAACCGTCAACAGCCCATTGAAACGTGTATATTACATTTAACACGCGTTGAAATGTGATGTAAGTCAATTTTTATTTTCGTGAAAAAGCGCCCTATCGTGCATGGTCGTGTACTGAACTTAAACAATTATTAACTATTGATATTACAGAAAGTCGTGAAGATGATAGATTGAGGTGTTTAAACGGTGAGAAGCTAGAGTCACGGCGGCGTTGTCTCTATGACTTTGATGAGTATGGATTGCAACAAGGCTGTCGTGACGTCACTCATCTTCGTGATTGTGGTGAGTAGTTTGCTATTTATTTGTTTACCTGTATTTGGTATGTGTTTATGTCTTCCTCTTTGGCTTCACATTTATAAAAACCGATTCATAAAGTCAACAGTTGTGACATTATTTCTTGGTTGGTACACATATTTGTTGCTTTCCTTACCGGTGTTGTCCATATCTGCTATTTGTGTCTACTCTTTTAATCCATTGTAGGTGACATCGAATGTTTTGGAAACACGTTCAAGTGTCCAAATTCGTATTGTCTCCCTCTACGGCGAAGATGTGACAGTGTTGCGGATTGTCCAGGCGGCGAAGACGAGTTTGAATGTGGTGAGCTGAGTAAAGTATGATGGACGAGTTTTTAAATCTTATTCATGCATAGGGGCCTACATGCATCAATCAGGAGGGAGGGAGGGGGAGGAGGTACAATAGTAAGAAAAGTGTTTTTATTGTAAAATCAATTAATATGCTTATACAGCTGTTGACTATGATCAATACATCCTGACCATATTCTGGATTCACAATTTCCTCATGACTGAGTTGGGAGCCCATATATAATGCTATAAAGCAGGCGTTTAATATAATGTAGGCATAACTACGGAGAGGATTATCTTGTATCTCCTCATCATGTTAATACTGTAAATCTGATCACTATTAGAATCATATTCCTGTCCTGGATTTCTACGATGCCACGGGGAGAGGTACTGTGTTACAGACGATCAGATCTGTGATGGGGTAAAGGACTGCCCTGATGGTGATGATGAAATGTTCTGTGGTAAGTTGGGAAGAGAGATAAAGAAATAGAGAAAGAAGGAGAGAGAGAGAGAGAGAGAGAGAGAGGGAGGGGATGGGGAGGTGGGGGAAGAGACAGACAGACAGAGACAGAGAGAGGGAGAGAGATATGTAGAGAGAGAGAAGGAGAGACTTAGTAAGAGAGAGAGAGAGAGAGATGGAGAGAGAGATGGAGAGAGAGAGAGAGAAAGGCAGAGAGACAGAGAGGGATTGGATGGGGAGGTGGGGAAGAGACAGACAGAGACAGTGAGAGGGAGAGGGAGAGAGCGATAGGTAGAGAGGGAGAAGGAGAGACTTAGTAAGAGAGAGATGGATAGATGGAGAGAGAAGAATATACAACAGGGTGAATAAAGTGAGATTTTAAGTTTTAATTCAAGAATAAAATTGTAGTAGGTTATTAGATAAATATGAGGAAGGAAAACAATTCGCTGCTTCAAATAATCATAATGTCATGGGGGAGAAAAAAAATGAAAAACGAATTCGACTAGCTGAAAAGACAGAAAGGTATCGTTATCTTTAAACTTATTGTTTTCATTTTCTCTAGACATCGCTTGCCCCTCTGGATGTTCATGTGATGGTCTCAGTTTTGATTGTCGTTCGTTCGAGGTATGGACACCCGAGCTGGCTGCTAGTATTCCAACAGATGCTCGTAGATTGTGAGTATTCATAGATAGAACACACTGAACCTTATTTCATCCCCTTAAGCAAAACCATTGAAAAAATACAACTTGTTGTAATGCGTCAAAAAAGTGGGCTTGCTTCCTACATTATGCTTCCCTTATATAGAAGAATCAGTCCCCCTGTTCAGCTTATTTCTGAAAAAGTCGGCTATATGCGTAGACCAAGATTATCAGAAGGGGTGGGGGCAAACTGAATTGAATAATTGGGAGAAAATTGTCCCCAATCCCTTGGAAGGGCACTTTGCGAATAACGATAAGAATAATGAAGCGTTTAATAGTTGTTACTTTATTGTAACGGGGAGGGGGGGGGGGGGGTTTCCCGTTGTTGATCATCATTTAACTTCTGACCTTCACACTTCTCTTTCCTTACGTGTGATTGTGCATTTCATTTGCAGAATAATCGCCAACGTTTCTCAAAACAGCCGAAGTAGGCGAGCCGCAGATATCACCTGGAACCAGACGACGATAGAGGACGTCCTTTATCTCAATTTATATCCGTACACCCTTCTCCTCTCATTGTAAGTTCATTATGTAGGTTTTAATAAGATGCGCATTGGTTTAACTTCAGGGTTTCTATTTTCACGCTTCAATGCACCTGTTCCAAATCAATGTATCTGATCACGTCAGCAAAAGCTAAAGTCGTTGATTATTCTTTGTCAAGTGAAGTTAAAATCATTGTTTATCAATGATTGATTCCTGCGTTACCGCTATCATAAACACTTAACTTATTTGTGTTTGATCTGCATGATTTGCGCTATTTTCTAATACAAATGCTTCTTGAATTTCGGGCATACTCAATATATTTCTAAATGTCACATTACAGTATTATGTTTATATTGTACTGATTAGTTATCATTATCTCAAGTAAAATTATATTGGTCATTAGCAATCGCAAATTTGAAGTGCTTTACAATCAAATTAATGGTCACCTGTTTATATGTAGCAAACAGCTAATATTACTGCAATCCTCGATTGACCATTGCCGATACAGTACAACGATTGGTAGCAGAATTTAATAAAATATTCCTTTTTCCGATGTACATTATTAGTTACAATTTGTTTACATGGATTGTCTCAATAGACCTTGATATCAAGATTGGTATTGTTATTATTTCAAACAAAACTGTTATCAAATAGTAATTATGTTTTACAGGGGACTTCCTGGTAATGGAATCGAAGTGATTATAAATGGAACGTTTATTACTCAACGAAATCTGAAGAAGTTGTAAGTAGACATTTTTCTTTTAGAAGATTTTAGAAGTCAGTTTTTGAGACCTTTTTCGCTATGGGAATTGAATACAGTGTTTTAAAGCCCCACTGCACTACTTAAAGCTACTTGCGCCCTCTATATAGCAAACGATGCCTAATCGGTGACCGTTGGTACCCCATGGTCCCCTTTTTCTTATGTTAATTGAGAGCTTATTTCAAGAGATAACCACCTGTCAGTGACCATGCAGGGAGGTCTAATCACTCCTGGCCAAAATAGTGCAGTGGGGCTTTAAAACGGCTCGCCCCCGAACATGAGAGGATATTTCTTTCTTTTTTTTCTTTCTGGGCAATTCTAATTACCGCTTGAATAAAGCGAGGCTCGCCGTTGAGCAAGCAGTTGCCATGTTTATGGATTTAAATATAGATGTTATTTGTTTTCATAAACTCCACGACAATCAGTATTACTATAGCACTTCTTTAATTAATTGAATCAAGCATGAATGGGTTTACTTCTTTTGTCTTTAATGATATTCAATGTCACAATATACTACAACAAATTGTATATTGTCTCATTTTTTTACAGAGACCTTTCGAGGAATAACATTTGGATGCTATACTCTGACACTTTCCGTGGGTTGAATCAACTAACCGAACTGTAAGTATAAACTCTATTCATGCCAAAAACGTCATTAATTATCCCTTAAAGAAGAACCCCTTTTTCGTCCACGACTTTATTCAAATAAAAACTGTTATTATTCAGCGATTGTTGTGATTGATAGGAATTAAATCATAATAACATAGTATACGTTTAGAATGAAATATTTACTTGTGTCATGAAACTAATACCTGACGAATCTTACAATTTTGTAATGTTTTCACAACAATGTAATATCACTACCTCTTTACATGTCCAGGAAAATGCGGCATTGTTCCACCCCCTTTCAATGACCTTAGTCGTTAAGGTTGCAACGCTTCTTATAGATCTTAGGGCGCGTTCATGCTTGATTTTGACGGCCAGAATCAGGCATCTGTTACGCGTTTAGTTTAAAACACGATTGCGTTCATGCTCACTTTTGTAGAATCACCGAAAAACGGCGATCACGATCGCCGATCGTAAACTCACAAAAAGATGCGTTTACAATTTGTAAACGCGTTTAAATGGGGTCAACGCACTGACCTCTAGTGGGTCTACGTAGCATGCGCACACAGGTTTGCGAATCCAGCTGAAGGCCACCCAAGGAGAATTGCCTGGAGAAGTGAGCATGAACAGTGCACCGTGGAACTGCGATTACGATGAGCGTTTACGATGAGCGTTACAAATCGCTCATTCTGCCTTCAAAATCAAGCATGAACGCGCCCCAAGACAAATGACGTTTTCAAACATTCCATCCCTCCCGGCTTGATGACCCTAGGTCCGCCACTGTTTTATATTCAAAGATAATCCCATGCAAGGCACAGTCTTATTAAGATTCATGATGTTCATAGTCATAACAATAATTATGTTAAAGGCTTATAACATGACTGTCTTGCCTTTCTTTCACAGTGACCTGTCATCGAACCCCTTGACGGTCCTACAACCCGGTGCCTTCAACTCTCTGCACAGTCTACCTGTCTTGTAAGTTTGACCAAGGAGGTGGGATTTTCATACAATATTAAATCCTCGCCTTAGTTACCGGCATGTAGATAAGTTTTTAAATACATTCACTTCACGTTTAATCCACGGGGAAGCTGACTTTATACCTTTTCTTTCTGTGAAAGTCTTTTTATGAAACGTAGGATATAATTATTTAAGGATTTTCTGTCTACGATTTTAAGTTGAAACCCATTTGATTTTTACCTCGAGTACATCTTTATTACCCAACTTTGTTTTTATTTTGGGTATACATCATGTACTTTTTTTTAAAATTATAGATACTTATTAAACGTCAGCGCCATTTGTATTTACCAAAAGGAAAGATTACATAATCATCAGTAAAAGTTATTATTCCATTCGTCAAACGTTTCATCGCAACGGATCTTTAAAAAATCTGATACGCAGTTTGTGACTCGCTAATTTTAAATGATCATAATTATGATAGCCTTCGTATGACGTTCCTGAAATTACGGATTTTTTTTAAAAAGATAATAAAAAATGACAATATTAGAGAAACATTGTTTTTGTTATCATTCAGACGCTTGCAGAGTCTTGAGCTAACAGCCCTTGAAGAAGGGGTTTTCGTTGGACTCGATTCAGTTCAAATCATGTGAGTATATCATATCTACTTTGTAAATGAGCCGAAGCTGAACTGTTTGCATTGGCCGATTTTATTTTAAATTCGGAAACATAAACTTGTGTTTTATATGTATTTAAGTCAAAAGCAATATTAGCATGATTATAAAGACCCTGAATCAATAAACTAAGTATACGAATTATGGAAAAAATATAAATATATCATCATCATCGAAACGTGAACATAAATTGGCATGGTGATATAATTATATACAGGAGGTTCTATATGTTGAGATGGTTATTTCATCACAATAATCACCGAATATGTCAAATATATTGCGAATTTCATATTGACATTTTGTAATTCAGAAAGCTTTTGAGAGAGTGGCACCGGGAGCTTCGGTTTATATTAAAGTGCATTTCAATCTTTCATATTACAGAAATCTAGCAGACAATAACATAGAGCGAGTGACGTCAGGAGCTTTTAATGGTCTGAACTACACGCGCACATTGTGAGTATATATAAAGTTATAGATGGATACGTGTTCATAACAAGAGTCCATGGAATAAAAGCATTTCACGATGCAAAGGTGGAAGTATTGTTTTCAAAAGAGGGACCAAAAGCTGTTCAAGAAGCACCTCCTTTAAATTAAGTTTATTCTAAAATGCGTTGGTACACGTACCAGATCGTGTGAATAATTATGTACGATCAGTAACATCAAGAAAGTTTTAAGAGATGGAGTCATATCTAGCTCATTCCCTTCGTACCATCTTCGATGCCGCCAGGAGAAAATATGTCAGACATGTGCTTAACTGGACCTTCCTTGCAGAAACGTAGACACAGGATTCCTGCCTAGCTTCAAACTAACAGGCCACTTTCAAAGGGAAATATGCTTTTGTAAAGATAATTACTTTTCGCTACCACTCGTCTGATAATACAAGCAGTTCACAGTGCTTACCTTCACAGAAGGCAAGCAAGAGGAAATGGAGTAAAATTTCCTGAAATATTAATCAAAATTACTCGACTGGTCATGTATAGGCACTAATCTGACATATAACATAATACAGAACTATACAAGAACAAATTCACTTTTTATTTTCGTAAGCCGGAAGTAATCGGGAAAGTTTCCAATTGCAGGTTTTAGGATTTTAAAGTTTTACTATTTTTCACAAATTAAAACTGCTATTATACAATGTAAGCAAATTTCTTGACACAATTAGGCTTTTGTATTAATATTTTATCATTTATTCAATTTTCCCCTTGTTAGTTCAAATAAAAAGTGAAATATTAACGATATGTCTTTGTGAAAAAAATCACTACTCAAGCTTTCCAATGATATTGGCGGCTTCCAACCTCGGACATCAAAGGTAACAGCACACCTGTCGAATTTAATGTGCAACCTTAGACCCCTGCAGCTGCTTGGAATAATTTGTGTTGCCAGTTGGGACTCCTTGGTAACATATGTGCCAATAAACCGGTTCATTACTAACTTATTTCACATGTATGGATTTGTCTTTCCTGAGGACCTAGTGACGAGCTATTTCATTAATCTGTTATTAACGAAAGAACTACAATACTTGGAATCCTTTTTTTTTATAAGTGTAATGCTTCCTGGGAGAAATTTCAATAGTTTGAACATATTTGTGGCAGGTTCAAATCCCGCCGGTTCCAAGATTTTTTCTGACTTGTTTTTCAATTACAGATCGACCAATCGATCTTATTTACTGGGTGTAAGCCACAAATATGTTCAAACTTGGAATCCTGTCTGAATACATTACGTGTCACTATGTCGGGCAAGCCTGGAGCATGCTTACAGGAAATTAAGAACACAGTATGCATACCGGTCTACTCTAAGCAAATTTAAGATATTGGGTATGATGCCAAAAGAAAAACAAAACAAAACAAGCTGACTATTAAAGAGAAAGAACAAACAAGGAAACGTCAACATTATGGAATGAATTTATACGTTTTCAAAATGGTCTCATACTAGTTGAAGAGCGAATATTTGTCAGTGAGTTAATTGTGATGTTGTTCTTCTCCACAGGAATCTGGAAGGTAACGACATCGTTACATTTGAAATGGATATCTTCAGAGGACTCGACGGGCTCCGACACCTGTAAGTTTGCTATCGACTTGAAACAAAATTTAATAAAGATTCCTACCATGTTTATATCAGTAGTAGAACCGAAAATGGTGATATAAAAAACCGAGCCAGAATAGAACAATTAATGCTAATACTTTTTTTCCCGACTAGCTAACGAAGCGCGAACTTTGCAACATGAACTCAATACAAAAAGAACTTTCTTTCTTCACCATTGCCAGCGAATGAATTTCGTCAGCTATTAGTTCGTTTGAAGAGATATTTCTCCTAATCGAGATGTGAACTGTTGGTCATGAAGGTGGAATCAATTTTTTACTCCAATTTATGGAATGATTTTGAGAGTGATTTATTCCCAATAGATATAGATAATAGTATACATTCTCAGATTTTATTGAAAGGCAAGGCAATGGCCTCGTAACTGCGAGGCCCCAGGAACAAAACCGTGTCGATCTGCTATATTAGTGCCCTTTTGCGAGGCATTAATCCTCATTACTGTCAGTTATGACCTAAGGGCGTAGGTCCCCTAGTTGATAAGCATAGTATCAAACACGTGCTTTAGCAGTCACGCAAAAAAAAAAAACACTCACAAATTGTTATTCAATAAAATCTGAGAATGTATACTATTATCTAAATCTATTAGGAATAAATCATTGTCAAAATAATTCCATAAATTGGGGGAAGGTTAAACAAAATTATCCCACCTTTATGACCAACAGTATATATTCCGCCGGCCAAGGTATTCATTCATTGCAAAGTTCGCGTGTGTTCACTCATTTGGAACTTGACCCGATAACGAGAGAAATCCTATGTCCTCCAATAGCGTCTCTCACTGATTGTCGGTGACGAAAAATTGAAGTAGGATGGCATCGAAATCAAATTGATAATTCCAAGATTATGGATAGGCCTTATTGATACGTGTTGAAGATAAAAATATGTATGTTAAACATTACCAGAGCTCGAATATTAATGCCTCATCCCGAGTGATTTCTTTTCTCTCATTCATCAGATCATCAGACCTATTCTTATTTTGCTGCATTGTGTCTGGTCTTGAGAGCTGTGACCCTCCGGAGGACCAATTCTCATCGTGTGAAGACCTGATGCGATCCGATGTGCTCCGAGTCTTCATGTGGATACTCGGTGTTAGTGCATTTATTGGCAACATCTTCGTCATCATAGAACGAGTACGAGAGAAGAAGAAATTCCGCGTCCAATCTTTCCTGATCTTCAACCTTGCTATATCTGACTGTCTGATGGGAGTCTACATGCTCATCATTGCCAGCGCGGATGTACACTATAAGAATGTATACGTTTTCCATGCAGAGAGATGGAAAGCTAGTGGTATGTGCAAACTGGCTGGAATCTTAGCCAATCTTTCCAGTGAAGTATCAGTGCTTATTCTCACTATAATAAGCTTAGATCGTTTCCTCTGCATCGCATTTCCTTTCTCACAAAAGCACTTGGGAAGGAAATCAGTACGCATTACAGCAGCAGTGATCTGGTCAGCGTGTCTTATCTACAGTCTAATTCCAGCCCTACCTATCCCATATTTTGGTGAGAGATTCTACGGACGTTCCGGTGTATGTCTCGCTCTTCCGTTGACCAACGTCAAGCCTCCAGGGTGGCAGTATGCCATGAGCGCCATCTTCATCAACTTTATTGCCATGGTAACCATAATTGGCTGCTACATTGTGATCTATGTCGTTGCTAAGCGATCAGGATCAACCATTAGGAACAACAAACAGATGGCTTCAGAGGTAAAGATCTGTTTATTTATGTTTTTTGTAATCATGATGATGAACGTAAGACATACGAATGTAAGAGAGGCCTATACACGCATCTTGTGAATGGGGATGCTCTATCCAGCATCCCGCAGTATTGATAATGTATAACTGTGTACGTCTTTCGAATCTAACATCATTTCAATAGTGAAAGATCATGAAAATAATTCTGACGTATGGAACATGACTTTGTAATCATTTATGTAGCCCCTAATCTGTTGTATCATTCTCTGTCTTTTGCTTACAGTTTAAATTGGCGGTCCGAACTGCAGTCATCGTTGGTACAGATATCTGTTGCTGGTTACCTATCGTCATACTAGCATTTGTTTCTCTCTCTAATTCTGCCATCATACCACCGACGGTCTACGCTTGGATTGCTGTCTTCGTTCTCCCAATCAACTCGGCCATCAACCCATATCTCTATACCATCTCAACAGTCAATGTCAAGACCAGACTGGCGTCGTTTCGCACGGGATCGACTCTCTTCTTGGGCAGCAATAGCAGTGGCAAAAGTGGAAACACCACGCGTCCTGGACACAGTTCGTCAAGAGAAAATGGTTAGGAACAGAAATATCTTTCAACCCAATTTTCTTTTTCATAAGTCAAGATATTTAGGAAGAATACAAATTGTCTGTTCTGCCAAGATGCACAGGCCTACAAGAAAAGATAAATTAGGACAGAGCGAAAACAAATAACCAAACAAATCACAGACACAACGAGTCAACGACACTCCTAAAACTTTCGAAACAGAATATGGGAAGTGTTTTCTTAAATTGTCTACATATGCATGCATATTATCATTTTAAAGTCTTTTTTGCGATGCATTAGAATATTGTATCTGTTCCTTTGTTGGTTTTCATATTTCCCTACACCTTAGATTCAACCACACATATTCCTATGAACACAAGGAAGTCTGATCGTTTCATTCTATCTGATGCACTCAGTCTTATCGGAGCCAAGAAGCTTCACCTGAAAGTAGAGGATGTTCAGTCTGTTCGGAAAGAATTGCACGGTGTACTTGACATAATCCACGCATGCGCCATGACCCATGGGTCAATAGATGCTCATCACGTTATCATCGAGAAAGAGGAGGTTAGTGATTCATCAAGCTCCAACAAAAAACATACGCTCTATTTTGGGTCATGTTTTTTTTTTAAATGATGTAAAATAGTTAAAGTTGGAGTGTTTGAAGAGATTTTATATGTAATTTCAAGATGTGCCCATTAAAAAAAAAAATCTCAAATGAAAGGCAAGTGAATTGTGCTATACAAAGTGAAATTGTATTTTATATTCTTTGGCTGGTTCGGGTGGTAAAGTTAAACATTTTTAGAACACATAAAATGTATATCATCATGATGCTGTATGAATTTCAAGAATAAACCAATGAAATTAGTGAATATTCCAAACAGCAGCCACCTAGGCACATTTATTGAAATATTATACAATTACTAGCCTACTTGTTTCTGTTGATGTTTCATTTCTTGTTTATGGTTCGTAATTATGAGGAGGCGCGAGCCCAGCCGTTCTGCAGGCCCTGACATGAAGGCTTCTAAATAAGCATATTTTTCGCCCGACTGTAAATTTGGGAATTTCTAATTTTCCAACAAACGCATAGCGCGATAGCTCAGTAGGTAGAGCAGTAGTCTCGTAATCCGGTGACCCGGGTTCGAAACCAAGGCGATGCGCTCACGGTGCCCTTTGGTAAGGCATTAATCCTCATTACCAGGTCCCTCGGAGAGGACCTAAAGCCATCGGCCGTCTGGTTGCTTACTAACAAGCATTTATGCTTTCTTAGCAGTTAGGTACAATAACCAACCATCATATCGTAATCATGTCTTGCAATCCTCAGGAGTCGGGGAAGTGGACAGGCTCTCTTATTTTGACGTCTACACCCGGTGAGAAGAAGGACAATTCTCCGACTGATGATGATGTAGATAAACTGGAAACTGTCATCGTAGAACTGAATGACGCACTGGGATTTGACACCATTGTATAAGAGCTCCGAAGGGACAGCGAATATAATTTGTCAGTGCCATTCAGTGCCTTAACCACGAGAAAATGTGTTAAGGAATGTGTATAACATTCTTACAGATATTATTGTCATGGCATGGCATGTTTTTATTTCCCGTATTTCTTTACGCGTCAGAATAATTGCTTTATTTACTTGAACTAAGACTATTAGCGCTTTCGATTTCAGCTGAGTTTTCTTCGTTTTTAATGCAAAACTGAAGGTATGTTAAATTCTGTGCTATTATATTCTTACAAGTGTATATCATGCTAGGATTGTACTTGTATCTTTAATGTTTAGAGGCTTTTTAGGGTCAAATTTAGGCCTCTTTTAAAGTATGGATAGTGGTAAAGTGAGTCCGTAATGGTATTGACTGTGCTAACGGTACATGCCACATGTGAAAGTGATTGCTGTTTTGTAAAGTAATTCTTGGTAATATTCCTCAAGGAACTGTTAGAGATGCTGAAATGTCTCATGATAGTTGTCAGTTATCTGAAAGCATTTATTATTGTTGTTTTAAAGTCAATATCTCATAAATTCGGGAGTACACGTGAGACCTATTTTTCTTACGCTTTAGGATTTCATTTAGTAGTAATTGTAGTACACCTACACGTACGTACGTACGTACAAATTACAAAGCGGAGTGATATTTTTAGGCAAAGTTTGAGTGATTCGCCTTTCGATTAGTCTTGTTTAAATCGTTCTTGTAACATCGCGATACTTGTTTTAATAGTTAGGAAAGAGAATGGATCATTGTAATGTGATTTATAATATGCTAATGATAGATGTTTATGATTCAGAAACAAGACAAAGACAATATATTCATTACTTTGCTTTAAAGAAGACAACATTTATTGAAGTGTAGAAGTGAAAGAAATAGTTACATGATAAGAGTTTGAACATGAATCTCAATATTTCTAGTTGCTTTACTCTAGTCTCAAACTTGATAAGTACTCTTTGAAGGTCATGTATTTACTTAAGTTTGCTTACAAAGAAAGCATTCTAAGAGAAAAGAACATATTACAGATGAAAGTGTAGAAAGTATTAATGCATTTTCCAGTTTAAATAGTTTCAATTATTATTACTATGTGAAAGGAACAATTTGTGTACTTTGAAACAATATTCATTCTTTGTTTTATCTCTGTTATTCACTACAGAATTCACACACATTTGTTAAATATGCTATTCAGCACCACTACTGAAATATTCCCAAGTATTCTGCAGGATATTAAAAGGAAGCTAACTATAAAGCTCACGCCTCCTTTCGTGGTTATTGTAGCAACGTGGTTTTTTTGACACGGTCTTATAACAATTATAGTTCAGGTTGTGTGTATATATATATATATATATATTTGTATTATCTTAAAGTGAATGCTGCTGCTTTTGAGGGGTGAGGTGTACATTAATTATTAGAAGAATAGTCGTTAAGATGCAAACTGGTCACCCAGCTAGTGTTTTAGAAAAGAGAAAGATTCACTCTCTATCTCTCTATATATATATAATCTGAGGGAGCGAGGTAGGGGAGGAAAGCAGATAAGGAAAGAAAGGAAATGGATAATGTAGGCGGAGGGAAAGAGAGAGAGAGAGATGGAGAGAGAGAGAGAGAGAGAGATGAAGACTGAAAGCAGAGAGGAGATGAGATGAGAGGGGAGAGAGAGAGAGAGAGGGGGAGAGAGATGGGATATGGAGGAGAAAAGCTCAATAAAGCAAAGTGGGATAAAATAGAATAAGAAGGTAAAGGGGGTTTAGGGGAAAGAAGGATAAATAGACGAAAAATGGAGATTGTCTTTTGTGCTACAGTAGCTATGTGTAACACGTTTATGAATGCATTTGTTGGAGAAGAGAATCTATTTATTTTATTGATTGTTTTGTTTTGATTTTACATTATGAATATGAGAACTGATTCTGCATATAGCATGTGAATGCAGATTATTTATATACAATTTTTTCGATAAACATTTCAGTACAGCACATTATTTTGCTCTTTCATTTCATCTTTTATGTATCCATACATTTAAACGATTTCTAGGATAAAACCCAGTTGGTGCTTTTCTAATACTACCTGTTTATTTATAGGAATTTCTAACACATCGAACCATATGCCTATAAAGTCTCATTGTAAGCATTTAAATTAATTTTAAGGGTGTATTAAAAACATTAATATCATAATGTGGATAGTGTTAGTACGTACACTAGTTTGCAAAGCTGGCAACTTTATACACATGATTTGAATGCATATCATCAGAGCAATGCAACTTACAACGAATGTGGCCATTCTCACCAAGCGTATACACTCTCCCCCATTTGTAATCCCGGGGGAAATATTTCCATATACCTTGCCATGATTCTACAGCTTACAGGGCTGTTTAGATGCTTACTTGTATCTGGTGACGACCCCCTTCCCCAATTATCAAATACTAGACGTGCCTTTGTACTTTCAAACGTTTGGTAAATATGGCACATTTTAGGTGATCGAATTCGTTTGGGAGATACTAATTATTTGTTTATAAAACATGTTGTGTATTAACGTAGTTAGGTTTGTGAGTATTTTATTGTTTGAGAATGTTAGAGTATTACACAAATTATGAGTTTTGCATTGATATAAATTTGTTGGCATCTCTCTCTTATTTTGTATACAAAGAATTTGAATTAGTTGATTAGTATTTTATGAGAATTACTATAAATGTATTGCATTTTTTGCAGAATATTGCAATCGAGTTGTAAGAGACAATTTATATATGTAGCGCTTTTCTTATTTCATTTTCATAACTTGTACATTTTAAAGATCAAGTTATAAAATCATTTAATTCATGAAGCAGTATCGAGAGATAACTGATGTATACGTAGACATCAAATGAGATGAATATAAAATGCACACGAACATCAACAGCCAAAAAATAATCACCCCTTTTAAATTCACAAATATACGACATAGTCGGGTAGATATCTCATCAAATTTCAAACATAGAGTATGAAATGGAAACTATCAATGTAATATCAATCGATAACTGAATTTGATCTTTATTATTGATTATGAAACAGTAAGTCATTTCATCCGAGGAAAAACAAATTCGCTGGAGGTATAGGGAAAATGAATGTAATGACAATCATAATTGATGCGATAATTGATAAGTGATTTTTAATAAGTTGGGGCCATGACATTTATAAATTTAAAAAAACTAACAAACAGTAGTGATATTTTAAGCTTTGTTCGACCAATTGCCAATTTGAGGTTGTAAGAAGCGTACACTATGGTGTGTCGTAATCGTTATTTAAAATCTATCTCGCAAGTCTATTCATGAATCTTTTTTTCTATTTCAGCTATCATACCGTGAGTGTTGATTTGATATCTTTGTTTCAATTCATGATGAGAAAGAATGTATCATGTTTTAAATAATCATAGTAAGAAAGATAGTTGTATAGTTTAAGGTCATTTTTCATAGGGGTTGAGATCGTGTTTGTCGTCCAATGATTAAGATTCCCGAGGTCCTTATGTTGTATTCCAACAGCAGTCGATACAATACATAAAATGCAACCTTCATTTTGCATGTCGGTAACTTTTTGATCTATTATACAAGTTTTGTTCCAATCACGAAAGCATGAAGACAATGATCACTTTATTTATTCTGCCAATAAAGGGTTTTATTGTATGCCAGGACATTGTTCTTCTAGCAAAAGGTGAATAATAAATGAAATATATAAGTTAAATCACTTTGTATCATCATGTTCATTTGAGTGAATGGCCAAATCTTAAAGCTGTGAGTTTTGTTTAATAGTTTCTTTTGGAGGGGTGGCAGTAATAAGAGTGGTATGATAGGATGATTGTCAATATCGTCAGTACTTTGTATTTAAAAAAAAATAATTGATATATATTATCTGTATATAGCCAAACGGGTAATGTATAAACAAGAATTCGGAGTTAAAGGTAAAGACCAGTATTGGAAACGCCCCAATTTAAAAAAAAGAAATGGAAGCTCTTATTACCAATCATGTGAAAGAATATGTTTTGACTAATACATGATGATAAAAAAATTGCCGGGAAACCGCCTACTAATTGATATATTTGGTAAATTAGTTTATCTATTGGTGTGTGAGAGATAAACGCACGTGTGCGTATAGTCCCATATACATCTTTCTGTGTACAGTGCTTGTAACTTTACGAAGACTGGGCCAAATTTCTTATCATTTTGATGATTCCAGAACCTTGCAGTACACACCAATACTTATATGCTAGATGATCAACCTTTTCTGATCGATTCCACAACGTTTCTTTCACAATGCAATCGCATGACCATTACTGGTCTTTATCTTTAATACCCTTCCGGCTCTCAAGAGACGATATTCAATCAAGCGTATTTTCGGTCATTTCGTTTCACCTTGTTAGCGTGCATTAATATTGCATCAAAATGAAAGTGCAATACGAGAGTAATGCCCCCTTCACAAACAGGGATTTTTCTTATAAGGATAAAAGTCCGGAAATTGTCAAACACAGAAGCATGACAATGACATGAGAAGCATGACAATATACTCACTTCAACTTTACTATAATCTCTACATTGTCGGACAGCTGATCTCATTTTCTAGGGATGAAATTC
The DNA here is from genome assembly GCA_035222895.1 of Strongylocentrotus droebachiensis. Taxonomy (NCBI): domain Eukaryota; kingdom Metazoa; phylum Echinodermata; class Echinoidea; order Camarodonta; family Strongylocentrotidae; genus Strongylocentrotus; species Strongylocentrotus droebachiensis. The sequence continues at coordinate 101,365 of JAVYIG010000418.1, forward strand.
GTTGTTGTTCTCTAAATCCTGATTATCCTTCTGCACGAACACATCATTGTGCGATGGTGTGAAAGGTTGTATTCCTTGGATTAAAATATCCTTAATCACTAGTAGTGAGTCTTTAAATATGGTTAGTTCCTCGAGTGTCCATCACGAGAAGTATTCAATCCGCCATCATGAAACAATACTCATTCAGCTGCCAGTCAAGTTGACCTTGAATGGTCTTCATTTGTAGCGATGTTTACCCATCTCATTTTTTTTTCTATTTATCCTCTTTCGAGGGACTTTATTTGTTCATATCATAAAATAACAGCTATTTACAACAGTGTTTAAATACAAAATTCATGCAATTGTAACATATCATACATAGTACAGAAACATGAAACTAATGTGACATAATCACTAACTAAAATAATGAAAACATTTTTGTAACTTTTGTAACTTCGTTTGTATCGAATTTATTTTGATTACATTTAATATTGAGATAGGTGCGAATTTCCACCTTTAATTCTTTTATCAAATATACAGCATGTTTCCTGTGCTTTTCACTTCCAAAACATTCTCTAATATAGTTTCTATAGATAATTAACTGAGCGAAGTTTAAAATAAGATTGACAAGATTCATTTCTCTTCTCTCTATTTCATGACCTATTAAAAGAATTTCTTCGTTCAAAAGGATTTTAAAATTAAACAAAGTATCAATTAATTTGGATACAATCTTCCAAAAAAGCGAAACCCTCTTGCAAGCCAGGAGAAGGTGGTTAGTTGTGTCTGGAATCTTACATATATCACATAGATTATTATTTTTAATCTTCCATTTACATAAATTGTCTTTACTGGGCAATATTCTATGAAGATATTTAAAATTAAACTGCTTAATTCTGTTGTCATTTATAAAGTAAAATTTATAATGGAGCAACGTTTTCCAGTTAAACTCATTGGGTAAATCAAAATAAGCGTTCCAAAAATAAATGCACGGCAGATCCTGTCTATTTTTTTCTAACATCAAATTATAATAGTGTTTGGCTTTCATGACCGCTACATCAATGGAGTCACCTGTTACTATTTCTATTGTACTGGATTCCACTGCAGACGGTGGACTATTTACATATTGTAACCTATTACGTAACTTCTGCAACCAAAAATTCGGAAAAGCACTTTTTAACTTTGCCAATTTGAAGGCAGAAAGTAATTCATTTTCTTGAAAATTAATACAAATAGAATCAACTTCTTTCCAGATACCGTTTACTAAGACTTGTTTCACTTTAAAAATATTGTTTCTCATCCAGTTTGGAAAATACAATAACTCATTCATAGCTTTAATATTGCTATTATACCAAATCATTTCATTTTCAATATCTGTTACTTTAAACATATCAATATATTTTAATTCAGCCCAAGAACAAAACATGTCAACATAAAAGTTAGGCAACTGTTTTTTTCTACAAATACGATACATATCGCTCTTTTTGCAATTAAAATGCAAACAAAGTGGCAAATCCCCAATTTTCTTGATCCAATATTTAAACAATTTACCCATCTCATACTAAATGACTGGACCGTAATTTTGTTAAAGCTATTATGCAATATTACCAATCAACTTTAAAGCCCCTCTTAAGTGTTGGGAGCCCCACAAGTTTGATGGCAAAATTCCACTTAAATTGTATCATAATGTGAAAGAGGAGGTCATTCAAGACACCTTTCTGCAAGGATGTTCGAAACAAATGTTTTTGAAGTCGAATATTGATGAAAGAAAACCAAATTTAGGTATTCTGCTTACAACAGAAAACCCAAATTAATATCAACTAATATCAATATTTGTCTTTAAATACCCTTGGGGGGATCTTTGCAGGAGTGTATCTTAAATGACCCCCTCCTTCACATGATGATACAATTTAAGTGATATTTTGCCATTACATTTTTGGCGAAAATGGGGCTCCTAACACTTTAGAAGGGCTTTGAGCTATAAATACGGAATAAACAGCGCGTAGTTATATTAGGTAGATGATTATTATGTTCCCGGCGGCTACGGCAATCACGTTTCAGGCCACTTTGGACAAAACCGGTTGGACGTGAGACCATAGTGGGGGGGGGGGGGGGGGGGGGGGCAAAATGCATGTTTCCCCCCCCCCCCCAAAAAAAAAAACGCCCCCCCCCCCTCCAAAAAAGAAGAAGCATTAATGGAGTAAAGATGGTTTGTATTTTTAACTCAAAAGAACATAACAATAATAAAAACCTGAATTAAATCACATATAAAATTCCATTCAAAGAAAAGGAAAGTTAACAGGAATGAAATGTCTTCAACATTCCGTATGCCACCTATATTTATCAATGAAGGTTTTTATAATAGCGATACGCGCATATCGTGGAAATATTGTGAGAGGATGGGAAAACGTGTGTGTTTTTTGGTATATAGGGGTGAGAAGACATGAGCCCCTGAACGCTGGCGTACTGATGGGGGGTATTTCTTATTCGATACCAGTGATTTACAAATATTGCTGAAATGACATGATTTTCCGGTATTTTTCTCAATTTTTTTGTAAGTCATATACCTTTTTATGCGTTTGTTGGAAAATTAGAAATTCCCAAATTTACAGTCGGGCGACAAAATATGCTTATTTAGAAGCCTTCATGTCAGGGCCTGCAGAACGGCTGGGCTCGGGGGCTCGAGCCCCCTCACCCCCCTCAATTTTTGAAAAAGTATTTTACTGGAGAAAAAGAAAGAAAGAGAGAGAGAATAAATAAGTGACCTGCCAATGTCACAAATGAAGTATTAAAATATGCTCATCAGACCGTAATTAGTACCTAAACCCCCTGAGCGTCCGGGCCTCTGCCCATGGACCCCACCAAGGGCCCTAAGGCGGGCCCCTGGATGCTCATCTGACCGTAGTTAAATATCTAAAACCTGAGCTTCCGGGGGCTCTACCCCTGGACCCCACCAAGGGCCCTAAGGCGGGCCCGTGGATGCTCATCTGACCGTAATTAAATACCTAAAACCCCTGAACTTCCGGGGGCTCTGCCCCATGGACTCCCCGCCAATTAGTGACCTGCCAGTCTCACAAAATTAATAAGGTATCTAAATAGGCTTATCTGACCGTAATTTAATGCCTAAAAACCCTGAGCTTTCGGGGGCTAGCCCCTTGACCCCCTGCCGGGGCTCAGGCCCTGGACCCCACGCCAATTTACGCTTTACCTGATCGTTAATACTCCACTTTGAAAAACGTTCCGCGGGGCCTGCATGTAAAGTGTAAGAGTGGTGGTGATGCAGATTTTTCTTCTGTCCCCCCCCTTCCAAACATTTTTGCTCATTACGCCACTGCCCCTGGAAGGTTAGCCCTTGGAATGTTTGCCCCCCCCCCCCCCCCCCCGATCCCAAACTGCTTCCGGCGCGCCTGCGTAAGACAACGCTGGGGACGGAATGGGCAAACGTGACAGGCCCTGATTGCCGTGGATGCCAGGCCAGATTTTTAAACTGTCCAAAATATTGGCACGGCAGCCAAGGTGCGGATAAGAACCCTAATAAGCAGGGGCGGCGATTTCTTTTCATGACCGGGGGGGACGAAATGCGAGGAAAAATTTGTATTCCGTTGGTATCACCAGTGGCGTAATGAGCAAAAACTTTTTTTTTTTTGGAGGGGAGGGGGGGGGGGGGGGGGGGCAGAAAAAAAAATCCGCGTCACCACCACTCTTACGCGTTACATGCAGGCCCCGCGGAACGTTTTTTTCAAAGTGGGGGGGGGGGGGGCTAAAGTATTTACGATCAGGTAGAGTGTAGCGTAAATTGGCGCGGGCTCTAGGGGCAAAGCCCCGGCGGAGGTCAAGGGCGGAGCCCCCGGAAGCTCAGGGGTTTTAAGCATTTAATTACGTTCAGATGAGAATAATTTTGACACCTTATTAGTGAAACTGGCAGGTCATTAATTGTGGGGTTCAGGGGGCTGAGCCTCATGAAGCTCAGGGGCTTTAGGCATTAAATTACGGTCAAATGAGCTTTCAGGGGCCCATCCTGGGGCCCTTGGTGGGGTCCAGAGCCCCCGGAACCTGGGGGTTTTGGGCAGTTAATTACAGTCAGATGAACATATTTTGATACCTTATTTGTGACACTGGAAGGACCATAATTGGCGTGGGATCCAGGGTGCGGAGCCCCAAAAATTTCAGGAGTTTAGGCATTAAATTACAGTCAGATGAGCATCCAGGGGCCCGTCATATGGCCCCTGGAGGGGTCCAGGGGACAAAGCCTCCGCAAGCTCAGATGTTTTAGGCCTTTAATTAAAGGGATAGTCCACCCCAGGATTTTCTTTAGCTGACGATATAGACCTAATAATACCATGAAGAATGATACAAGTCTCATTAAAATCCATGATCACATAACGAAGATATATCGACTTTTTTATCGAAAATCAGCCGCCCCCCAAATGCAAATGCGTTACATGGGCATGAAACGATCGCCAAAAAATAACCGATAGTATCGAAATTGTGACGTATGTTGCGAGCTGCCTTCTTATTTCGCAGACATTCACTTTCGCTTTCATTCATGATTCGTCGTGTCAGTGCGATAACAGTGTACCGCGAGCGAAAGTGAATGTCTGCGAAATAAGAAGGCAGCTCGCAACATACGTCACAATGCGATCGTTTTATGCCCATGTAACGCATTTGCATTTGGGGGGCGGCTGATTTTCGATAAAAAAGTCGATATATCTTCGTTATGTGATCATGGATTTTAATGAGACTTGTATCATTCTTCATGGTATTATTAGGTCTATATCGTCAGCTAAAGAAAATCCTGGGGTGGACTATCCCTTTAAGGTCGGATGAGCATATTTTAAACCTTATTTGTGACACTGGCAGGCCACTATTCTTTCTTTCTTTCTATTTATCTTTGATATACTATTTCAAAAAAGTGGGGGAGGGGGGCTCGAGCCCCCTAACCTTCGTTCCGTGGGCCCTGACATGCAGGCTTCTTAATAAGCATATGTCTTGCCTGACTGTAAATTTGGGAATTTTTCATTGTCCAACAAACGCAAAAAAAAACGTATAATTTACACAAAAGTGAGGAAACATCAGGAAAAATCATGTCATTTCAGCAACATTTGTAAATCACGGGTATCGAATTAGAAACAAAACGTTTGAGTTTTATTCGGGGGAGGCAAATACCCCCCCCCCCCCATTAGTACGCTAGTGGGTATCACGGTGTTACCAACGGAATACAGATTTTCTACAATATTTTCTTGTAGTACATTCTAAAGGATATTATGCGAGGTCGCATAGCGACAGAGCTAGAAGATTTTTGCATTTTTATTAGTCTAAACGCTGCACTCTTGGGCCCTCCAGAGCCTAAAAGTGTGTTGCAGTCTTTAGTTAGAATTCGCTATACATTTTCTTTATGCACTTTTTCAAATGTCAGGGGGGGATGATCCCCCCTAAAAAAAATTGAGAGGGGGACGTGTCCCCCCCCCCCCCCTCCGTCCCCCCGGGATCGCCCCCCCCTGCTAATAGGGCCATAGTAAAACGGAGTAAACGCAACAAAACGTGATAGTACGTAATACAAAAACCTGGCAAGACCTAACAATACTTGAATAAAGAGAAACAAAATTGCCAAAATTTCACGGCGCACCACGGGCAAACGAGGCTGCCGTGGCCCGCCAAGTACATAATGTTAACCTAGCATAACAGCCTAAGCTTGAGTCTTAGTACCAAAACATGTAATCTACCGAAAGAACAAGAAATTCGTCCCCATGAATGTTATGTAATCATTATTCATACCTGCACAGGTGGCACATTCCGTGATATTCAGGTGAAAGTAATAATTTCAAAACTATTTCATAATGATCAAGCACATCCCCCTGGGGTTGACTATTTTAAAGTTCACCGTGACGAAGTCAGACGTTTCTAATAATAATGATAATAATAATAACTAGAAATTTAATTCGTCATGGGGACGAATTAGGTGGTCTGTTTTCAATTTTATGATCATTGAAAAGTCAAAAAAGAAAAAAAAAGAAAAAAAAAGAAGAAAAAAATTGTTGGAGACTCCCGGACTCGAACCAGGGATCTCGAGGTCCAAAGTCAAGTGCGTTACCGATATACCAAAACATTTCCCATAGCGATTACACGTAAACGGAAAATGAAATTCTCAAATCCCACTTTGCAAGTGAAATATGAGCATAATCCCGGCATCTGATCGAGAAATAAATGGCACACTTGTGATAGCTTATTGTCTCAGCTACAACATACTCGATGCTCAGCGAAAACAAAGCTAAGACGACGGAGATATTGCTCGTGAAAGACGGGAATGTAGAATCCAGTTTTGAGAAAAAGTCATGTCCCATAGAGAATACACGCAAAATGTAAAAAATTGACATGCCTCCTTTAATCGCAAAAATACGCCATGATGCTTTCGTCAAAATGAAAATTCGTGTAAACTGCATCTGTAGGGAATTGTCTCAGCTAAAACATATCAAAATTTGGATGAAAATTGATCAATATTTACAGAGATACAATCAATTTTCCAAAAATATGATGACGTCATAATATGCAAATTGAAATTTTGAGTTCGGAGGCCATTATGATGACGTCATGAGTTAATTGAGGGTCAAATGAGACATGACATCATATCTCCGATTCAAACTCTATCAAAATATGAAAAAAAACTTGGGGTCACCTTGCTTCCTAAAGCGCTACAATGGATTTTGTATAGGCATGTTTTTGCCCATGTATGCTATGTATTACAAGAGCTCGCACGCACGGTAATTATCTTAAACAGACGCTCATTCCGTTATTAATGGGCAGAAAAAGGTGAACAAGGTATCAAAATGCTTGGAAAAATGTGCCAAATATGATGACAGAGAAAATTTTGCGATTTTATGTTGGCAAATACCAGTACGCGCGAAAACGCGCGCGCACGCATGTGCGAGCTTTTTTTTGCGAAACGCTTAAAATGGCCTGAAACGTATGCAAAATTAATTTTAAACGATTTGGAGCATTTTTATTTTTTGCGCGCGCGCTGACGCGCGGACGTACGCATGCGCGCGCGTTCTTTGACCTGAAATTGATCGGACGGATATTGACCTTAATCATGATAAATATTAATAAGAAATGCCTATCCGTTATGAAGATATGATCATGAGTTGAAAGTACCAAAAAAAATACAAAATGGCGCCTGGATGACGTCATGAAAATTTGATGACCTTGAAAATGTTCCTGTCACGTCTTATGGCAATGACCTATGACTGTGCCAAAATTTAACAAAATTGACTGAACTGATCTTGAGTTATCCTCTACACAAAAAAGTGGGGAGAAATAAAAATAAACTAGACATATAATACTTGTTTGGAACAAGTATAGGTGGGCTGGTCAATTAAAATTTGAGACAAAATAGAGGAAAATAAGCGACATACTGCTTACAAATTCTTAAAAAACAATATCATGTAGATTCATGACGTGAACGTAATTCACGTTCTATAGGGATCAGGCAAATTATGAAGGCCTTTTGACATGAGGCCTTTAATCGAGATTTTTACTATGATGACGTCATCAAAATGAAAAATGGTTATTATAAAGCTTGTAGAGAATTGTCTTAGCTACAACATATCGAAATTTTGAAGAAAATTGATCAATATTTACAGAGATACAATCAATTTTCCATAAATATGCTGACGTCATAATATGCAAATTCGTATTTTGAGTTCCAAGGCCATTGTGATGATGTCACGATACACTTAATGGCCAAATGAGACATGGAATCATATTTCCGACTCATACTCTATCTAAATATGAAAAAAAATTGAGGATCCCGGTGCATTCCAAAGAGCTATAACGGATTTTGTATAGGCATGTTTTTGCCCATATATGCTGTGTATTAAAAGAGCTCGTGCGCACTGACATTTATCTTGAATTTACGCTCATCTTGTTAATAATGGTCATAAAGAGATAAACATGGTATCAAATTCCTTGAAAAAATATGAGAAATATCATGAAAGAAAAAAAAATGGCGATTCTATGTTTTGTAATGGTGTTACGCGCGAAAACGCGCGCGAATGCACGTACGCGCGATTTTTTATAAAATGCTTAAAATGACCTGAAACGTATGCAAAATAAATTTGAGACGATTTTGAGCATTTAAAAAATTTGCGCGCGCATTGACGCGCGGACGTACGCGCACGCGCGCGTTTTTTGACCTGAAATTGACCGGACACATATTGACCTTGATCATGATAAATATGAATGAGAAATGAATTACCGTTATGAAAATATGATCATGAGTAAATTTTCAGAAAATTTCACAAAATGGCGCCTAGATGACGTCATCAATCAAGGTCAAGGTTGAAAACTTTGCTGTGCCTTGTTCATATGCCTATACATATGTGTACCAAATTTTAAGATATTTGATTGAGCCATTTTCAAATTATCTTGAACACAAAAAAGTGGGTCGAAATAAGAAAAACTAGACATATAATACTTGTTTGGAACAAGTATAGGTGGGCTGGTCAACTTAAATTTTAAACAAAATAGAGCAAAAATAAGCGAGATACTGCTTTAAAATTCTTAAAAAACAATATCATGTAGTTTCATGACGTAAACGAAATTCACCTTCTATAGGGATAACGAAAATTATGAAATGTTTGACATGAGGCCTTTAATCGAGATTTTCACTATGATGACGTCATCAAAATGAAAAATGATTACTACTGAGCTTGTAGAGAATTGTCTTAGCTACAACATAACGAAATTTTGAAGAAAATTGATCAATATTTACAGAGATACAATCAATTTTACATAAATATGCTGACGTCATAATATGCAAATTCGTATTTTGAGTTCCAAGGCCATTATAAAGATGTCACAATATACCTAATGGCCAAATGAGACATGGAATCATATCTCCGACTCATACTCTATCTAAATATGAAAAAAAATTGAAGGTCACGGTTCATTCCAAAGAGCTATATTGGATTTTGTATAGGCATGTTTTTGCCCATATATGCTATGTATTAAAAGAGCTCGCGCGCACTGACATTTATCTTTAATTGACGCTCATCTTGTTATTAATGGTCATAAAGAGATAAACATGGTATCAAATTCCTTGAAAAAATATAAGAAATATCATCAAAGAAAAAAAAATGGCGATTCTATGTTGTGTAATGGTGTTACGCGCGAAAACGCGCGCGCATGTGTGTGCGCGCGATTTTTTATAAAATGCTTAAAATGACCTGAAACGTATGCAAAATAAATTTGAGACGATTTTGAGCATTATAAATTTTTGCGCGCGCATTGACGCGCGGAAATACGCTCATGCGCGCGTTTTTTGACCTGACATTGACCGGACTAATATTGACCTTGATCATGATAAATATGAATGAGAAATTACTTTCGGTTATGAAGATATAATCATAAGTTGATTTTCACATGACCTGAAACGTATGCAAAATAAATTTGAGACGATTTTGAGCATTATAAATTTTTGCGCGCGCATTGACGCGCCGAAATACGCTCATGCGCGCGTTTTTTGACCTGACATTGACCGGACTAATATTGACCTTGATCATGATAAATATGAATGAGAAATTACTTTCGGTTATGAAGATATAATCATAAGTTGATTTTCACAAAATGGCGCCTAGATGACGTCATCAGTCAAAGTCAAGGTTGAAAACTTTGCTGTGCTTTGTTCATATGCCTATACATATGTGTGCCAAATTTTAGGACATTTGATTGGGCCATTTTCAAATTATTTTGAACACAAAAAAGTGGGTCGAAATAAGAAAAATAAATAAATAAACTAGACATATAATACTTGTTTGGAACAAGTATAGGTGGGCTGGTCAACTTAAATTTGAGACAAAATAGAGCAAAAATAAGCGAGATACTGCTTTAAAATTCTTAAAAAACAATATCATGTAGTTTCATGACGTAAACGAAATTCACCTTCTATAGGGATAACGCAAATTATGAAATGTTTGACATGAGGCCTTTAATCGAGATTTTCACTATGATGACGTCATCAAAATGAAAAATGGTTATTTTTGAGCTTGTAGAGAATAGTCTTAGCTACAACATATCGAAATTTTGAAGAAAATTGATCAATATTTACAGAGATACAATCAATTTTACATAAATATGCTGACGTCATAATATGCAAATTCGTATTTTGAGTTCCAAGGCCATTGTGATGATGTCACGATACACTTAATGGCCAAATGAGACATGAAATCATATCTCCGACTCATACTCTATCTAAATATGAAAAAAGATTGAGGATCCCGTTGCATTCCAAAGAGCTATAATGGATTTTCTATAGGCATGTTTTTGCCCATATATGCTATGTATTATAAGAGCTCGCGCGCACTGACATTTATCTTGAATTGACGCTCATCTTGTTATTAATGGTCATAAAGAGATAAACATGGTATCAAATTCCTTGAAAAAATATAAAAAATATCATGAAGAAAAAAAAATGGCGATTTTATGTTTTGTAATGGTGTTACGCGCGAAAACGCGCGCGCATGCACTTACGCGCGATTTTTTATAAAATGCTTTAAATGACCTGAAACGTATGCAAAACAAATTTGAGACGATTTTGAGCATTTAAAAATTTTGCGCGCGCACTGACGCGCGGACGTACGCGGACGCGCGCGTTTTTTGACCTGAAATTGACCGGACACATATTGACCTTGATCGTGATAAATATGAATGAGAAATGAATTACCGTTATGAAAATATGATCATGAGTAAATTTTCAGAAAATTTCACAAAATGGCGCCTAGATGACGTCATCAATCAAGGTCAAAGTTGAAAACTTTGCTGTGCCTTGTTCATATGCCTATACATATGTGTACCAAATTTTAAGATATTTGATTGAGCCATTTTCAAATTATCTTGCACACAAAAAAGTGGGTCGAAATAAGAAAAATAAACTAGATTTGTAATACTTGTTTGGTACAAGTATAGGTGGGCTGGTCCAGCTAAAATTTTAGACAAAATAAAGGGCACATTTGAGATAGCTAATTGTCTCAGCTACATCATACTCAAAGTTAGGCGTAAACGAAGCTAAAACGACGGAGATATTGCTCGCGAAAGACGGGAATGTAGAATCCAGTTTTGAGAAAAAGTCATGTCCCATAGAGAATACACGCAAAATGTGAAAAATTGACATGCCTCCTTTAATCGCAAAAAATACGCCATGATGCCTATGCCAAAATAAAGGATCGTAGTAACTTTATTTGTAGAGAATTGTCTCAGCTAAAACATATACAAATTTTAAAGAAAATCGATCAATATCTACAGAGAAACAATCAATTTTCCGTAAATATGCTGACGTCATAATATGCAAATTGGAATGTTGAGTTCGGAGGCCATTATGATGACGTCATGAGTTAATTGAGGGTCAAATGAGACATGAAAAAATATCTCCGAATCATACTCTATCAAAATATGAAAACAAATTGGGGTCACCTTGCATCCTAAAGAGCTACAATGAATTTTGTATGGGCATGTTTTTGCCCATATATGCTATGTATTACAAGAGCTCGCGCGCACGGAAATTTATGTTAAACGGTCGATCATTCCGTTATTAATAGTCATAAAGAGACAAACATGGTATCAATTTGTTCTTAAAAATATGTGGAATATTATGAAAGAAAAAAAAGGAGATTCTATGTTGTGTAATAGTTTTACGCGCGAAAACGCGCGCGCAACGCGCGCGCATGTGTGTGTGCGCGATTTTTTATCAAATGCTTAGAATGGCCTAAAACGTATGCAAAATGATTTTGAGACGATTTTGAGCATTTTAAAATTTTGCGCGCGCATTGACGCGCGGACATACGTGCACGCGCGCGTTTTTTGACCTAAAATTAACCGGACGGATATTGACCTTGATCATGATAAATATGAATGAGAAATAGCTTTTGGTTATGAAAATATGATCATGAGTTGATTTTCGTAAAATTTTACAAAATGGCGCCTAGATGACGTCATCAGTAAAGGTCAATGTTGAAAATTTTATTGTGCTTTGTACATATGCCTATACATATGTGTGCCAAATTCTAAGGCATTTCATTGAGCCAGTTTCAAGTTATCTTGTTCACAAAAAAGTGGTTAGAAATAAGAAAAATATTTAATAATAATAAATAATAAATAAAGGCAATTCTAACGAAATTATAAGGTGGTCTGTACGTTATACAGCCCACCTGATAATAAAGAATAATAATAAAGGCAATTTTAACAAAATTATAAGGTGGTCTGTATTAGATACAGCCCACCTAATAAATAATAAATAATAAACTAGACATATAATACTTGTTTGGAACAAGTATAGGTGGGCTGGTCAACTTAAATTTGAGACAAAATAGAGCAAAAATAAGCGAGATACTGCTTTTAAATTCTTGAAAAACAATATCATGTAGTTTCATGACGTGAACGAAATTCACCTTCTATGGGGATAACGCAAATTATGAAGGCCTTTTGACATGAGGCCTTTAATCGAGATTTTCACTATGATGACGTCATCAAAATGAAAAATGGTTACTATTGAGATTGTAGAGAATTGTCTTAGCTACAACATATCGAAATTTTGAAGAAAATTGATCAATATTTACAGAGATACAATCAATTTTCCATAGATATGCTGACGTCATAATATGCAAATTCGTATTTTGAGTTCCAAGGCCATTGTGATGATGTCACGATACACTTAATGGCCAAATGAGACATGAAATCATATCTCCGACTCATACTCTATCTAAATATGAAAAAAAATTGAGGATCCCGGTGCATTCCAAAGAGCTATAATGGATTTTGTATAGGCATGTTTTTGCCCATATATGCTATGTATTATAAGAGCTCGCGCGCACGGACATTTATCTTGAATTTACGCTCATCTTGTTATTAATGGTCATAAAGAGATAAACATGGTATCAAATTCCTCGAAAAAATATGAGAAATATCATGAAAGAAAAAAAAATGACGATTCTATGTTTTGTAATGGTGTTACGCGCGAAAACGCGCGCGCATGCTCGTACACGTGATTTTTTATAAAATGCTTAAAATGACCTGAAACGTATACAAAATAAATTTGAGACGATTTTGAGCATTTAAAATTTTTGCGCGCGCACTGACGCGCGGACGTACGCGCACGCGCGCGTTTTTCGACCTGAAATTAACCGGACTGATATTGACCTTGATCATGATAAATATGAATGAGAAATACCTTTTGGTTATGAAGATATGATCATGAGTTGATTTTCAGAAAATTTCACAAAATGGCGCCTAGATGACGTCATCAGTCAAGGTCAAGGTTGAAAAATTTGCTGTGTATTGTTCATATGCCTATACATATGTGTGCCAAATTTCAAGGTATTTGAATAAACCATTTTCAAGTTATCTTGCCTACAAAAAAGTGGGTCGAAATAAGAAAAATAAACTAGATTTGTAATACTTGTTTGGAACAAGTATAGGTGGGCTGGTGGAACTAAAATTTGAGACAAAATAAAGGGTACATATGAGATAGCTTATTGTCTCAGCTACAACATACTTGAAGTTCAGCGTAAATGAAGCTAAACGACAGAGATATTGCTCGCGAAAGAATCCAGTTTTGAGAAAAAATCATGTCCCATAGAGAATACACGCAAAATGTGAAAATTGACATGCCTCCTTTAATCACAAAAATATGCCATGATGCTTTTGTCAAAATGAAAATTTGTGATAACTTCATTTGTAGAAAATTGTCTCAGCTAAAACTTATTAAAATTTGGAAGACAATCGATCAATATTTACAGAGAAACAATCAATTTTCCTTAAATATGCTGACGTCATAATATGCAAATTGAAATTTTGAGTTTGGAGGCCATTATGATGATGTCATGAGTTAATTGAGGGTCAAATGAGACATGAAATCATATCTCCGATTCATACTCTATCAAAATATGACCCAAAAATTGGGGTCACCTTGCATCCTAAAGAGCTACAATGGATCTTGTATAGGCATGTTTTTGCCCATATATGCTATGTATTACAAGAGCTCGCGCGCACGGAAATTTATGTTAAACGGTCGATCATTCCGTTATTAATAGTCATAAAGAGACAAACATGGTATCAATTTGTTTGTAAAAATATGTGAAATATTATGAAAGAAAAAAAATGGCGATTCTATGTTGTGTAATAGTTTTACGCGCGAAAACGCGCGCGCATGCGTGTGTGCGCGATTTTTTATAAAATGCTTAGAATGGCCTAAAACGTATGTAAAAAGATTTTGAGATGATTTTGAGCATTCAAAAATTTTGCGCGCGCATTAACGCGCGGACGTACGCGCACGCGCGCGTTCTTTGACCTGAAGTTGACCGGACGGATATTGACCTTGATCATGATAAATATGAATGAGAAATAGCTTTTGGTTATGAAGATATGATCATGAGTTGATTTTTGTAAAATTTTACAAAATGGCGCCTAGATGACGTCATCAGTGAAGGTCAATGTTGAAAACGTTATTGTGCTTTGTACATATGCCTATACATATGTGTGCTAAATTTCAAGGCATTTGATGGAGCCATTTTCTCGTTATCTTGCTAACAAAAAAGTGGTTAGAAATAAGAAAAATATTTAATAAATAAATAAATAATAAAGGCAATTCTAACGAAATTATAAGGTGGTCTGTACGTTATACAGCCCACCTGATAATAATAATAATAAAGGCAATTTTAACAAAATTATAAGGTGGTCTGTATTAGATACAGCCCACCTAATAAAGGCGATTTTAACAAAAATATAAGGTGGTCTGTATTAGATACAGCCCACCTGATAATAAAGAAATAAATAAAGGCAATTTTAACAAAATTATAAGGTGGTCTGTATTAGATACAGCCCACCTAATAATAAATAATAAAGAAAGAAAATTCTGACGAAAACAATAGGTGATCTGTTTTCAACAGACCACCTAATAATAATAATAATAATCTTTTAAAGTCCACTCCAAACTTTAAGGTAATCTGTTCTGTTTGCTCTCTACGCGTTTACTACTAACTCGTTTACTTTGATATAAGAAACTGGATTCAAACATAAAAAATAAAATATCATTAATTTCATTGTTTCTAGCTGACGCAACCTTATACTACAAATTTACAATAAAATAAATCAAAGATTTATCCACCTAATTAAAATGAGAAATGAATGCGAGGAAGAAATGATGTACATGGACTATAAACTGTCAATCTGTATCATTATCTGAAAGTAATAGTGAAATACCAAAAGATAACATTTGATTTAAAATTGTTTTAACTCTCTAATGACACGACCTCCAAGATAAATAAAAAATAAAAAATGTGATTCTTTCTATTTTATCATCTTTACTTGTTTACTTGTTTACTTGTTTGTTGATGCTTGAAGCATCAGCTTATGAGCCCATCATGACAATCACAGCTTTATTACGTTGATAAGGGTTATATTTGAGAGGATGGTGATACTCATAAGGTTTGTTTAATAATTCCACATTAAGTGATTTTCTTTCAATTTCTGGAGATCGCAGAAATACACAAATATTACAAACGGAGAAATATCATTCACCAGATACCTGAATACTCGAGAAAAAAAATCAGCCATGCAACGGTTAATCTAATTTCTCGTAAAGCTCGAGCGTAAATCCTGTCCTTCTCAATGTACTCAAAACATTGAAGTTATTCTGTGAAACTGGTAATTATCCTCCTGTATACAGGATATCAAAGGATTTAAAGGGAAAGCTAAAGAACTTTGACAATGGGACGATTAGCATTCTCTTACCAGACACAACAAAGTAACACATACTGCCATTATGAGCCACTGCGCAGTCTCTCTCAACTAGCTGCCAATCATCACCATTGTATTCCATCACATGACACGGTTCAGTCGTTATGTACTCGCAACGTGTACTCACCGTTTGTCGTATACACATTTTGAGAATGTTTATTTGAAGAAAAAAAAAGACTTTTGTCATTAAAAATAACATACAAGCAACTGGACAGTGAATATTTATTTTTATTTTTTATAATTTAATGTTTTACTAAAATATAGATGATTGAAAATATTCCATAATCACAAATACCTGTAGTATATGCAAAGTTTTATGTCTATTAATATAACTACATGTACTGGTGGCGTTAATCGTTATAAGAATATGATATGAGTCTTCACAGAGGTACACAAGCAGGGTTTCGATGGATTGGCATGGCAACTGAGCAGTTTGATCGTTGCCTACAATAGGTCTCCAATTGATCGATGGCTTCCACAGTGGTAATCTTTCGGAATGTAAAAATGAATTAGGCATCGGAACATATTATCTGTTTGAAAAGACAATAGTGGCATAACAGTGAAAATTATTGGAAAGGACAAATTGCACAATGAAGGCAAGGAATGTGCGAATGTCCCACTACGTACAGCCGTAGCAATGTACTGTTTTGATATCCAAATATATTATCAATAACATGTATATGTCGATAGAACGATGGTCCTTTTAGGATGGGTGCGAGTCAGTGGTTACCTATATCGATGTTTAAACCTAGCTTTTATCCAATTACGATGTCTGTGGTCTTGGAAACATAGCAGGATATTATCTATCAGCAATCCTTTTGATTGAAACCTCAAAAGCCAGGATCAATCTGAATACAGAAACGTCACTGAATGAATAGTATAGAGGTCTATTAAGTGGTAATTATTGAAAGAATGCATTGTTCTTCGATGGGTATACTTGACTTCTGTGAATACACATGAATACCAGTACATGATAGACAGGGCATACTGAATGCATTCATCAATGCCAAGTCATTATGGCTTTTCTTCGAAGTTTGACCTCTTAACAATGCTCCAAGAAAGCTAGTTAGTAAGAGGATCTTTTTTTAGATAGATTAACGAGTTTTACTATGGACAGCACGCCTGATGTAACTGGCCGTGTATAGCTGTCTAATATTTAGACCAATGACAATGGGAAGCCCCGCCTATCAATGCATACGTGACGATCATTCACTAACGAGTGGTTAGTGATTGACATCCCGTTGTCAGGTTGAAGGGCTAAAGGTCATTGTCTAGGTCATGACTGGCAGTCCTGCTTAAATAGAAACTGAGGAGAGATTATTGTATGTCAACAATGTCCAACAATGCCCTAATCATCAACATGAATGTAGCACATTATACGATGATCTCTCCTATACCTGGATGATTGATGTGAAGGGTTTAGGTTGGGGCTATAAGTACGAGGGGTGTCCTAAACGGGAAGACATTTCCATTTTGCTCAGGCTAACGACAACACATCAACCGCCTCTCATTCCAACATTTCATCATGACTTTATTCAGCATTGACAACCTTGCCCAGAGTGACAGCAAGCCTAAACGTTTCAGCCCCGAGATACGATACCATCCTAAGATGAAGGTTCTCGTTCAGCAAGAAGAACAGTCTGGTGAAAGACCATCTAGCACTGAAAGCAGCATTGGAGCTCTGAGTCCATCAGACAACGCCAGCTCAGGAGCTTCATCGATCTGTGATAGCCCACCATCAACGAAGAAACCTTCCCACTCATACATTGCCCTGATTGCTATGGCTATCATCAACTCACAAGACAAGCACCTTTTGCTCTGTGACATCTATGAATACATCATGAAACGCTTCCCGTTCTTCAAAGATAACGAAAGGAGCTGGCGGAACAGTATTCGTCACAATCTCTCCCTCAACGAGTGCTTCATCAAGGCTGGACGTAGCGGAGACGGCAGAGGGCATTTCTGGGCAATTCATCCCGCTAACCTTGAAGACTTCGCCCGTGGTGATTACAGGAGACGGCAAGCTCGTCGCCGAGCACGATCAGTCAGTTATTCTCCCTACGCCTACCCATCAGCCATCCCGAGCCCCATCCACCCAGGCTACATCCCGATGACGTATGCTCATTATCCTGATATGATCTCCAAGTCACGGCTAGCCATGCTACCCGGGAATCATCCACTCGGTGTAAATACAACACCATATCACCCAGTCAGTGCTGCCTTGTTCACCCCACCTACTATTCCATCAAGTCATCCCTACTTTTTTCCTGCCATGGTTCCTGCGACCTATCGGTCTGATGTAGCTGAGAAGATACCCCTCACCACGCCGAGCTCAGCGTACTCCAATCCGATGACATCTACCCTGAGTTCATCTACTACCACCAGCGATACAGCAGGGTACCGCATCGCTCACCGAATCAATCCTACTTTCCTGTATCCTCCTTACTCCAAGCCATCCTCACCGCCATCCATGATACCATATGCAGCGGCCTGGTCTTCAGTAGGATCATGCTAGCCATGTCTATGATGACGATAAACTCTTGAACTTTGACTATTCTTGACAATCAAAGAGGCATGCGCACTCTTCATTACGTGCAAATAGTTCAAATTGTTGATTATTAATTATTATAAGTATTTTGTAAATGTACTTTAAATATTTTCACTTACTATATACTTTGCCATATTAATGAATATTAATTGCCATGTTGTAAAACAACTTTATTTTTGAAAACATGTTCTTCATCAATGCAATTTTCTTGTGCTTGTGTTTTATTGACCGTTCAAGTTGAAAGCCTGAAATTGCGTAAGCATGTCGTGTAGTGTGGAATGACTTGGATTCTGAAAGCATGGTAGTGGTGTGGTCTGATATTGTGATATTGTGAACATTTAAAGATAAACAATCTGAAACAATTTTCATCCTCGTTTTACTTTCCAATCATCTATTCTTTCTATATCTGCCTTTTTAGGCAAAAGACACCTTTCTCTATCATCTCTCTCCATTCCTTTCTGTGTCTCTGCCTTCCGCCTGCCTGTCTCCCCCCTCTCTCTCTCTCACTCTCTTTCTCTCTCTCTCTTTCTCTATATATATATAATATCTCCACTCCCCCTCTCTCTCTCTCCCTCTTTGTCTCTCCTCAGTCTCTCTCTCTCTCTCTCTATATATATATATATATCTCCACTCCCCTCTCTCTCTCTCTCTCTCCATTCCCCTCTCTCTTTTTTACTCTCTATCTAATCTCTCTCTCTCTCTCTCTCTCTCTCATTCTCTCTCCTTCCCTCCATTCCTCTCTGTCTCTGCCTTCTGTCTGCATGTCTCCTCTCTCTCTCTCTCTCTCTCTCTCTCTCTCACTTTGCTGTTCATTTACCACGTCCCATCAGAATTATAATTATAACCATGACTTTCTCAATCTCTTTACCCTCTCTTTAGTCATCGATCACTTTCTCCCAAAAAATATTTTAAACCCTATCCATGCAATTCCCTCTCTCGTTTTTATTTTTGTACTTTATTTCTGAAGCTCTCTAGTGCTCTCTCTCTCTCTCTCTTTCTCTCTCCCTTGTTGTATATTTCAATAGCTTGTTCCTTTTCTCTCTTTTATCACGTCCATACTGTCGGTATTCCTAGCTCTACCTCATGGCACTTGTTCAGGTTCAGTAACACGTATTTATTGTTTAATCATTTGTTTTCAATTAAAAAAACATAAATGAGTATAACAATAACAAGGAATACAAGAAAACAAAGTACAATACAATAATAAATATTTATTACAAAATATATCAACTAATGCATGTGGATTACCAATATGAATAAGGTTACTGAAGAAGGCTCTCCTTATTAGCCGATGGTATAATACATCATTATATATATTGCTAGGTTAATTACATCACATGCAGTAAAACATACTATAGATTGCGCAATTATGTGGGTTATACGGCGTTATCATTCACAGCAAACGGTTCCTGTAATACCAAAATCTTAAACGTAGGCTATCTACTAATCAGGCACGAGAGATAATGATTATCGAACCAGGGACATGCTAGAGCGATGCTTATCAGGAGTTTGGAGGATCAATTGCAGCAAAGTAAGCTTGCTTAATACCCCTGGAAGGTCGTAAAATCAAGATTCCAATCCTTCTCTAGCATGTCCCTGGTCGAACCGACATGTAATTTCTAACTTTTATTTATTCTGAAGAGCTTTATTTGCCAGTATTGCTCGAATAAAACATAATAACTGAGCAATATGGTCTGATCTGTTTTTATGAACGTTTATCAACAGTTTCCTTGACATTTTGATTATCAAAGAAATATTCAGGTTAAGCGTGCTCTGTACGTGATGAATATGATCTTGTGCTGTTTACAAGGAACACAGTTCTAAAGATGAAAGATAAGTCTTGGCGCCTCTTTATGTGTTCACAATGTGTAGGTGGTTCTCGGATTCACGATGTAATATGAAGACAGCAATCATGCAATAAATATGAAGAAGAAGAAGAAGAAGAAGAAGAAGAAGAAGAAGAAGAAAGGGAAATGACTGAGAAAACCAATATAATCCAAACCAAATTCTAAAACGTTAACGGTCAGGTGACGTCCAAATATACGTTGATTCATGTCGATGTGCAGAGCTGCACACAACTCATATTTTGTTATTCAAACATCTAAATATATTTCATAGATTTTTAAATATTATAACAATTTTTTTTATCAGACCTGCTAAGCCCCACTCAAAATAAAAAGAAGCTCCAGATCTCATTCATCTTATGACATCATCTGTCATTCATTAGTGAGCTAATAAGAGACAGTGATATGTAACTTACCCCAGCTCAGCACATGCTCACAAAAGAACTACATTCTTTCATACAATACCACCACATTACCTTTCTTTTCCCGGTGATGCTACAGCACGTCTGATATAGCAACTCGTATGTTCGTATCGTAGGGTCTATTGTAAACAGGTGGTCAGCTCTAGTGAAGTTAGGTCTGAGAAAAATATTTCAGAAAAAGAGATGTTATTCATGATTTCTAAAATGAAATAAAAGGGGCTATGTGACTTTTAAAGATGAAACTACAATTTCTATAGCTCGTGACGACTATTTTGAAATTCAAAAAAAAAATACGTGGGGCTACGCCTCCTAGACTCGAGGCAAAGGCACTGCCCTTGACCCTATCCGTAAAGTTAGAAGTGGTTCCGAAGAAAACCTTTTGTTGTATACAATTGGGGAGAGTGTACGTTGTATGTTGTTTAAGCTTCTAACATCCACTCCCGTGAACTTTACAAAAATTATTTACACAATTTCTTGCTGTCTGCTGCCTCGAGATTAATGGTAACAATGCACAGCAAGAGTCCCCATTTTAGTGAAGGATTAATCTGTTTTATCCAGATAGATTTTTCTACCGCTCTTGACCTGAAGTGTGTTTCAAGCTCTATAATAGGGACTTTTAGATTTGCACGAAGACAATGTGGATTGCTATGATCGACGTCCTTGTAATGCACTGCCTTGAATGGACGTCACACGTTTCAGTCCACGCAAATCTAAAAGTCCCTAATGTGGGCATCATCCCATTGAATGTTGTGTCCAGTACTCTGGCGTAATCTGCTACTGCTGAATGAGATGGAATGCCCAATCTGAGGGTTTTATTGTGCTCTTTTTACACAATAGGGTCAGTGCAATTTAAATTTCAAGGGATGGATGAGAGTTTTTATCGATTACGACGGCTATCTTGAATCTTCTGATTTTCCAAAACTCGAGAGCATCCGGGGGCTCCGACTCCTGGATCCCTGGTGGGGCACTGTCGCTGGAACCCCCGACAGGGTCTCTGCCAGCACCCCAGGCTTTGTCATGTTGTACGGATCCATTACAAAGCAAAATAAGCCCCACTTAATAATTGACACACACAAATATATATATATATATATATATATATATATATATACATTTAAATGTCGTTGTGCTCTGCCCCTGGACCCACTCATAAGGGCTCAAGTTTACGCGCGATCGCAGTGTAGCCTACTTCGCCCACGCGTTGGCTTCGACCAGTTGAACAAATCCTTGTTCCCCCACTGAGAAATGCATAGTTTTACCCCTTTCCTCTTAATGAAATATACATTTTTGCTTGCTCGCATCATAATGGCCCGAATTCACAAAGGAGGTTTGTCGACAAACCTAGGTTTATGTGGGTCATATGACGCGTTTCGACGCGTTGTTACAAACAAAACGCGTCGAAACGCGTCATATGACGCACGTAAACCTCCTTTGTGAAAAGTTTAAAGTTCAAAATCTAGAACTGTGCGACAAGTCGTATGACGTTGGTCTACCCATTGCAATTCATTAAAAAAAAAAAAAAATCCGCGTACAGTGAGGGGCATTTTGAAAGTTTTAACGAAATTGCTTTAAATTCCAAGAGATAAGGTGTTCTTTTTCAAGCAACTCTATTTAAACGAGTGGAAGCACTGGCGGCTATAGTTGTTAAACTGTAACAATTCTCTTTAGATCAGATGTAGACTTAAAACAAGCCTCATTATCTTCAGTATACAAGTGTAATTACTGTAAAATTTAGGCGTAGATTGTCTTAGTCTGAAACACAATTGAGTCATGTTTGAGCCGTGCCCGGCATTCCAGCAATCAATTTGAATCAAGTTGAAATATACGATCGACCATAAACATTTTCAGGCGAATCGGCATCCCATGTTTCGGAACTTTCAGCTTTCATAGAAACCCTGGTGTAGACCATTATAATTAGGGACTTTTAGATGTGCACGTCAACAGCTTTGACTGCAACGTGTGACGTCATTTTAAGGCACTGCGCATGCGATACGTCGTCTCAGTCGGCGATCGAGAATGCGTCAACCTTGATTTTCCTAAATCTAGTACATGCACATACATACATATTGATATTTATATAGCGCCTTTACATGCTCAAGGTACTAGTATGACGCGTGCGCATAAAATATACAATTCCTCAGGTAGACAAGGGAACATCCCTTCCCTGCTATGTAAAATGTGTAGAACAGGTGTCACATGCATATTCACCTGTTCTACACATTTTTACTTATTAATAGCAGTGAAGGGATGTCCTTTTGTTGAGGGTAGAATGAGGAACTGTATATTTTGTCCTCTTTCTTTGTCCGTGATGTTCATAGTGTTACTTCCTGCATGCATGTATATCGTCGAGTGCAATCTAAAAGATTTCTAGTTGTAGTCAACATGGGCAGTTAAGTACGTTGACACGCATGATCAGTCGGCGTTCGTCCTGTTCTCGTCCACTCAATCTAAAAGTCCCTAATATCAGTGAGCCTTGATGAAATTAAGGTCAGGTTATTCGCCGAAAGAAAGTAGCTGGTACAGCTATACGGTCGCAGATAACAATAACAAAAAGAGCAAAGCATGGTTGAGTTGAACTATATGGCAAATATCCAAGGAAACATTGTTAAAAAGACAGGGTATAATATTATAAAGACGTGCTTAAAACTGGTTATTTCGGTGATTAAAATATCAGGATATAGGTTGCAGGTAGGATATCGCAGTGTTTACATGACACAACGTTCAGGATAAAGGGATCCGGTAACTTTGTCTCAGATTCTGAAACAAAATCCTGGATTTAACTCATGCTGCAATGATAATTATAAACCTGTAGGTCAGTCAGGAACCCCATGACTTTTACGAGCTGATCGTCTGTCTGATTATCAAGATATTTATGATTGGAAATCGAAACCAAATTTTGCGTTTTCCTAATGGTTTTCATAACACTACAGTCTCTTAGGGAAAACGAGTAGGGTAAAACCTGTCGCTCAAAGATTTTTAAAACTTTTTTGAGGCACTTTTTAATCATTTTGAAGCGCGATTTTTTTTTTTAGGGCTTCAATATTACACCATATCACAGACACTGATAACACGTATGGCCATGCAGATTTAACATTGTTAAACGATGCTTTTAATTAAGAACGATTGAACTACGCTTAGAGTGGAAACAGCTTACAATTTCAACCTGAATTGAAAATTACCCAAAAGATATATTCAAGTACAATGAAATGATGTAACTTTATGTTTCATAATTTCTGAAGTTGTTCCCAAGAATAGAAGTTAAAACAAGGATTAACCAAACCAATGTTTTATAAGTGAGATTTAATTTGGAAAGCAATTTGTACTGACTGATAGTTATATATAATATATAGGCCTATATACCATAAAATATCTTCACCTAGTTTTTAGAAATAAACATTTAATTATACCATGTGGTAATCTGCGCTCCTATTATGTTCGCCTACTACTTTATTCTTCGAATTATCTTCATTATATCAAGTTAAATTCAATTCTGGGGAAAAATATGCATAAATCTCAATCCCACCTTCTGTTGAGCAGCGTTCGCAACCATACCGATAATAATTTGTTACGAAATGCTATTCTTTCGTAGAAATGTTTGTCTTCTGGAACGATAATTTTTTCAGCAGTTGTCCCCTTTCCCCAATCAGATCCGCGCGTTTTACGTAAAAAGGGGGAAAAAAGAAGAAAACTGAGGGGGGAATCAAGCAAGCTACTAACCACTAAATTATCTGAGATCGTCATCGAGAGCTCTTATTCTTCATGACATAGGGGTCGTTTTAAAGGTGTAACAGACCGCGTCACAAACTACTTGTATAAATGCAATTATATCCATACAAAAGAGAGAGAAGAAAAGAGATACAAAAATCATTGTAAGCCGACTTCCATATTGAAGGTTATGATATACAAGAACGATCACATTGTATTGATGGCCTTGAGTGCGGTCGAAAATTGCAGTTTGGGGTAAAAAGTGCAAAATATAGAGGTCATGTACTTGTTTACTAATTAAAGTATTACATGTATTTACTTTTGAGCAGTGTTTCGGATATCATAAACCAAAATTTTGGATTCACGTGGAATCCGACAAGTTAATCAAGTCAATCAACCAGCGGTGAGTGTTTCCGAATCGTCGATAAATTTGTGCCTATCTCAAGTCTACATTCAACGAACTTAGTCGCAGTTTGAGTTAGTTTATACGACTGTACATGTGTATCTGGTTATAATCATATCATTCAAATTGTGCGTATATAATTATTCTTGATACCATGGACCTACCTAGGTCCATGTTGATACCCCCCTTTCCAGAGAGGGGAACCTTTTCCGGTGTAACACTCAATGTATTAGTATTATAATTATCATTAGAATGGCAGTCCAACCAATAGGGACTTTTAGATTTGCACGTCGACATATTGGACTGCTACGTGTGACGTCCTTTTAAGGAACTGGCAGTGCCTTAAAAGGACGTCACAGTGCCTTCAAGTATCAAGTATCACATAGCAGTCAACTATGTCGACGTGCAAATCTAAATCTAAAGTCCCTATTCTTTAGGTCAAGAAGCCTCCGTGCAGGGAGGTGTTTTAATCCCTGCTCCGTGGTAACTTGTTGCCCGCATGTATGGATTTCGGGAAGTGAGTTGGCGTTCCAATAAAAGCGTCATTAGGGCCTCCACACAGCTCAGTGCCTCCTTTACTACCAGCTTAGACGCATGTCTGATAAAGCGAGTGAATTTTGTTTGCGTTATTTTTTCTTCTACATATTTCGGAGATCAATTGGTTCCTGGTTTCCATAGAGACGATGAATGAATGATGTTTCGCTGGAAGGAATATCGTGCCACATTATTAGTCCTGTCGACTTCTATTATCATCTGCTTATTAGGATCATCTGATGGTGAGTTCAATATTTCGTTGTCTTCTGATATTTCTTTCCACCTTACATGTTACATGTTGATGTATTATATATTTGATTTTTATCATTTAAGATTCAAATGTCCAATTCTAATTGATTTTTTCACTAAATAAAAACATTAAATTAAGGTAATTTGTTGGGTATTAAGACAGTCTACATTATATTTAGATTTGTAAAATGATACATGATACTGTATGTATACGTATATTGAAGTATGTCTTGTAATTTGTTTCATGGTATCTTTCATATATAGTGCCGTACATTTTTTATGAAAAACAGTAACATGGACTTTGCATTTCCCTTTTTTCCACGAATAATAATGGTTATATTAAATGAGAAAATCAACTCCGACGTGGGTGAAGTTTTTTTTTCTGACGTTTCTTATTGGTAGAGAAACTTGTTAGTTTAAAGTGACTCGGTAACATTGTTGAAAGCTGATGAAAAAATTGCATAATTTTGGAATGAAATGTTACTTACTATATTCCTTCTACTGTACTAACCATTTGATGCCAAAAAATCCCGAAACAAATTCTCAAACCACAAAGATATCTATGGTTTTATTTGAAGGTGTCACCGTGCAACACACTCTAACAGTGATTAACAGTAAATTCTCCCAACCATTTTTGAGTTTTCCCAACTCTGTTTTTCCATGAAAAAAAGACATAAGACAGGCTTTTAAAAATCTTTCAATACCCAAGTCTGGAATAGTACATAGAGCAAATTCATTGCTTTGTGACGATTTATATTCACCTTAAATGTACTTAAATTGTAATGATATAGTTAGGAGAATTAAGGAATCGATCAGATCAGTTTTTCCCAATTTATATCATTGATAATGATCCGTTTTCACTCAAACTTTCAGATTATCTTTAATTGTACATCTAACATTGTAGTTACTACCTTAGCACCACTTTCTCTCATCTGAACAATGTTACAAGGTCCCTTTAAAACCACACTGTCCTACTTGTAGGTCCTTGCTCCCTCTAAATAGAAAACAATGCCTAATCGGTGATCATTGATCCCCCATGATCATGTTTTTCTTATGTTAATTGAGAGCTGAGTTGGTGAGATAACCACCTGTCCAGTGACCTTGCAGAGTGGTCTAACCCCTCCTATAAACTAGGACAGATAAGCTTTAAAGGATTGCTCCAATTATTCTTTCTAAAGAACTAAATATAGTTAGATAGATAGATTAGGCGTTAGAAGAACAAAATGTTGTATTGCCCTTTGCGACCGACCCCAAAACCTTGAAATCTACGGTCGGGTTTTATTTAACCGTTTTTTAGAAGACAAACAAGTTTAATGAATACAAAAATACGTATCAAAGCATTTAAAACTGAGAAATATCAGCCCGAAAATGGAGGAAAATAAAGAAAAAAAGTATTTAAAAAACAAAAAATTCCGACCGACCGACCTATGTTTTGGCACTTCTAGTAAAGGGCAATACAGCATCTCTCTCTTTTTTTTTTTTAGGTCTTAGGGGCCCAGTACAGAGTTAATCCGGCACTTATCCTCTATCTTAAGGCCCGGTCACACAGCCCTCCACGGGCGTATCGCGGCCGAATCACGGCCAAAAATTTCTGCCCGTGAAGCAGACGCTGTTGGACGCTTTGAGGTCGCGATAAAGACGCGATACAGCCGTACTTTACCCGTCGTTACACGCGGTAAGAAATTCACACGCGGTTGGCCGCGCGAAAAAGTTTTGGGCTGCCCAACAATTTAGACCGCGGGTAATCGCGGGCGGTACACGTGGTACACACGCGGTAAAGACGCGGTACAGACGCGGAACGAACGTGCTAGGACGTGCTACGGCCGCGGTTAAGACGTGGTTACACGCGGTAGGACGCGAAATTTTAGCGGGTAATCGCGGGTGGAGCACGGTCATAGCACGTTTGTTCCGCGTCTGTACCGCGTCTGTACCGCTAATATGCATTAGCGTGTGTACCGCGTGTAAGCACGGAGCGGTTATGATTTCTACAGCCCGGTTCGGCTGCTTTATTATACCCGTGGTAGGCCGCGGTACCGCCGCGCTTCACCCGCGATAAGGACGCGGAACAGTCGCCGGCGTCTGTTCCGCGGGCATACCACGGGTAAACCGCGGGTAAGCCAATTTTGCACATTTTCCACCACGGGCAACCGCGGGCAAAAAAAAATCGCGAAATTTTACCCGCGATACAGACGCGAAAGGCTGTGTGACCGGGCCTTTAATAAGAGCTTTTTGTATAAATCAGCTCCGGGGGGCTCAGTCAAGTAGAAATACTGTAACTCTGTAAGCATGCGTGACAAAGAAAACGCGTATAAAGGGGAGCTTTTGTTTAGATTGAACGCAGTCAAACGGTTCAAAAACGTTTATTTTGGGCCATTTTTAAGATTAAGGGTACTTTTTTAAAGTGGTTCAAAATCCTGCTGTACCGGTATATAAGCGCCAGTATACGCGTTTAGGGGTCGACTTTTTTCTAGCCCTCAGAGCCAGACCGGGGAAGAAAAAATAAGGGGTACTAATTGCCCATTGGCCGCCGCCTAGCTAGTTATAGCAAAGATAATTTATGATTGACGTACTAGCGAGAGTCGATAGGATGACATGGTATGCATATCGCATGCACCCATTTGAGTCTTATTATATCATTATGCATAGTAGAATAGTAACTGTTCATTAAATTGTACATTGTGTATATTTTGTAAACACTACATGAACTTTATATCAAATAGATCAAATTTGAAATGTAATTTCTTTTTTTTTCTTCAAAGAAAGGACTTGTGATGACTGTGCATTAAATTTATTTGAAAGTGTCTAGGTTGATGTTAATACTTCTCTATTGAAATACATTTTTACATTGTAAATTTGACATCAGAAGCACGATTTGATTTAATTTACATTGTCAACAACTTAAGTGGTAATCCCTATCGCACTTCAAAATGCTCAAGGGGCTACAATTTTACACTATTTATTTAGGATCGAGTACACTTTTTAAAATACCCGTTTAGTGTGTGAATTCGGGGAAAAGCCACGCGAAATCCTCGTTTAGGTAGTATTTAGGCTTCAAAAATAAGTAGAAGCGCATTTACGGGAAGGAAGAAAGAGATTCTCATGTAGGGGAATGTTTATCCAGAGAGGTGAAAGAAAGGAGTGGAATCAAGCCGCTTTCCTTTGACCCCATGCTCCAAGCCGCCGAAAAGTTATGCGCTAATCTGCAACTGTTCACCAGGTGGTGAGATAAAAGAGCGTATGAAATTTCAGGATTTAGAATTTTTACATCAGAAAATGGTATCCCAGCAACTGTTCGCTGTTCCTTTCAATGATTTCTCATCAATTGTTGAATGTGTAATGAGTAGAACAAGCGAACACAAACTTGTAAAATTTCATCCTTTTTCCAACTGCAAAAATACAAAAAACACGCGCAAACACGCGTTAGCAAACTTAATGTTGTCGAAGATTTTGAATCATGGATTAAATAAAAAGGAAATTAAAATATGCGCAAAGTAGCGCATTATCCTGAACTATTGAGTTTTTGTCAGGATCTAATTCTTCTTTTACCAACTCTGGCACACTAATTATAGGAAGGGCGGAGTACTAAATTTGAAAAGTTGTTTGATGCACTATCCCCAATACAATCCTCATATAAAGTTACAATTTACACTGAAATTTTGCCGGTAATTTAATATTATGTAATAAATGTGAAACTGGTGCCTTGCCTCCAAAATTCCCCGCAGTGGAAGCGCGGCTCGGAGCGAAGTAACTTCAAAGCCAAGTAGACTGTTACACATCCCATTCTTACGCTTTAGAACTCACGAATGCGTTTGAATAAATTACAAGAGTTTCCACTTCTTTCTTTCACCTCCTTGGTTTATCTGTTTAAATGCGGGTCAGGGTTTGTTCTTCCTTAAACTTGGTTTGCATGGTTGATTGTAGGTCAGTGGGACTGCTTTAATCGTCGGACCTGGTCTTACTATGGGACTAGGAACTGGTCTTGCATTCTTACAGACGGCAAACATGATTGTACTGACTGTGAAAACTGGACCTCTATCATTGGAAACTGGAGCAACGCAGATGAGCTGATTGATAGATACGGTAAGTTGTATTTGACTCTACCCATATGATTCAATGTTCTCTTATATACAATTTGAATCTGACTTTTTGTCGTGGTTGAGTGGATACGTCGCCGGACTGTCGATCACGAGGTCCGCGGTTCGAGTCCCGCCGCGGCACTAATGTCCTTTGTCAAGACATTGATCTACATTTGCCACACTCAAACCAGATGATGTAAATGGGTACCTGGCAGGAATTAATTAATTCCTTGAAATGCAGGAGCCCTGCAATGGCAGCTAGGCTAAAGCCGGGGTAATAATAAATGCGCCTTGAAATAGAATTTCTAGATAGACGGCGCTATATAAATGCCTAATATTATTATTATTTATCACATCTATCACTTAATTCCTTCAAATCAAATGACAAAATATCTTCAAAGAGTCGTTTGGTGCCGTTTATCCATTGAAATACTGCATGAGCAGATCTTGACTATGTACAGTCGGCAGTGGGTTCAGACTCTTTTACTCTTCAAAACAATTTGGATTGACTTTTGTTAAATTGCATTGATTACTGAGAACAGTTATCAAAAGGCTTGGGAAAATATTTACAAAATTACATTACGACTCGACTACCTCGACAAAACTTAGAAAACTAGATCAGGCGTAAATAGTCAACGCTGACTGAACGCCAAAAATAAAACCATCAACAAGAACTCTTTGAAAAATGCGATGGCTCGTGGCTAAAGATTATGAAATAACAAACTCGTCTATTTCAATTCATTTAGTTCATGTTAGTATGCAGTTTTTACCGACAGCAAATATGTTCAATACGTGTCATACAATGATATTAAAAAAGATAAAATACCATTATTTTACCATTACAACCGATATTTAAAAATTGACCAACTATAAAAACAATGTCTCGAAAATAATATCGCTAGTGATATTCGTTTGTCTCGCAATATGGTCAATAAGGAATCTAAAAGATCACGACGTTTCGTTCGCTGCTGCAACTAACTTCGTTAGTTTTTATCACCTGACGAAGTGTTGCAGCAGCGCACGAAACGTCGTGATCTTTTAGATTCCTTATTGACCACATTGCGAGACAAACGAATATCACTAGCGATATTATTTTCGATACTACATCCGCAATGAGTAATATATTTAGCATAAAACAATGTCTTACATTATAAAGCTGATAGTATAGTAATAATGACTGCTATGAGAGACATATTTGTTTTATACGCTCAAGGGGAGGTTACATCGTGCTATCGTCCCGAGGCGTGCCGAGGTGTGATAGCACGATGTAACCTCCCCGAGAGCCTATAAAAACAACTATGCCTCGAATATTAAAGCAGTCATAACTTTTATATACCGAAAAGGGTCATAGAATACATGTGGGACTTACCAATCATGGTAATCAATTTTGTTTACGCTATCGAGACCTAGTCTTAATAGGGTGTCTGATCGCGCACCACTCGAGTTTGTGTGCTAAAACCCTTGCCATTGAGATTGCACGCATATATCCCTATGCAATCTAGATCTACGTGCATTTAACAAAATTATTTCAAAGTGAGGTATATAATGTGAAATATAATTCGTGTACATCTACAGAATATTTGGATGGAGTTATTTTTTTATGATTAATGATTGTTTTGTGTTGAAAACAAGAGAGCTTTCTGGAATTGGCAAAATTCGAATTAAATAACAAATAGATGAATTAATGAATATAAGAAGAATTTAAATGCGTGATGGAAGGAGAGACTTAACTATTTATAATTAATAATAATTAAAGGCTTTTCTATAGCACCGTCTATCTAGAAATTCTATTCCGAGGCGCATTAATTATTACCCCGGCTTTAGCCTAGCTGCCATTTCAGCCCTCTAGCATTTCAAGGAATTAATTCCTGCCAGGTTCCCATGTACCTCACCTGGATCATTTATTTATTAATCAGGGCTTATATTGATAAAAGAAAAATGAATATTAAAAAACTCACTATTCTTCACTATCTCGAGATTGCCAAATATCCAGCTATTTGAACTATCCCGATCGCAAACTATCCAGCTAATTTGCGTCTTCATCAGACCGAAGTAGCAATTAGCGGGATATTTGGTCAGGATTGTCATCCCAAGATATCTTAGGATAGTTTGCAAAATATCCTTATCCAGCTATTTGTCCCGTGCGTCTTCACTAGACCGAAGATTCGCAATACGCGCTAACGCTGAGCAAAATATCTCGAGCTAATTTCTCAAGGTCGAGTTTCAAGTTTCGAGGTCAAATCTCGAGATAGTGAAGACGCGATTTGTTACTTCGGGATTATTTCCCAAATCAGAAATAGCGGGCTATTTGGCAATCTCGAGATGATGACGACGCGCCTAATAAGCCTGGTAGTCAACTCACTATTTGTATTATGGCCTACGTAATGAGTTGGCAATCGGCTTAGTAAGGTTTGATGAATAATGGCTGAGCTGAACAGGATTTCTAGATCATTTACAACCTGACACGGCAATGAGTCTATCCGAAGGCCATGAATATAAATGAAAGTGTTCCTTTGTTGTTTGCCGTGCGATGGGAAAGTTTTAAAGAAATTACTTTCATCTTTACCCTGTGAGAATACTATTGGAAATTCACAAGAAGAGGTGGCAATGGCCCAGAGGAATATCGGTAGTATCGTAAACGGGAGGTCCGTTTCCGCCGTTTGGTATTAAAGGCATTATTCATCATTACAAAGTCCCTCGGAGAGGAATTAAAGCAGTCTGTTCCTTGTTGCTTACCTTCTAGCATATAAATATGATTTCTTAGCGATCAGGTTAAATGAACAAACCAAACCAATGACGATTACACTATCCCCATTCATGCACTATAGATCTACACACGATGAGCATCGGCCTGTCTTCCCAATGTCAAAATAGCAATGTTGAATACCATTGGTGAAATACCGTTGTTGAAATATCAATGAATGGTAAAATACTATTGTTGAAGTTGAATTAACAACCGTGGAAATAAATGAGTTCAGTAGTATATGGGAGGTATTTGTTCTTGCCCAATATCCGTAAACATGCCATAAGGACGATTGCCAGTGACGATCAGCCATGCACAAAGAAGACGAAAGACCTGATGCATGGCTGATCTTCAACGAATCGGAGTTAAGTCTTTTGTCAACTCTGTTTGTTGCTACGGCAGGTAGCCAGTGAAAATGAACTCGTTTGATCAAATAATGGAAATGCAAGCCTTACTTTAAACAAACAGAACTTTGTTATTCCTGGCTCATTTTCCTGATTGAGGTGTCATATGAAAGAGCAGAAATTGACCTTTCTAGAAATGTGATTTTCTCCTTGAAATTCAGATACCGCCCGCCAAATGACTTTTTGGTCTCCTCTCTTCAAATTGCTGTTATTCACTCATGCGTGAAATATGCATCATATGAGTTGCATCAAATGAAAGAAGAGGATCTAAGCTTTCCAAATATGTGTCATTTGTTAATTATAACTGTGATTAAGTTATGATAAAACATCGATAGTTCTCGGTTTCGTTTTTTCTGGGACGCACTGTAGTTCAATCTTTTTAATTAACATTTTATTCAAACCAGTTGATATTAAGTACTTATTTTTTGTTTTTTGTATTTGGCAATAATGTTTGTTTGTTAGTAAGCCTACAATTTGCGTAAACATTGTAAAATGTAAACATGTGAAATGTAAAACAATAAATTAAATTAAAACTGAATTAATTAAGGTAATTTCGTCATAACAATGGAACGTTAACAGACTTGCCTAAGCCATGCTCAAACTCATCATCGCTATTGATAAAATGGTGTGCTTCACATGGACTACATGTATCTAATTCCCGATTTAATTGCAACCCTCTACACGTGTATCTTCTAATTTCAATTTCAAACAGGACCAATCGTCATGACATTTTTGTCGATTTAAATTGACTTTTATGTAACGCACTTAAGAGAGATTACCATCACTTGACCGTTTCGAACGTCTTCCATCATTGTGTGCCTTGGTATTGCACAAATACAAATATTGGGACATTTTATCGAGGAAATTAACGAGGCGCAGTAAGATCAGTCGTAATTAAAATCCAGAGGGCACAAACCTCGACATTAGTGAATCTTCAAGGCAAACACATTCATGTGATAGCTTAGCAATTCTTCTTGTTCTTCTTCTTGCTCTTCTTTTTATCTCTTGTTCTTCTTGTTCCTGTTCTTCTTGTTCTTCTAATTGAATTGATGATCTTTTACCAAAGGTCTTCTGATAGAGTTGCCACGAGTAAATTGTATGCGATTTTCTTTTCCTAACCAGTATCCGCGCACGTGTAAAATATTGTTTAAATTCCTAATTATTATTGATATTGCGGCAGGCGTATCGAACCTTAGAGGAATAATGATCGAGAGTGCAAGTCAGAGCCAGATTACGTAAAGCCCCCCCCCCCCTGTTTTATGCATGTAAAAAGAGTGCCTGAGTAGTGTAGCATATAGTGAGCATACACACCTTAGCTGTTAGCGAAGTAATGCATGGACTTTTCAAAGGAATAGACTTTGAAAACCCATTTGCCATGTATACTGTACGACCTATTCATGTTAATAATTCTGACCAGGCGCGTACGCAGGGGTGGGTTTTTGGGGGTTGAACCCCCCCCTTAACTTTTTGTATGTGTGTGTTTTGGAGGAACCCCCCCCCCCCTTTGTTTTTGTATTAATAAAAAAAAAAATAACAACAAATATAAAAAAATGTGGTAATGGGTGGCCCCAAAAACTGACCTTACCCCCCCCCCCCCCCCAACGAAACGAAATATCTATCGGCCACATTTTCAAATTTTGAGACACCAAAACCCACTGAGTCGTTGCGAAATTTTCGGCGTGATCTTCAAATTTTAAAACCCCCTCGAAAAAATCCTGCGCACGCGCCTGATTCTGACTATGTACATTAAAGGGACTTGGTAACATTGAAAAGATGAGAGAAAAGGTCTAAGGTAGTGACTTCAATGCTAGATGTACAATTAAAGATAATCTGAAAGTATGAGTGAAAACTGACCATTATTAACGATAAAAATTTGGAAAAACTGATTTGATCGATACCTTAATTCTCCCAACTATATTATTACAATTTAATTACAGTTTAGGTGAATGTAAATCGTCACAAAGCAATGAATTGGCTCTATGTACCATTCCAGACATTTAAGTGTTGACAGATTTTTATAGCCTGTCTTTTGTTTCATTTTCATGGAAAAACGGTTGGGAAAATTCAAAAATGGTTGGGAGAATTTACTGTTAATCACCATTAGAGGGTGTTGCACAGTGACGCCTTTTTAGAAAACCATTAATATCTTTGTGGTTTGAGAATTTTTCAGGATTTTTTTGCATGTAAGAGGGTTAGTACAGTAGAAGAAAGATAATAAGTAACATTTTATACAAAAATTACGCAATTTTTTAATCAACCTTCAACAATGTTAGTGTTACCGAGTCGCTTTAAAGTAGGGCTCTTACACTCTACGCCATGCTAAGGCGCATCATTACGTTTCAAAACGTTCCAAGAATAACAAGAAGAAGAAAAACAAGAAGAACAAGAACAAGTTTCGTCCTCTAAATACTGTTGCTCAGAAGCATGGTTTTGAACTTTTGTTTTAAACTTATCGACTGGACGTTGAGTTTAAAATAAATATAAGTTTTTGAGCAACAGTATACAGAGGGCGAAACTCTCTCTTGATCTTGTGGTTCTTGTTGTTGTTGTTGTTGTTGTTCTTCTTCTTCTTCTTCTTTTTCAAACGTTCTTCTGTAATGGCGCGTCGTAGCATGGCGTAGCGTTTAAGAGCCCTCCCTCTAAATGTACATAACCAGAATTAGTGACATGGATAATTCGTACAGTATACATGACAAATGGGTTTTCAAAGTCTATTTGATTAAGGTTATTTGAAAAGTCCATGCATTACTTCGCTAACGTACAGCTAAGGTGTGTATGCTTAATACTATATGCTATATTTAATACTCAGGCACTCTTTTACATGCACTCTCGATCATTATTCCTCTAAGGTACGATACGTCTGCCATACTATCAATAATAATTAGGAATTAAAACAATATTTTAAAAGTGCGCGGATACTCGTCAGGAAAAGAGAATCGCTTATGACTTCCTCCTGACATCCCTGCTTCTATTAAAAGACCCTGGGTAAAAGATCATCAATTCAATCAGGGTTATTGGGCATGAATGGAACACAATCTATTATGAATAAAGGCCGATACATTATATTGATTCAGAAAATAATGAACTAAATATTTTATAAAGAGGTAGGTTTTGCACTCAAATATTCTTGTCGAGTTGAATTGAATTTATTATACCGGTGGAGAGATTATAAAGTATTCAATCAGGGTTATTGGGCATGAATGGAACACAATCTATTATGAATAAAGGCCGATACATTATATTGATGCAAAAAATAATGAACTAAATATTTTATAAAGAGGTAGGTTTTGCACTCAAATATTCTTGTCGAGTTGAATTGAATGTATTATACCGGTGGAGGGATTATAAAGTATGAGAGTAGAGGCACGTAGGCATGAAAGTGAACACTGTGGGTGTGATTAGTTTAATTAAAGTAAGAGAGGCAGGAGTGTTGTCGTGTGTTAGATGCAACGGGATTGCTTTAAGAATTAAACAAAATTCTTTGTTCACAACTTTCCTTCTGTCTATTTTTCCAAACTTATTGATGTTTGCTTTTCAATTGGGATAGAATAATAGGCTTTGGAGAGAGATAAGAAGAATGGTTCTAGGACACCTACCCCATGGACATCCTCCCTCCGGATAACCACCCCCAGTCAACTACCCCCTACGACAACCATCCTCTAGGATACCTACCCCCGGACAACTATCCTAGGGGGTAGTTGTCCGGGTGGTTGTTGTCCGGGATAGTTGTCCTAGGGGTTGTTGTCTAGGGGGTAGTTGTCCGGGGGTAGTTGACCTAGGGGTAGTTGTCCTTGGGGTAGTTGTCTGTGGGGTAGTTGTCCGGATACGAAGAGGAATAGTTCGAACGATATATTATATGCATGCATGTATTATTGGGATAGAAAAATGCCCTTTTTGCGCGATTTTTTGTTAAAGGCTCCCCTATAGGTTTCATCATACTAATTATAATAAATAGGTTAGTTACCATAATGATCAGAATAATTCCAACAAAATAATCCCGCCTCCGAGATAGATATCCTCATGTCTCAAATACTTTATACGTAGCTATTTCTCATCTGACCATCCATTTCTGACCTTGTACTTAGCATTTCACCTTGTCCTTCTTCATATTTTATCGTCGTCATTTTTAACGATGATCGAATACAATTAAACGTAGTAGTGCTAAGGTGATCCTTGATGTTCTTTATCACTCTGAAAACGGAGCTTGTTCCTAGCAAATATGACTAACGATCAAAAATGGTAAACCCTTTTTTTAATTATATCTGCCATCTAGTTAAATTACACTCTTAGAGATGACATGATCGAAAGACTTTAGAAAAGTCAATACAAAGCAATTTTGAAATGTGTGAATATTTCAATGTAACGTAACCGGAACATGATCTCAATAGGCAATACTATAGGATGGGAATTTCCCTGGAGTTACTTTTTCGAAATTTTTGTTATTTGGTTCGATAACTGAAGGTTAATCTACGAGACCATACCAAACCAAACAGATGTTCTCCAAAGCCGCAATCTGTACTTGTACATATTAGCTTTGCCGGTCATACTCACAGACACTTCTGTTTTTGTTTTATGTTTTAAATTTACATGTACCTGTACTTATGTTTTCGTTTTTCATTTATAATTTTTGCAGAATTGGAGGACAACCATTGCCGAGTAGCGGGAAACTGGACAGCACCATGGTGTTACGTAATAAACAAGAATGGAGAAGTAACCCCTGGCTTTTGCCAGATACAACCATGTGCAGGTAAGTTGTAATACCTGGGTTCGAGGAAAGTTTTAAAGATTGATTTTAAGACCAGTAACGCATGGCAATCGCATTTTATTTAACATTGTGACATTGACGCTTATCACACAACATTTTTACCAGAGGAGAGGGGGAGGGGGGGGGGGAGAGAGAGAGAGAGAGAGAGAAAGAAAAGAGTAAGATAGAGAGAGAGAGTAAGAAAAAAAGAGAGACAGACAAACATAGAGAGCAAGAGAGAGAGAGAGAGAGTAAAAGAGAGAAAGAGATAGCGAATAATAAGATAGAGAGAGAAAGAAAGACAGAGAGACAGACAAAGAGAGAGGGATAGTAAGAGAAAGAGTAAGATAGGGATAGAGAGAGAGAGAGAGAGAGAGCGAATAGTTAGAAAGAGAGAGAGGGTAAGAGACAATTAAAAAAAAAAACTATACTCTTAAAACTCTTTAAATCATAGTGATGATTAAACATGATACTCCACACATATTATATAGCAGGTACTTAATGACCCCTTTTAATGAGTATGGCAGGTAGAAAATTATGTCAGGTCAATAATTTATCATGACTTTGGTATCCAAACAAGATAATACCCGTATAAATATATAACGAAACTCGATATCACAAGCTAAAGCGCTGTCTACGAACAAAACCTGAACGAGTCCATGGTTGGCGTTACTTCCAGGAAATACACACATAACTAATTAAACTGTATCAAGGTTGCTCTACGTTAAAAATGTGTATTCTTTGGTTTCTAAAGTGACGCTAACTCTGTAGCATTTTACAATTTAAGTTTCAACATACAGGTAGATGAATATCGTTAGACTTGAAACACACCTTGTTACATTATAAAAGAATATCTATCTTTACTTCTTCAATATTCATTTGAAAGTGTCATGTGATCACTTATCGTAGAGGAGAATGCACAATATTCGCGGAGTGCTTAACTCGACCATAACCATGATAAAGCCCTTCTGTCCGTTAAGCGGTTACGCGTTCGGCGATAACAGCTATCTATACCTGGGTTGGGAACGGTTAATGCAGAATAATAACTCTCCAAATTAATACTGGGCTGAGATTTCAACTATGAGGGGTGGGGGGGGGGGGGGGAGGAGGCTATATTGCGAAGGAGAGGAGTAAAGCGATTAGAGAAATACAGGAGGGTCAGGGTTGAACTATTTACATCCTGTAGTTTTAACCTGTGCATCGAACCAACCATCCTTTTTCGGGGAGGGGGCTGAAAAAGAAAAACGATTGAGGCTACTTGAGCCCCTTAACCCCCTCCTTATTACCATGGTGCAAACGAGTGGAATTTGAAAGTTTCCTCTTTTAAGAAAAAAATACTTTTTTTTACAAAGGCATCATTACTGCAGGGCCTGGATGTTATCTAGTACTTAAGCTGATGTAATACGTACCCGTCTTTATAACTTATGTCTTCTTTATTTTCTCCAACTTCCAGTCCACGCTGGCTGCATTAATGGTACTGGTGAAGATTATCGTGACTATGGAAAACACACCGAGTCGGGCTATCTCTGTCTGAATTGGGACAACGCGACAGATACCACCTTGTATCCTCAGTCAGGTACAAAAGCGAATAAAATTAAGAGCCTCTCAAGGATTATTAATATTATTAAGAACCACTCATCCTCTCTAAGCGCTATAGTTCTCCTTAGAACTATAAGCTAAGAAAGATAACAAACAGTCCTATTCAGGACTACACACCCCCAAGAAAGATTACCGAGTCAGAGTCCTTTTCAGGACTCCTCAATCCTCTTTCTCTCTCACATGGTGCACCCGCAAGCCTACTGTATATTATTATTATTATCCTAGATATAATTTTTTATATATCCGTTCATTTGTTTGAATGCAGTCTTCGAAGACATCTGATACAGGTTTATTATATATTTCCTACACCATAATAGGCTCACTCTCTTTCTTTCAGGTAAGAATACCGTCATAAATATCAGAAATAAATAAATAAATTCACCTTGTTGCTAATTGGGCTTTTATTTTTATTTTTTTTACATGGAACTAGGGTTGGATGAGAATTTGTGCCGCAACCCCGACGGACGTGAAAGGCCATGGTGTTATTACCAGAGTCCAGAGAGCAGCGAAATCCTGTCAGATTTCTGTCAGATAGACGAGTGTAAGTACATGTCCTTTGTTATCCATTCACTGAGAGGGCCTCATATGCCAGAGTTTAATAATTTGTATACCGGATATTTGCATTATCGATAGACGTGTGTGCGTGTGCATGTTGTTGTAGTTGTTGTTATTTGGAGTTATCGGCTTTACATTCTTTTTGAGAATATTTAGGCCTTTCATTTTTATTTTTTTTCGTGTACTATTTGTAAATTCGTACTCTTCATGGTTTTACTGTGTCTACTTAACCATTGTCTCTTTTATCTCAAACCGCTCCCGATACCCTCATGCCTAGAAAAATTCTGAAATATCATACAATTATTCTGCTTCGTCATTAATAATTCATTTCAATATTTATACAATATTCTACAAAGATACAAAGATCTACTTTAGGGGAAATAAATATCTCTACATATTCAAGTTTTACAAAATTCTTCTATATACTTCATCAAGTTAACAAATAATTCATACTGTCTGGGGAACAAAGAGAACTATGGATACGGTATACTGACAGGCTTCACAATTTCGATCATATTAAGTGGTATTAACATAGTCGAAATATGGTATTTAACTTTCTTTGCAAAGCCTATTTCTTTACCACCCACATATTGAATGGAAACAAGGTCAGGCCCTTCACTACAAAAAATACAATTTTAAACTTGCATAAAAAATGCATAATGGTTAATAACCATTGTCTCTTTTATCGCTTTCTGCCAATCCATGTCTTAATGGCACGACAGGCTTTCATTAATAAATAAGCTGCAGGGTTTCGTTTCATACTGCTGCCGTCATGTAGAACCCTATCAATAATCCAAGGATATGTATTTTATGCATTTTTTATGCAAGTTTAAAATTGTATTTTTTGTAGTGAAGGGCCTGACCTTGTTTCCATTCAATATGTGGGTGGTAAAGAAATAGGCTTTGCGAAGAAAGTTAAATATCATATTTCGACTATGTTAATACCACTTAATATGATCGAAATTGTGAAGCCTGTCAGTATACCGTATCCATAGTTCTCTTTGTTCCCCAGACAGTATGAATTATTTTTTTACTTGATGAAGTATATAGAAGAATTTGTAAAACTTGAATATGTAGAGATATTTATTTCCCTGAAGTAGATCTTTATATCTTTGTAGAATATTGTATAAGTATTGACATGTATATATTATCAATGACGAAGCAGAATAATTGTATGATATTTCAGAAATTTTCTAGGCATGAGGGTATCGGAAGCGGTTTGTGAGAGCTATAGATGATGCTTTGTCTGCATCAGGTTCAAGCCTACCTTCAAAAAAGATCTTCTTAACGCAACAATATCAGTTACTTTGCTCAATAGACGTTTAACTAAAGCTCATTTAAAGGGTCCTTGCAATGTTGCAGATTTATTCTAAATTATCTCAAGTCATAAAGTTTTCGTTTAATGCAATGATTTTGCAGGTACGACTGACGCGCTCTCAAACTTTCACCAGACGATCTTCACGCGATTCATATCTTACGATGATCGCGTCATTGAAGACGCCAATATGACGTCAGAGGAGTGCGCCCTCGAGTGCCTCAGAGAGGAATCGTTCTCGTGTCTTTCTTTCAAGTTTCGGGATGTGTATACTTACAACGACCGGAAATGTACCTTATCATCCCAGAGCGTATACACTCTAGACCTAGCCAGAACTTTGCCCAACCTTGACCTTTATTCGCTAGATAATGACATGTTCACGCGAATAGATAAAAGTAAGTTATACCAAGGAGTCCTTGGTTATATTGTATTCCTTTTAATTTACACTAGGGATAGAGAACTAAAATTGAGCCACAGATATGCATTTATGAAGAAATACAGAACGGGAGGGAGAGGGATGCCTGCCATGTCTGCTTGATAAAAATAAGAATTTATTGAAAGGCTTTACTTATACCGAACTAGTATTGAAAAGTGTTTAAGAATAAAAGAAAACAACTTCTCTTTCGCCATGTCCAATATCTGCCTGTATATGCGCATGGTTCTCATTGTGTTTACTTGTCCCTTGTTACTTGTATCTCTATCTGCTAATCCATGTTATCTTTCAACCCCTTTTTATGCAGTCTCAAATTCGTAATGTCTCCCTTTTCTCATTAACAGTATGTGATGCGTTCATACCAGACTACGCGCAGTTTAAAGCCGGTAAGTAAACTCATTATAGTTATGTATTAATATAATATATCAGGTTCTTCTGATTTAGAATAGGCAAAATTGAATTCCCTCGCTACGGCTTACTGTTGCTTGGCGTACAAAGTTGTTTTCTCTTTCGCTCGTTATATTCACTGGACAGGTGTTTGTGAAATATTATATGACCTGAAGTCATTTGTGTAATCATTAATTTTGAAATTTGGAAAATGGTAAATAAAAGAATATGAATCTGAGTCTGGGGCTAGGCTGCCTAGATGAACATGTTGTATTTAAAAGGAAATCTTTGATCTGTAATGCATTTTCCATGTTTTTAGCCACGAGAGGTAGGAACTTTTGCTTGTCATTCAAACCTTGTTTTAGCTTTCACCAATCTTTGTTTGAGCCGTACAAGTCAAATGCCTTTGTTGATTAATAGGACGTGTTCTGTTTTGTGTGTAACACGCACCAAAGAATAAGGGAGGAACATTTGCTTGTCCTTCTAACCTTGTTTTAGCCTTTACAATCTTTGTTTGAGCCATACAAGTCAAATGTCTTTGTTAATTAACAGGGCATGTTCTGTTTTGTGTGTAACACGCACCAAAGAATAAGGGAGGAACATTTGCTTGTCCTTCTAACCTTGTTTTAGCCTTTACAATCTTTGTTTGAGCCATACAAGTCAAATGTCTTTGTTAATTAACAGGGCATGTTCTGTTTTGTGTGTAACACGCACCAAAGAATACGAAAGGAACTTTCCAATACCGATGCAACTTTAGTGAACGAAAATGACTGGGTAAAATCCAGTTTTGTTCTTGTTTAAACCAAAATACATAAATAGTCAGGAAGTAATTTCTAAAGAATGTGATATATCATGGATTGATTGTCCGTTGCCGTTAGATACCTTGCTGAATAATGGAAAAAATCAATGCAAGATAGATAGATAGAGCGTATAGAGAGAGAGAGGGGTGAATGGAAATCAGCACGGCTAGCTATCTTTACCTCGTATACTATATAATTTATAGCTGCAGAGAACACATCATGTTGATCGGAGAGATGCGGAGGTACTCGCAGCTCGATCAGGGTTACGAAGAAGAAGAAGAGTTCAGAGTTCACTCCAATGGCTTCATGTGAAGTTAGCCTTGTGTATTTACATTCATCCTCTCTCTCTCTCTCTCTTTACCCTCTATCTATCGATCTTGCATTTCTAAAGAATGTGATATATCATGGATTGATAACCCTTTAAGATTTGGATTGTCGGTACCTACTGACGAAACTATATTGATCATTCTTTTGATAATTCTTTTGATAAACCACCATAATTTTCTTCTGTCCGTATCAGATTGTCCGTTGCCTCTAGATACCTTGCTGAATAATGGAAGAATCGATGCAAGCTTCTCTGCATCCAGTTATATGGACGGTTACGAACCAGATCAAACCGGTCTGGAGAGCACCGAATCATGGATTCCAATTAATAACACGAACGGAGAATGGTGGCAGGTATTGATGAAAAGCAGTTGTTCAGTGTATTGTTATTAAAAATCTATCATTCAAACGACGTGGCATTCTATTTGGGGGGGGGGGGGGTGTGATACGCATTGAACCAATATCCAAAAGTATGTTACGATAAACAAGGCTAAAATTTAAGAAAAAATATATAGAAGACGAATATTGTTGAGTTATTTGAAAATACTTGTAAGTTATTACATCACTAGTATCATTATCGTTATCTATATTAGCTGTACTAGTAGTATTATCATTTTGGTTGGTTTGGTTGTTCATCTTTCTTCCCAATGATTGCACATCCAAAACGATTACATAATAAAATCCTGATAGCTTGATTTCCATTTTAAATCAATTCAGTTTGGATTTCTGTCGATTGTATTCTAGGTGTGTTACAGCGAGCGCGTCCTCATCACTGGTCTCGTTACCCGTGGCAACAAGGAGATGATGGATGGAGAGGGATGCTGGGTAAACTCATTTAAAGTGGACTACAGCTTAGATGGGGAGTACTGGTGGAATCATTTAGATTACCAAGACGACCAACGTCAACCTATAGTAAGTCAGTCTTCGTTATTTCAGTTTCTTACAATGGGACTGGCAGAAGGATTTGAAGAGATGGACACTTTCATGCAATCGAAGTATTCGTTTGAGAATTTTTTCATTATCATTTCGCTGTCATGACGTTGTTGGCAAAGGAGATAAAGCAATAATTAAGGATTTGCAATAATTGTGAATTTATCAAATATGAATTACTCATAATGATAAGTTTTACAAGGTATACATGCAGCACGCACCTCAAACAAGAATCGTGAGCCTGTGTCTACTTCCTCCATTAAATGGATCTGAATAAATAGACTCATGATCTCTAAGGCTAACCCAGAAAATCATACTTTACCACATTGCCCTTTAGCTAAATACACAGAATCTTTTAGCTTGATCAGTATCGAGTAAAGTCGTTTAATATTTGTAGAAGTTATATATTCCTGTTCAAACACTGGACATAAAATGAACTATAATTTGTTTTGTCACGGTGGTATACTCCTCATAAGGCATGATGCGGTATCACAAAGTTTAATGAATTGAGAATGATATATGGATTTATTTGAACCCAAGAAATATAAAGTATCATTAGTTTATCAAACTATTACTCATCTCATACCTAATCTCCCCCATTCCTCAATCATTGTCTTCATTTTCCTTTGTCATCTTCTACATTTTCATCCTCCTTTCTCTTTCTATTTCTAATGATTTTCATTTCAGGAATTTTTCGCCAACGCAGAAGCCACCTGTAACACGACGATCTTCCTCCCTACACCTACCCGAGTGAGTTGTCTACGAATACTACCC
Organism: Strongylocentrotus droebachiensis; assembly: GCA_035222895.1. Taxonomy (NCBI): domain Eukaryota; kingdom Metazoa; phylum Echinodermata; class Echinoidea; order Camarodonta; family Strongylocentrotidae; genus Strongylocentrotus; species Strongylocentrotus droebachiensis. Next base: position 145,913 of record JAVYIG010000418.1, read on the forward strand.
AAGACCTGGCGAAACAAGATATGTCTCTTTGTCGGGATCATCGGCTGTCTAGACAATGGTACGGGTATCTAATGAACGAAAGACAGATATATATATATATATATACATATATAGAGAGAGAGAAGGAGAGTGAGAGAGAGAGAGAGAGAGAGAGAGTGGGGTAGGGGGGGGGGCAGTTAAGAGAGTTAGAGAGAGAGGGGGGGGGGGGGGGTGATAAAAAGGGACCAAAAAAGTATTCATGGGAGAATGAGAATGAGAATAAAATTGGTCTGGACCAGGAAGGGTGCTCATGCAGATTCATGTTCACGCCAGGAGGGGAAAGGCGTCCACTTAAATTTTTCTTATTTTGTAATTCTGATTTGGCCGCGACTCCATACGACGTAAGTTTGTTCAATATTCAAAAGCGTGAGATGCCTAGGTCACATTTGCTGTACGGCTAGGATACGGCGGCCGTACGCCCCCGAAATCGAAAGATACTTGCGGCGGCCGCAGATTGCCTCAGGGTCACCCTAGGGCGTGCCCCTATCTTTACAGGCCGTACGGGTCGCCGTGTGATTATTATAACGCGGAGTTATAATTGTTTTCATTTCTAGGTTCGCCCTAGCGATCAGACACGCCGTAGCCATGCCGTATAGCGGTTCCACGGCGACCGTACGTCGGGCGTACGGTAGCCTTGCATTTTAAAAACTCCAGGGGTGATGCGGTAACATCAGTCTGGTCGCACGGTTGCCGTATGGGCCCTCTTCGGTCGCCTTGCGGCCACCTTGCGTCTGCCTTAGTATTTGTCAAAAAGCTACGGCCGCCGTAGTGTCTTCACTTCAAAGGCCACACGAAAGTCGCAGATTTACTGTCTCCACAAGTTCAAAATACGCCGTGCGGCTACCCTAACATATTATGTGACCGCTACCGTGTGTGACGGTGGGAATGCTGTGGCGATCCTATTATTGCTATTGGCCGTAGATATTTTAAACCGCACGGTCTAAATTGATTCATAATATATATATATAATATTTTTTCCCCGTAACATGAGAGTAATTTTAATAGTTTCATTCTTTTAACGGCCAATAGCAATTATATGGCCGCCGCAGCATTTCCCACGGTCATATAATTATGTTAGGGTAGCCGCACGGCGTATTTTAAATTTGTGGAGACAGAAAATCTGTGACTGCCGTACGGCCGTAGATTTTTGACAAATACCAAGGTGCCCGAAGGGCCGCCTTATGCCTAGGTCACATATAAACCGGGCCCCGTACGATTTTCCCTACCCGGCGGCCTACCGTGGATTTAGAGACAGTACGGGAACCTTCCGATTTTCATTTCTACGGCATGTGTGGTCACATATTCTGCGGCGCCCGGGAGGTGCCCGGTGAAAATTGGTCGAGTGAAATGCAAGGCGCCCGTAAGGGTGCCGGCAGGGTGCCGGCTGGTGAGCTTACGGGCTCCGTCCGATGAGCAGGTGCACCCATGGCACCCGGAAGGTGCCCTGCCAGGGCCCGGCCGCGAATTTGCGATTCCCAAACCATTCAGCTATGGGAAACATTTTGAGCAACGTGATTGGTTAAAAAAGTTATAAAGACACGCCCACATCGACGCGAGCCATCTCATCATGGCTGTGCGAACGTGTCTGGGGCCAAGTCCGAGTGAACCATCAAATCTTCAAAATGATTTTCCAAATCTGCATGTAAGTAGATATTTAGACCCTGTATTTAATTATCTTATTATAAAGTCGCCATGATCAGATCCGTGTCTATGACTTTTGGAATGATGTTTGCATGAATGGGCTGCACATAAACAATGGATAACAGTGGGCCTGTATGTGCCTGTAGTTAGCTCGCGTGTGAAGTGCATTGTACCTAACAACATAGCGTATGTGCAGTCCTGAGTGTTTTGTTGAGCCTAGCCATGCATTGTTTGAACATAGACAATAACACAAGTTACATGTAGATTTAGATGATAGATCTTTTAAGTTAGATACAAGTATGTTCTAATGAAATATAGATATCGATTGGATGATTTTTTTTTTTTTTTTTTAGATCTAGACCCTAGATCTATAGACCTATGATAAAAAATAAAAAAATGGAACATTATTTATTGGGGGAGGGGGGGGGGGGGACCCATCTCTCTCTATGCGTTACTGATACACACCTTCAGTAGCAGAATTCTAAGGCATGTGAGTAGTTTGCAGGCACATACCTGTGCAAAATACAGAGTCTGAATCGTGAGACTACAGTAGGCCATTTCATGAAGATAGACTTCCCTCAGACATGATATATTTCGTAAAGTGTCAAATTAGAGTCTGTGCTTGCATACTAACATTGTGAGTGTTTGTGTGTCTGTGTCAGCTGTGAGCGAGCCCGAGCGTGCAGTAAATGACGTAATATTTATTTCTTCTCTCGACCAATCACGTTACTCATAAAGTCTCCCATAGCTGAATGGTTTGGGAATCGCAAATTCGCGGCCCGGCCGCGTATTTTTTGTTTCCACGGCAGCGAGGGGAAAAGCTCGATTAATTCCAATGAAACCGCTCGCGGAGAGTCTAGTCTGTAGTGCGTGTACAACGATGATGATGTACTGAATATGACTTGACCTGTGTTGTCGATGTACTGCGTGTTGTTGGTACGTGGCCGAGTGCATGTATATGTTCACGCTCTCTGTTCACGCTTTCTCGGTGTTGCATAAATATCATACTTCCGTCTCTGTTTATGGCATAAGACATCTATCTATTTTGTTTTCTTGTTTTCCTTTTGATGTCTTTCTTCGTTTCCTTCTCTAGATCTACATGTAAAGTACAATTTCCTTTATAATACACTACACTGCATTGCTAGGTACTCGTACTCCGATTCGGTCTAGTCTGGACTCTTCGCGAGCGGTTTCATTGGAATTAATCGGGAAATTCCCCTCGCTGCCGTGTAAATAAAAAATACGCGGCCCGGCCGCTAATTTTTTTTTCCCAAACAGGTTTGCCAATGCTAATATTTCTGGTCATCTGATTGGCTGATATGTTACGTCATTAGCAATGACGTAACCGTTAGGGTGAGTGATAGGGTTATAGAAATCAGCAGAATCACTTTTCATCAACCCATCGTTGGCTCAATCGGTAAGGTCAGTGTAATGCAATCTCAGAGTTGTGGGTTCAAGTCTCAGTTTATTCAGTTTTTTTGCCTTTATAAATAGTGAGGCAAAGCAATAAAAAATCAAAGTCTAATTGTTTGTGACCTCTTTCCAAGCTGCTAATGACGTAGAACATATCAGCCTTTGAGAAGAACGGAAATATAAGAAATTGCAAACCTGTTTGGGAATAAAAATTTCGCGGCCCGGCCGTGTGCCGTGCGGTGCACTGAACTATGTGTCCTTTGACATCCGCACCTCCTGTATTTAAAGCTGCGTTGTACATTTTGAGATGCCGCCGTGAGGGGCCCGCACGGGCAATATTCAGTTCACAACGGGCCCCTAGACGGCAGACGCCCGGTGTTGTGCATATCACCCGGGGCCCTTGAGGGAGCCGTAGGGTACACGTCCTGACAGTGGCGTACGCAGGATTTTTTTCAAGGGGGGGTTTTCAAATCGGGCCCAAAATTTCGCAACGACTCAGCCAGCCGCTGAATAAGCGGGGGGGGGGGGGGGGGGGGGGGGGGGGGGGGGTAAGCGTACACTTTTTTTGTTTGAGTTTCAAAAAAATCGCAACGACTCAGCCAATCGCTGAATAAGCGAGGGGGGGGGGGGGGTTTCCAAAATAACATACATAAAACATACACATAAAAAAAACTCGAGGGGAGGGGTTTAACCCCAAAACCACCCCCCTGCGTACGCGCCTGCGTCCTGAACCCTTGAGCACCGCAAGGCGCCCGTAAAGATTTTTCATGAGAAATAACCCCTAAAAATAGAGAGGGGCCCGTCCGGCCACCTTCCGGAGCCCGCGCGTGACCCGTAAGGTGCCCTACCCCTGCTGGAAAGAACACACTCATTCACAGTGTGAATCACAGTGTGAAATCACAGTTCACACTGTGAACACAGTTTCGTGGAAACTGCCCCCTACCCTAGCCCCCGCTGCGTATAGTCATGGTTCAGTGACAAAGCAATGGCCTCGTAACTGTGAGGCCCCAGGATCAAAACCGTGTCGATGTGCTATATTAGTGCCCTTTTGTGGGGCATTAATCCTCATTACTGTAATTTATGACTTAAGGGCGTAGGTCCCCTAGTTGATAAGCATAGTAGCATACACATGCTTTAGCAGTCACGCAAAACATACATTGGCAAATTATTATTCAATAAAATCTGAGAATGTATATAGATCTATTATTTTTAAATTATTTTAAAAATAATTCCATAAATTGGGGTAAAACAAAAATATTCCAACTTTATGAGCGACAGTGTATGTGACGTAGGCATAAGGCTGCCTTAGGGCGCCCGTGAATTCCTGCGGCCGCCACAATTTGTTTGGGTTATGCAAAAGTCAATTGTAATTCATAAAACCCTAGGGCAGCCGCATTGCAAACGCAAGGCCACCGTACGCTCGACGTATGGTCGCCGTGGAACCGCTCTACGGCATGGCTACTGCCCGTCTAATTGCTATGGCGAACCAAGAAATGAAAAAAGTTATAAATCCGCGTTATAATCCCACAGCGACCCGTACGGCCTGTAAAGATAGGGATACGGTCGAAGGTGACCCTGAGGCCACCGCAAGTATCTCTCGATTTCGGGGGCGTACGGCCGCCGTATCCTAGCCGTAGAGCAAATGTGACCTAGGCATAAAGAAGCAAAAACCAAAGGGAAAGCTGAAAATAGATGGAAAACATTGACAGTAGCAGAATAAAAGAGGAGTATAAGGTGGAGATAGAGGGGTGAGAAAGAGAGTTGCACCGTATAATAAAAAATATTTGTTTAAATTGTCATTCCCCGCAAAATTTGTAGGATGTATTTCCTTAGATAATATCTTTTGTTTCTCTCATTAGACATGTTGGATTGCTTGTGTCTCCCTAACTAGTATTCTCGTGATTCAGCTCGGATAAATGCCATTCAATTCAAATTATTGATCGTCTTTCAAAAAGGAATGGACACATTTGCTCTATCATGATCATAGTCCTATGTAGATACCATGTGTTTGATATATTACCACTGCAAATAATGAGTGTTCATGAGCGACGGTATTGTATAATCATAATATAGTATAATATTTGATTGAAAAGTCAGTTTATTAAATGCAATTGTTATCGCCTTATTTTAGATTGTGATGAAGTAATGGGACTTACCCTAGATCGTATCCATGACAACCAGATAGAGGCATCATCCTGGAACGGTGATGCCCTCCATCCCCCATCATCAGCCAGGGTAGGATATATCAAACAAGTCGGATATGGATGGATCCCAGCACAATCATCTACAGATCAATGGATACAGGTAGGTACAATCCTTCATCATTCACACTTTTCGGCTTCCTTGCGCACTGGCCATGCAATTACACTGGAATAAACTGTCTGGAAGCAATTGCAATTGGTGGATATTGTGGAGGTTTGTAAGGATCAAAATGGGAATATTTTGACCGAGTCTTGCTGGATATCACATGCACTTGACACAGACAAACTGACATACACAAATTAGAAAGCTCACAAATTAATCTTTTTTCTTTTACCTTGGCCAAAATTTGTCATTCTGATCGTTTTTTCCATCTATATGCAAGCTGGTCGAGGAAATTGTAAAAACTTTGTTTTATTTAAAATTTAAAATTTAATATTTGTTTAAAAATGTGAAACTATAATTTTGTGTATATGAATATTTTTTTCCTGTAAATGTGTAACTTCATTTTCAAATTAACTTTATAGGAAAATTTAGTTGTAATCTTATATGGAAATGTTAAATTTCACTTGCAAATTTATTTAGGTATTTTCTATTTATTTTCTTCATGAGAGAAGAGAATAAAAACCTTTTAAAACAAATCTTGGGGTTCCCTTTCTTTTTCATTTAGATCAACTTCGGCAGTGAGAAGTTAGTTCAGGGCGTGGTCACTCAAGGGTGTCTAGACATCGAAGCATGGGTGGAGTCTTACACAATCTCGGACGGTCAAGATGCCGCACAGTATCGCAATGACATCAGATCAGTGGTAAAATAGATATTTTGTTAATAAATAGGAAAAGTTTGAAGAAGATTACATCATCTGACTAACTTAGTAACTTAGTTTTTTTATATGATCGTTTAGGTAATAGTAAATTATTTCCTTATAGGAATCGGCTTTTCTTTCAGCTGAAAAATTACCTAACTGTCAATTATTAAACAGATCGCAAAGCTTTAAATGCACATGAATTATGAAACACTTAATTTCATGTTCGTTCTCTATTCCTTTCATTTTAGGTGAGGTAAATGGGTACCTGGCAGGAATTAATTCCTTGAAATGCTAGAGCGCTGTAATGGCGGCTAGACTAAAGCCGGGGTAATAATTAATGCGCCTCGGAATAGAATGTCTAGATAGACGGCGCTATATAAATGCCTATAACTATTATTATTAATGCGTATACACATTTGGATTTTCCTCACGATTCTTTTTATATTCTTTGTTTCCAGAACTTCGCAGAAACGGACACCACAAATCTAATTTATTGCAATGTTAATTCAGTGATCTCTCCCATTTCACAAGGTTTTTGAAGGCAACAGGGACGTGACAACTCTTGTACGCAATGACCTTGATCCACCTTTTGCGACCCTTCGTGTAAGAGTTCATCCGGTCACGTGGTATCGTGATATCTGCCTCCGTCTTGAGTTTATCGGATGCCAGAACAGGGGTAAGAGATTAATTTGGATTTGAAACCCTAATATAAACAAAAACATCCCTTACACAATCGTAAGGACTTATTATAGAACTCAACAAGATACATTTCATTACCGTATTGAATTGCCTCAGTATGATAATTGGATTATGTACCATGTCATTGTACTGTCAATGAATTTCGAAACGTGGCGCCCAAGGCAACTGAACTTATCTTACTTTGCAATCATGCTCCCTTTAGAATTCAAGGAAATGTGGAATCACTTTTATAAACCATTTTGGAGTTAGCTCATGTCCCGAACAATAGTGTTAAGCTGATGATTCTTTCCTGGGTAAACAGAATTACAGTGACATTAAATAGTGGCAGACGTTTCAAACAAAGAGATGTACAACCTTTCGCTTTTTAGAATAAGCATTCGCAGGGAGGTGGGGGTTCTCCATGGAGAGTTTTTGTTCCAAAAAAAACTTTAGCCTTTGTATCATAATCATAGAATACTTCGTTGTTGCAAAAAGATTAATTACGATTATATAACTTTGATGACCAACTATCTACTATTTGTCTAATAAGTAATTTTTTTACATTTCGATCCAGGACGAAATGACGGCCAATGAGGTTACATTAAGTAGCTTAATAATATTCCATACAAGATCACACACAAATGTTTACAAGTTTTTCTGATCCCCACTTTTTCGTTAGTTTGTAATAACAGACTTGGAATGGAGTCTGGTCGCATCCCCAATGAAGCCATAGCAGCTAGCACCTTCTACTACGCTTCACCTGGGCACAATGGCCGCCTGCATATTGAAGAGAGTGATTTACCTTCAGCGGAACGTCGGCCGTTTTGGGGTGCAAGGGGCTCTCTTGCAAGGAATGAGTGGCTACAGGTAACGAGAATAGTATTGTTACGGTTTTTCAGATCCATCAGATGAGATAAAATTAAACATAAATCTTATGCAGCAGGCATCGTGCTACCTTTGGAAATTGGTCAAAGTTTCTTGGACGTTGACATTAACGTTGATTAAAGTCTATTGTCATTTTGAGGACACGATAACGCCCATTTTCCGTCAGAAATAGAGTCTGTGCAATTTTAAAAGTTGCAAACATGTTTAAACGCCGTGAAAATTACAAAAATCATGACAATATAAGCTTAAGGCAAACATTAATTCAAAGCACTTCTTCTAACATCTTAAGGTTGATTTATCGGAGCTCCATACCGTGACTGGTATCATCACCCAAGGTGCAGGCGTAAAGACTTTTCTGAGTTGGGTCACCTCCTACCGACTGGCTTCCTGGAGCATGCGTAGTACCAATGAATCAGAGACATGGCATTTCTACAAAGATATCGAGGGGAATGAAATGGTAAGTAGGAAATTAATTTAAAAGCGCCGTCTGGGAGATTCTTTATCGTTTGATATTGTTAAACATAGCATAATGTGATATTAATGATGTAATTGGAAATGACCGACTGGTTCCATCTGGTTAATCCTATTCATATTCATAATCAACCATCTCGTTCGACTATACTTTCAAAAATGGGACTTCTCGTATCCAGATTGCATCATATTGATGCCACTTATGTTTTTCATATTTTTCTGTTACGGAAGAATAGCATATTTCAGTTCAATAAATGCAACTCAATATAGTTCGTTTGTACAAGCTGAACTATCAATTAGTACAGTGTTTAACTTAGGCTGACATACAATGAGAGCTGTACAAGAGCCCACTATCATCATTTTATTATTATTATTATTATCATTATTATTATTATCATTATCATTATAATTATTTTTATTTAATATTATTGTTATCAATTTCAATGCTATCATTATCATTATTACTATTATTAGTATAAGTAGTATACTATTAAATATCTTTATTACTATCATCATTATGATAATTGATATCATTATTATGATTATAATTATTGTTATTGTTATTATTATTATTATCATTATCATTATTTCAACAAATTAAAGTGTGATATTGTAAATTGTCTTAAAGCAAGTTGTCTTTGTCCGTACCTTTGACACTAAAATTATTACAATTCTGATCCATTTAAGATTTTACCCGGAAACAGCGATCAGAATACTGAAGCAAAGAACACTCTTGATCGACCAATCATCACACGCCGTGTTCGTATCATGCCATTTACATGGTATAGTCCTAAAATAAGGATGCGAGTTGAGATCATCGGTTGCCCGTTGATAGGTAGGCCCAGGCAGTCTAGCCCTTATTGTTTGATGCAAAATGTACACTTTCGACACTCATGGGTTACATGAGGCCAATCTTTCGTGAAATTGATTCTATGGCCTTGATGTATTCCGTAAGATGAAAAGTGGTACATAGCAAAGCCTCAATATCGTTATAATGAAAGATTCTTATTCTTGTACAAGCTTATGGTGACGCTCACGATGACCGTGTATTGAAAGGCTATTATACCATAAAATGCAAATATTTCATCTTCTTTCGATTGTGCGATTAGTATTTTCACTTAATATATTTTCAGTTCTATTTAAACTGTGTTACCTCTTCAGTTAAAAATTACCGTCATTGAGAGCCCATTATGGAATATGTGAAGCATTCAAATATAAATCTGATCTTGTTACGCAGCGTATACAATGAAGATACGTTTTTTTTCAATAAATCTACTCCAATCCTAGGTACTGGGAGGGTATGTGGATCCGAGAAAGGAATGATCTTTAGTGGAAAATGCTACGGGTCTGTAAGCAGCAACGCAGAAGGAGCGTGTAGCGACATCTTTGCTGAGGACAGCAAGCGAGCTACAGTCAAGTCATCAAACATCCAGAACGAGCTTTCAGATCATCTGTCTGAGCTTGTATTCCAGAGCAAAACACAGTTGACAATAGGAGCTATGAAAGAAGGCGAGGAAGATTGGATGTGGGATGACGGTACTCCTGTCATCTATGAGCAATTTCTCTATGTTCTGCCTGTCAGTACTAACCCGTATTGTATGGCACTCGACGGACTTGCTGGGTTTAAGTGGACACAGTATGAATGTAAAAGTGTTATACTGCGTGGATCCCTCTGTGAAATAGGTAAGAAACTGTTCGCAACTCCTCCTCCCCTCTTCCCCTCCTACTACTACTCTAACTACTCCTAGTCTCCTACTACCGATACTACTATACTATACTACTACTACTACTACTACTACTACTTCTACTACTACTACTACTACTACTACTACTACTACTACAACTACTACTACTACTACTACTACTACTACTACTTCTACTACTACTACTACTACTACTACTACTTCTTATTATTTTACTACCACAACTTCAACTACTACTGGTACTACTTCTACCACTCCTACCACTACTACTGTTTAATACTGGCTGACAATCCCCCCCCCCTTTTTTTTTTGGGGGGGGGGGGGGGGGGACTGAATCATGGACCTCTTGCACTCAAAGCTAGATTTTTGTTAGGGTAATTTTTCCTATAATTATCTCAATTTTTAAGATTCCAAACTTTAAATATTCAACTTAATAGTGATATTATAATACTAATATTAACAGAAATATTTTCTGCAAATTGCTTTAAAATGTTTACTCATGCGCTTCAGTTCCGGTAACCGGAACCATGTTCATGTTTATGTAGTTCCTGATGAATGGAAAAGAGCAATTGTAGTGCCTATCCCCAAATCGAACCCCCCATCTGTTGAGAAGCTTCGTCCTGTATCACTCACAGATCATTTTGCCAAAATAACAGAAGGTTTCGTCGCAAAATGGTTAATTAACGACATAGAACCCAATTTGGATCAGATGCAGTTTGGAAACCGAAAAACAATATCAACGTCACACTGTATTATTAACGTTCTACACAAAGTGTTTGTTAATTCAGACAAACCAAAATCCTCATCAACGATAGTTGTGACAGACTTTTCAAAAGCATTTGACCGAATCGACCATACTATCGCCATAACAAAACTTATCAGCTTAGGAGTTCGCCCCTGCATTGTGCCATGGATCATGAGTTTCTTGCAATCCCGTCAACAATGCACCCGTTACAGATCAGTTCTATCTGATTGGTCGATGTTGCAGGCTGGAGTACCACAGGGAACTCGCTTAGGGCCCATTATCTTTCTAGCCATGATTAATGACGCAGCGCCACCGACCGGAATCAACGCCTACAAATACGTCGACGACATGACGCTCGTCGAATGTCGCACTCGAGATGAACCGTCCAACATGCAGAGTGCCGTCACTGATCTCGCCTCCTGGTCAGAGGCCAACCACATGAAACTGAACGCCACAAAGTGTTTCGCAATGGAAGTCAATTTCTCACGAAATCCTACTGTCCTACCCGCAATTCGCGTTGACGGTCTAGAACTACAATCCGTCAATACTATAAAGCTTCTCGGCATTCTGATCCAAAGTGACCTGAAATGGGAATCAAATGTTACAGATATCATCAAAAGAGCAAATGGAAAACTTCACATGCTACGTATCTTAAAAAGGCACTGCCTTCCAGTTCGCGATTTGTTAACCATATATGATGGATATGTTCGGCCTATTCTCGAATATGGGACACCGGTTTGGAACAGCGGCATCACCAAGAAACAATGCGAAAGCTTAGAAAAAATCCAAAAGCGAGCCCTCCCCTAGTAGTTTTTTGTGTTGCGAAAATATATTTTTTCCCTATTTTTTTCCTATTTTTTCCCTATTTTCTGGAAATTCAGACTATTTTTTTCCTATTTCCTTCAAGAAAATAGGAAAAAAATAAGGCTATTTTTTTCCTATTTTTAAGTAAAAACTATTTTTTCCCTATTTTTTTCACCTATATTTTTTTTCAGACTATTTTTTTCCTATTTCCTTCAAGAAAATAGGAAAAAAATAGGGCTATTTTTTTCCTATTTTTAAGTAAAAACTATTTTCCCCCTATTTTTTTCACCTATATTTTTTTTCAGACTATTTTTTTCCTATTTCCTATAAGAAAACAGTAAAAAAATAGTCCTATTTTTTTCCTATTTTGAAGCACAAACTATTTTTTCCCCATTTTTTTCACCTTCAACTTTTGTGGACTATTTGTTTCCTATTTTTTTATAAGAAAATAGGAAAAAAATAGTTCTATTTTTTCCTATTTTCGAGTACCAAACTATTTTTTCCCTATTTTTCCACCTTCATCTTTTTCAGACTATTTTCTTCCTATTTTCTCCAAAAAAAATATGAAAAAAATAGGATTATTTTTTTTCTCTTTTCGACTTCAAAACTATTTTTTCCCTATTTTTTCACCTTTATCTTTTTCAGACTATTTTTTCCCTATTTTTTCACATTTATCTTTTTCAGACTTCTTTTTACCTATTTGCGAGTACTATTTTCATCCTATTTTTTGCACTTAAATTTTTTATGACATGATACAAATTTGTAAACTATTTTTTGTCTATTTTCTAAACTTGCATATTTTCATTGTTTCTCCTGCCATTATCTCTGTTGTTAATTTTGCGACTTATTGGTGGTTTTTAGCTGTCGGTTCACATATTGAATAGTGAGCTCAAAGATAACCATAAATAAACCATGTGTAACAAGAAAATGTACTCGTAGAAATTTCAATTATTTTTTCCTTTCTTAATAGAAAAAAAAACATTCGATCGAGATATTCCCGTTCTATGTGTGTGCAAAGTTTCAACGTAGAGGACAGTACGCAAGTACCCCTACGTAACTGAACAAGAAGGAGTCGGGCTAACTCGCCCCAGCCTCAAAGACTGGGGCGAGATATCCCGACATGATTTATCGATCGAGAGATACCAGTGGTCTGCTAATTTACGGCCAGGACTAAAGAATGTAAACAAACATCAGCCATCTAGTCTAAAAATGTACAATGTGCACACACATAATACACATTGGTATCTCTCGATCGATGAATCGTGATGGGACATCTCGCCCCAGTCTTTGAGGCTGGGGCGAGATGTCCCGTGGGGCGAGTTAGCACGGATTCAAAAAGAAACCCGTTATTTTTTACCCCCACTGCTTTTCGTGCGCTTGCTGAATCATTGTGCGCATCGGACTTTTATTGCTGATTTTCGTTCTTCAAACGTCTCCAAATCACACCAAAATGTCTTCCAGCAATTATTCTTGCGATGAAATTTCATCAATAGATAGTGACTCCTCATACTCCGATGCCTCCTTATCCCATTTTAGTGATTCTTCCCAAGAAAATGAGCCCGACAATTTTTCAAAATATTAGTCCCACTCGTAGAGATACAAGTTTGTTGTCGAATGACGGACAATCGACGAGCGGAACTGGCCCCAGAAAACAGCTGAAAAGGTACGTTTATATCTGAAACTTAATTATATTATGATATATAGATTTTTATTGTGTCTGTTGTTGAATATAATGCTACTTCATAGTATAGAATGGTATTTTACGTATCAATATTCCCATGTAGTGTTGAGGTTGTACACAACTTCTGAGTGAATGAGTGAATGAGTGAATGTAAACAAACGTGATTACAATAAATCCACGTAGAATTTCAGATTTTTTACCATTGCTACGTCTGTCAATTATATTGCCTTGCATGATATAATGTTTTGATGTGGTTTTAGGCTAAATTGTCTCTCAAATTATTTTTCTAGGAATCAGAAAACCCAACCTGCTAAGCACCACGCAAGCCAAGAAGTTGTTGTCGAATGACGGACCATCGACGAGCGGAACTGGCCCCAGAAAACAGCTGAAAAGGTACGTTTATATCTGAAACTTAATTATATTATGATATATAGGTTTTTATTATGTCTGTTGTTGAATATAATGCTACTTCATAGTATAGAATGGTATTTTACGTATCAATATTCCCATGTAGCATGTACATTGTACTGATTCATTGTAGAGTCTACTATGTAGTGTTGAGGTTGTACACAACTTCTGAGTGAATGAGTGAATGTAAACAAACGTGATTACAATAAATCCACATAGAATTTCAGATTTTTTACCATTGCTACGTCTGTCAATTATATTGCCTTGCATAATATAATGTTTTGATGTGGTTTTAGGCTAAATTGTCTCTCAAATTATTTTTCTAGGAATCAGAAAACCCAACCTGCTAAGCACCACGCAAGCCAAGAAGTTGTTGTCGAGTGACGGACCATCGACGAGCGGAACTGGCCCCAGAAAACAGCTGAAAAGGTACGTTTATATCTGAAACTTAATTATATTATGATATATAGATTTTTATTGTGTCTGTTGTTGAATATAATGCTACTTCATAGTATAGAATGGTATTTTACGTATCAATATTCCCATGTAGTGTTGAGGTTGTACACAACTTCTGAGTGAATGAGTGAATGTAAACAAACGTGATTACAATAAATCCACATAGAATTTCAGATTTTTTACCATTGCTACGTCTGTCAATTATATTGCCTTGCATGATATAATGTTTTGATGTGGTTTTAGGCTAAATTGTCTCTCAAATTATTTTTCTAGGAATCAGAAAACCCAACCTGCTAAGCACCACGCAAGCCAAGAAGTTGTTGTCGAATGACGGACCATCGACGAGCGGAACTGGCCCCAGAAAACAGCTGAAAAGGTACGTTTATATCTGAAACTTAATTATATTATGATATATAGATTTTTATTGTGTCTGTTGTTGAATATAATGCTACTTCATAGTATGGAATGGTATTTTACGTATCAATATTCCCATGTAGCATGTACTATGTAGTGTTGAGGTTGTACACAACTTATGAGTGAATGAGTGAATGAGTGAATGTAAACAAACGTGATTACAATAAATCCACGTAGAATTTCAGATTTTTTTACCATTGCTACGTCTGTCAATTATATTGCCTTGCATAATATAATGTTTTGATGTGGTTTTAGGCTAAATTGTCTCTCAAATTATTTTTCTAGGAATCAGAAAACCCAACCTGCTAAGCACCACGCAAGCCAAGAAGTTGTTGTCGAGTGACGGACCATCGACGAGCGGAACTGGCCCCAGAAAACAGCTGAAAAGGTACGTTTATATCTGAAACTTAATTATATTATGATATATAGATTTTTATTGTGTCTGTTGTTGAATATAATGCTACTTCATAGTATAGAATGGTATTTTACGTATCAATATTCCCATGTAGTGTTGAGGTTGTACACAACTTCTGAGTGAATGAGTGAATGTAAACAAACGTGATTACAATAAATCCACATAGAATTTCAGATTTTTTACCATTGCTACGTCTGTCAATTATATTGCCTTGCATGATATAATGTTTTGATGTGGTTTTAGGCTAAATTGTCTCTCAAATTATTTTTCTAGGAATCAGAAAACCCAACCTGCTAAGCACCACGCAAGCCAAGAAGTTGTTGTCGAATGACGGACCATCGACGAGCGGAACTGGCCCCAGAAAACAGCTGAAAAGGTACGTTTATATCTGAAACTTAATTATATTATGATATATAGATTTTTATTGTGTCTGTTGTTGAATATAATGCTACTTCATAGTATAGAATGGTATTTTACGTATCAATATTCCCATGTAGTGTTGAGGTTGTACACAACTTCTGAGTGAATGAGTGAATGAGTGAATGTAAACAAACGTGATTACAATAAATCCACGTAGAATTTCAGATTTTTTTACCATTGCTACGTCTGTCAATTATATTGCCTTGCATGATATAATGTTTTGATGTGGTTTTGGGCTAAATTGTCTCTCAAATTATTTTTCTAGGAATCAGAAAACCCAACCTGCTAATTAGCACCACGCAAGCCAAGAAGTTGTTGTCGAATGACGGACCATCGACGAGCCGAACTGGCCCCAGAAAACAGCTGAAAAGGTATGTTTATATCTGAAACTTAATTATATTATGATATATAGATTTTTATTGTGTCTGTTGTTGAATATAATGCTACTTCATAGTATAGAATGGTATTTTACGTATCAATATTCCCATGTAGTATTGAGGTTGTACACAACTTCTGAGTGAATGAGTGAATGTAAACAAACGTGATTACAATAAATCCACGTAGAATTTCAGATTTTTTACCATTGCTACGTCTGTCAATTATATTGCCTTGCATGATATAATGTTTTGATGTGGTTTTAGGCTAAATTGTCTCTCAAATTATTTTTCTAGGAATCAGAAAACCCAACCTGCTAAGCACCACGCAAGCCAAGAAGAAGAGCAAGTCTTCCATTAAGTCCGAGAATGTGTCTGCGAGGTAAATAAATGTCCTTACTAACTAGAAATCTAAATCTATTGTTGATAATCTTTTTGGGTATATTTATTTCATGTTTGTTAGTTAAAGGTATTACAAAGTTTTAGTTTTGGGTCATGAATTTGGTTCAAATTAACATATTGGAAGCATATGCGTTCCTACAATATACATTGATCGTTGTCGCGATTGAAATTGAGTCTAAAGTTATATTATAAATAATAAACTCTTTATGTTGTATAGCTTCCTCTCAAGGTCAAGATATTAGTTTAGCTATGAAACAATGTTTCTTGACTAAAATCAACCGATTAGCTATTCCCGTTTGAAAATTATATATCCCAACTACATATTCTGAGATTTTCATGGTCGCAGCTACCATTGTACGGCCATAGGCGCTATTTGAAATTTATCAAAATTTACCGGGAGCACCGGTAAATTTTTATATTCAATTTTTCTTGAAAACAAGTGTTTTAGGGGCTAATTTTTTTAGTGCTCATAATGCAGGGGCATCCAAATATATCAAAATTGTAAAGATTCACTATCCACCCAATTTTCGAAATTTCCCAAAACTTTGTATTACCTTTAAGATCTGACATCAAAATATTAGAGTAGTTTACCTCATCATTATGCTAGAAAAATAATGTGCAGGTGGCACAAGTTTTTCTTCAAAAAATTGTTCCTTTACTATTTTCTTTTCTGTATTTTATGTTTTATTTTATGTATGTTCACCCAATATATCTAAGAATAAAATAAAATTTAATTAATTGCCTACCTGAGTGGTTTACATTTCATGCACCTTGACAGCTCTATGATGACTCTGTTGTTTCACCATCCGTTCGTCGTCAGCCTGGCATCTTTTTTGCTATCATTCTTTTGTACACACATGTTCTATGCCTTTGAATTTTTTATTATGAAATACATAAATACTTGTACTAAGTATTAATTGCATGTTCATAAATGTACCAATGCATGATTATTCTAACCCCTAACTCACATTTCATTTATATCTTTACAGATCCATTGAAACTAATCGAGAGACAATGTACATGTAACGTACAACCACCATTTGATTAGATGCCTGTGAACAGCATGACGAACATCTGTATCCTTTACATTAGTATTTGTTTCCATTTTATTATGTAATTCTTATGTCTAATCAATAATCATTGAGATTCATAGGCAAGTACAACATGTATGTGTACACAATGAGTGCCTGCATATTGTGAAGATAAAGGACCATAATATCATTACTTATGATACATGGTAATGATGGTATACTTTGTAAAACTATTTGAAAATAGTAGCATGTAAGTCTGTCATTTTCTTGTTTATATATATCTCAGTGACATGACATGTCATTGATTTTGTAGTAAGTGTTTCTAGATTATGATGATTGTATTAAGATTTTGACAGTTCCATTGAGATTGAGAAAATTATGTAACATGTCAACTGTACTATAAAGCATACCGGTACGTGCATTGTTGAAAAATCTGTTCTATGATTTATTTTATTTTGTTATCTTTGTAAATAACGAGAAAAAAATATTATTTGTCATGATTTTCTTGATGTTTGAAAATTGTATTACATTATTAAGAGCACTTTGTAATTAAATTATAATAAAAGAGACAGAAAACAACACTCTCATGTCGAGAATACTGCTTTATTTGGTTACTAGTGAGGAAGAGAGCTTGTGATCGTCTGGCATATCCGCATCGGCTCAGTAATAGTCCTGAAATTCACCTCTGGAAAATAAAGTACATGTATTTTATTGGACACATTCCCTTTTATTCTTTTTGTTTGTTACAGTCCACTGCCATTATAACGAGGTGCTCGGGGACCAAGCCAATTTCCTTGTTAAAATGAAATCATGTTATACTCAAGTTACTGAACACATTGGTTTGTTTAAAAATTGGGACTGATGAGAATTGCCTCATAATAACATCTTGGTGTATCCATGTTCGTTATAATAGGACTGGACTGTATAACATTTTCCATATATACCCATTGACTATTTTAAATGTTCTACTAAATGGATTAGACTGAAAGGATGAAGTGAATTTGGCAAACTGAGTAGGTGCATCGATGCAGAGAAAAGAGCTGTAGGAGTAGGGTGACTATTCTACAGTGGAAACTTTTGACAATGAGGTCATGTGCAACCAAGAAATATTAACCCCCAAAAGCTGGTAAATTACCTTGTCATTTTAGGTATAACTGATCTCTTTATATCAAGTTTGCACTGTGTGATTTAGTTGAATATACAGAGTTGTTGACTGGATGTGTGAGATGGTAGTGCTTGAGAAATCCATGAAAGTAAAGGATGAGTGATCTCCCCTATTTCCTGACTATTTTTTCTGATTTCCTCACTATTTTCTTACTATTTTTTTCCTATTTTCTTACTATTTTTTCCCTATTTTCCTACTATTTTTTCCCTATTTTCCTACTATTTTTTTAGCTATTTTTTTCCTATTTCCTTACTATTTTTGTCCTATTTCCTCACTATTTTTTTCCTATTTCCTCACTATTTTATTCCTATTTTCCCACTATTTTATTACTATTTTCCCACTAATTTTCACTGTTCACTAGCACCTAGTTATCACTATTTTTTCACTATTTTCTTCATAATTTTCTACACTATTTTTTTCCTATTTTTTTCCTATTTTCAGGTCTGAAAAATAGGAAAAAAATAGGAAAAAAATAGAAAAAATTGTTTCAAACCTATTTTTTTCCTATTTCCAAAACTATTTTTTACCTATTTTTTCCTTTTAAAAAAATAGGGAAAAAATAGAAAAAAAATATATTTTCGGGACTATTTTATCCCTATTTTTCCCCTATTTTTTACCTATTTTTTTACGACTGGGGTCCGCATCATCGTTGGTGCTCGGTATACTACTTACCAGAACGTTCTTACCTACTTTGATATGGAAACACTTGAGCAAAGGAGACATTCGCTGTGCACCTCTTTCATTGGAAAAAGTATTTCCAGGAACCAATTAAAGAACATCTTACCCCAGATTACTCAGAAAAGAGTCCTTAGACATACTAAGAAATTACCAGAACTACGTTGCCGAACAAACAGAGTGAAGAACAGCCCCATACCATCACTTGTACGCATCTACAATTCTAGTTAACAAGAAATCTACTTTTATTTTTGTAATACTACCAATATTATAGTTGTGATGTAATCCCATAAGTGCAATACAAGGCAAACTATGGTTTCAATTACCGATACACACAAAGTATGAAATAAATTTGTATGCAATTTGTTTTTTATACATTTATATTCATATACCACTTTTATATTTATACTGGGGTCTAAGCTTTGTATCTGTATAATAGAATCACTACATTTTCTGTACCGAAGTTAAAAATCTGTGTTTAACCATTTATTTTTAATTGTTTAAATGACTGAAATTATCTTCCATGGCCAATGTTACAGTTGTCTCCTCCTCCTCTACCACTTCTACTTTCCCACCTCCTTTCTTCATCTCACCCTTATCCTTACTTCTCAATCCTCTTCTCCCTCTTTCTCCTTTTGCATTTGCTTCTTATAATGGTTCTCCTTTGTTATAGTCTGGTTGAAATGTTATAACCTTTTCCTTAGAGTAGCTATTGCCTAGAGTATTCTTTTTCAATCGTACAATTTTTCATATAAGTATTTATTTTCTTCATAACTTCGCCTATATCATTAGTAGTTTGTATAATGTGTAATGCTTGAATATTGATATCGATACATTATGATAGTGTTACTATTCGTGCTACCCTCTGTCTATCATCTTACTATCCCTACTTGAATCTTCTTCTTCTTCTTTCTCCTTCTCTTCTACTTTTTCTCTTCTCCTTCCTCTTCATCCTCTTCTTAATCTTACCATCCTCTTTTCTTTGCTTTCTTTACTCTACACCACCATCATGTTCTTCTTCACTTCTCTTTATCTCCTTTATATATAAAATGAGTTAGGGAGATCAAATAATAAGAAATAAGCATTTTAAAGTTATTTTTATTTTTTTAACAATCTACTCATTCAAGTTTAGTTCATTAATTTGAGGTTATTTTATAGGAATGTTTTTATAGACTGTAATTTACATTTGTAAAACATTGCCCAATTCGGCCTTGTAGGCCGCGATGCATTGTTGCTCTTTTATTCTCAATAAAACCATTATCTATCTATCTATCTATCTATTGGCGCAGTGTAAATTTTAAGGAATAATTCCAACCAGTAACATTTTACTACATCTGGTTCGAGAGTGACAAATCGTTCGTTCGTATCTCCTTAGATCAAGATAGTTATGTAAAGTTCCTTAATTAAAAGTAAATTAAATTAAATTAAGTTCTTCCATCGCCCGATTGATGCAATGGCCGTTTCATTAACAAGGGCCAGGTCTTCATCTGTCCAACCCGTTCCGCCGCACTGCAAGATGTGGTCCATCGTCTGAGTCTCTCCGCAGTTGCAGAGAGTATCTCCTTCATGGGCATAGCCCAATCTTGCCATATTGACCTTACACCGCCCCATTCTCGTCCGCATTCGATTTAGGCATTGCCACTCCGGCCACTTCAGGTTAAGCCCTTTGATGAGTACGAGCTTGGTTGATGGTGGAGGATTCTGTTCAGGTGGTGGGACAGAATCGAGGAAGCTGTGTAGGGATATATGTCGTTTGTGGGGTTGTAAGTATCCGTGTAGCATGTGTCTGTCATCTGTCGCCTGCTTCATCTGTTCCTTTAGGCAGGTGTTAGTGCACCTTTGGTTAGGAGATCCAATGCCAGCGAGGTGATATACCTCCTCAACTTTTGTTGGTTTCAGGTAGCCTGTTATCTTTCGATATGTGTTATTAAGTGTGGTGACAAATGAATATAAGTCAATGTCTTTGCAAAGGTACACATCGGAACTCGAATTTTCGACCAAGTTTATTCAGAATACGACTAATTCATGTATTACAAATAATGTAATGTGCCTTTGCAGGCGCGCCGGAAGCAGTTTGGGATTGGGGGGGGGGGGGGGGGCAAACATTCCAGGGGGCTCACCTTCAAGGGGCAGTGACGTAATGAGAAAAAACGTTCGAAAAATCTGCATCACCACCAGTCTTACACGTTACATGCAGGTCCCGCGGAACGTTTTTCAAAGTGGAGTATTAACGATCAGGTAGAGCGTAAATTGGCGTGAGGTCCAGGGCATGAACCTCGGCAGGGGGTCAAGGGGCTGAGCCCCCGGAAGCTCAGGGGTTTTAGGTATTTATTTACGGTTAGATGAGCATCCAGGGGCCCTCTTTAAGGCCATTGACGTGTTCCAGGGGGGGGGGGGAGAGCCCCCAGAAGCTCAGAGGTTTTAATATTTAACTACGGTCAGATGAGCATCCAGGGGCCCGCCTTAGGGCCCTTGGTGGGGTCCAGGGAGCAGAGCCCCCGGAATCTCAGGGGTTTTAGGTATTTAATTACGGTCATATGAGCATCCAGGGGCCGCCTTAGAGCCCTTGGTGGGGTCCAGGGGGCAGAGCATCCGGAAGCTCAGGGGTTTTAGGTATTTAATTACGGTCAGATAAGCATCCAGGGGACCGCCTTAGGGCCTTGGGTGGGGTCCGGGGGCGGAGCCCCCGTAATCTTTGGGGTATTAGGCATTTAATTACGGTCAGATGAGCATCCAGGGGCCCGCCTTAGGGCCCTTGGTGGGGTCCAGGGGGCAGAGCCCCGGGAAGCTCAGGGGTTTAGGTATTTAATTACGGTCAAATGAGCATCCAGGGGCCCGCCTTAGGGCCCTTGGTGGGGTCCAGGGGGCAGAGCCCCCGGAAGCTCAGGGGTTTTAGGTATTTATTTACGGTCATATGAGCATCCAGGGGCCCGCCTTTGAGCCCTTGGTGGGGTCCAGGGGCAGAGCACCCGGAAGCTCTGGGGTTTTAGGCATTTAATTACGCACGGTCAGATGAGCATTTTTTATACCTTATTTGTGACATTAGCAGGTCACTTTCTTTTTCTCTTTAACATACTTTTTCAAAAGTGAGGGGGGGGGGGGGGGGGGGGCTCGAGCCCAGCCACTTTGCAGACCATGACATAAAGGCTTCTAAATAAGCGTACTTTTTGCCCGACTGTAATTTGGGAATTTCTTATTTTCCAACAAACGCATAAAAAGGTATGACTTACAAAAAAATGGAGAAAAAATACCGGAAAATCATGTCATAATAGCAACATTTGTAAATCACTGGTATCGAATAAGAAATACACCCCCCCCCCCCATCAGTACGCCAACGTTCAGGGGCTCATGTCTTCTCACCCCTATAACAAAAAAACAGACACACTTTCCCATTCTCGCACAATTTGTCCACGATATGCGCGTATCGCTATTATAAAGACATCCATTGATAAATACCGTATAGGTGGCATGCGCAATGTTTATGAAATTTAATTCCTGTGAACTTTCCTTTTTTCTTTGAATGGAATTGTATATGTGATTTAATTCAGGTCTTTATTATTGTTATGTTCTTTTGGGTTAAAAATACAAACCATGTTTACTCCTTTACTGCTTTTTTTTTTTTGGGGGGGGGGGGGGGTTTTTGGGGGGGAGGGCAACTGCCCCCCCCCCCCCTGCCCCCCCCCCCCACTTCCGGCGCCTATGTGCCTTTGTATACCGCTTAGTTGTTCATCTCTGTCTTCCTATCACATTATTTATTCAGATATCGATGAGTGTCTAAGCAGTGAAAATGGGTGCTCACATGAATGCGTAAATTATGATGGGGGCTATCACTGCGCATGCCCAGATGGTTACCGATTAGACTCGTCTGGTAGAGAGTGTGTGGGTAAGTACAGGTTAGCTGAAGGTTAGCAGGTGCTTCTGTTTTTACCAAAATTCTTTTATTTATATGTCAATCCGATAAAGTAATATATGATTTGATGAAGTTCCTTGAAGAATAGGCATCAAGTCAATTTCCATTTTGCGCAAGCATTGTCATTTACAACATGTTTTATTAAACTACTTTCATTGCGAAAATTTACAATAACACGGTGATAATTGATAAAATGCATGAGGTAAAACATGGTAACATTACAATCAAACTATTATTCATTGATAAAAAGTACAATCAGGAAGGATGAAACAGAAAAGAAATGGGAAAGGGAGAGAGAGAGAGAGAGAGAGAGAGAGAGGAGGGGAGAGGGTGGGGAAAGTGCAACTGGGATGTAGGAATACAAGGAGACAGAAGCTTTCCTAACATGGACAGAGAGGGTAGAGAAATAATGATGAAAGGAAGAGTTAAAAGAATGAGGATGGTATAGCGGGAAAAAGAGGGAGGGGAGAAGAGCAGGGGAACACAGCAAATGGATGCAGTTTTTGTTATCATCATAACATAGATTACACTAACTTCACATAAATATGCAAATACTGTCATAAACATCTCAGCTAATCTCATTTTGATTTTAATTGTGTGGAATACAACTTTTTCAGTTTCGGGCAAACAGAGAGAGAGAGAGAGAGAGAGAGAAAGGCCTCCTTGACTTACATATAGTTTCCTTACGTGTTCTGTGCATAGCTCCCAGCGAAAACAGACAAGACCGGTCAGAGTCTAGGCACAGTACGTAAAAGATAGTTATCTAGAAATCATTAGGATGATTATTATTCAGATAGTTTCTTGTAATAATTCCCTCAGACTTATGTGCATATGATGTCATGAATCATACGAGCAGCACTATCTTCAACGAAGGACAATCTTGCTTTTACGTCATGGATTCCAAAGCGGTCACGTGGGCAGAAGCTACCAATCAATGCAGGGCAATTCAAAGTCGTCTAGCCAATGTCAGCGATGAGAACTTTATACAGGTACCCCATCATGGAACTCTAAGTGATTCGAGAAACTGAATTTTGTATTCACACAAAATTGTCACATAAACCATTGACTAAATAATTGTTGGATTTATTTTGGAGGAACGAATCTATAGAAAAGTAAATTAATGAAAAAATAACAATCAGAGTAATGGTATTATAACTTCTCAAAGTCATTGTTATATCAGAGCCTCTCGATTTAAAAACATCTTCTTCCTCTGTGGATTTTGTAGATTGGGGTTGGACTATCTTCAATGTTCTAGGTTCGAATCTGATAGGCGTCTTTTGTACGATGACGAAATCGTTCCCAAACGTTCAAAATCTGATCAATACATGCGAGATACACAGCTCAGCAAGGATTAAACCCGGCGATTATTCCGTTTCTAATCACTTTACAGGCTTTGAATGTGGCAAATGTAAGTGATATTTGGGTAGAAGACGATCTTTCTCCTGTAGATGAGCTCTGCCCTTCAATCATATGGAACGCGACTGAGATTATAATCGAACCGTCTGACTGTCATGATAAAAAAGCATTCATCTGTGAGCAAGGTAGGCAATCTGCACTTGAAATAGAATCATTCGCATGTTTCACCATTCACTAACCTGATCGCAAAGACTTTCGAAAAATCAATGGAAGTCAAATTCAGTAGCGTTTTCGTCACCTATTGAAATATGCGAAAATTACAATACTTCTTACGTCGCCCGACCATGATTTTTATGGGGGTAGAAAGTCTTTGATATCATGTTTACTAAGTACTTGTCACATCTAATCATTTACTTCACAGCAAATATAAACAACGAGATAAACACCAAGTTAATTAAATGTAAAAGGGATTTAATTTTGTGTTTTCTGAAGACTGTATATGTATTGTTTTCACAAAGAAGTTTTTCAAGATTAACAAATAATTGAATTTATTTTCTTTGCATTGTAGGATATGCTGATCTTCATTGCCATGATTTTTGGTCCAATGACGTCACATCACACGTGACATCAGCTTCAGTAGGTCACATACAAGCGCTTAGTTACCCTCCACTCTACAACCAGCATTCAACATGTAACTTCATGATCAAGGGACCTGAGAGTATGAAAGTCAGGTAATGATTTTATCCGTTTTGTAATTCAAATGGACCATTCTCGCACACGTTTTTGACAAAAATCATTTCATATGAATATTCTATTAAATTGTCCATTTGTGTTGGTTAAATTTGTGTTTAATGGATCACACAAGTTATTTCAACTTAAAGGGAGTCACTCGTCAGTTTCCATGAGCAGAAGGCCATAATTCGCTGACACCAGACTTGATTGATAATACAAATCATTAACGTGTGTACAGGTATTAGGCCTGCACACAGCGAACCCGTTGGCCAATCGAGAAATACCCCCTCGTCTATCGAGAGTCTTCGGGTGTCGGAAAAATGAGATAATGACTTTACCATGTGGGGGAATGGGTGGAAAACACAGTACGTTACATAAGGCCTGATGGTCATAAAACTGAAGGCTAATTCTGGTGATTGACAGCACCTCCTATTGGGTAAACACCCGAACGGTGTTGAATTCCCCATGAGAGCTAACTACTGAGTGTCTTTTAAGTGTTGGCTTCAAACTTTCTTTCTAAAATCTGTTGCGAGAATACGAAAAAAGGAGGAGGAGTACGAGGAGAGAAAGAAGATGAAGGTGAAGGACGAGGAGAAGAAGAAGGAGATAAACAAGAAAAGAAAGACGATGAAGAACATTTTTTTTTATAGATCTAGTAGAACATAAATAGCAGTAGAAGTATCATTTCGATTATCACAATTACTCTTACTGCAATTGAATTGAATTGAATTGATATCTTTATTTATACACGGTTAACAAAAGCCCAAACAGTTACAAGACTGATTTCCATTGGGGCTGTGTGAAACAATGTAAATACATCGAATGAACATAAAAATGATAATGGTACATCAAATGACATATTTAAAACAAACAAGAAATAATCAAGATAAATATCTAAAAAAATAACGATAAAATAGTACTGCCGAAAAAGTATATTTATATGAATAACAATAATCATGAGTGTCCAAACAAGAGTACTGTATATATACTTCAAATTAAAATAGGTAATAAGAATTGTTACTAGTGCATATAAACTGCCAGAAATGATATATAAACACTTAACAAAATAAAATGTGGCTGGTCAAGATACTGCATTATTACAATTAAGGATATGATTACAATTTTATTTTGTTTAAGTCAGTAAAAGAACACTTGAAAGTGAATTAAAATAACAAGCACAGCAGATAAAACTCTATATTTAATCATTTTCGGATAAAATGAAATGAAACTATATTACATCATATGGAAATTTAAAAATACCCGAGCAGATGCATGCATACACAACAATATAAATTCAAACAACACAAAAATGGACACATCAAATTTGATTTTAACATATACAATCGACTACTACATTTCTTTTGTACAGATTTAATATGGTCTGTCCATGATAAAGTTTCATCCACAATCACTCCTAAATGCTTGCATGTAGTAACTCTTTTCAGAGGGGTTCCATCTATGTTAATATTCAAATTTGTATTACGTGCTAGTTTTAGACGATTTTCTGTTCCTAGTACAATGTATTCTGTTTTATTTATATTTAAACTTAAGTTATTGACATCAAGCCATTTTTTAACATTTACTAAATCTTCGTTTACTTTGTTTTCCAGTTCAGAAAAGTCATTACTAGCATAATATAAAATAGTGTCATCAGCATACATATTTATTTTGCTATTTTTTAGTACTAAGGGTAAATCGTTGATGTGCATAATAAAGAGAAGAGGTCCAAGGATGGACCCTTGTGGAATTCCAGATTGAATAGGTAAAAACTCAGATGATATACCATGGACTGTGGTTTTTTGGTATCTCTCATACAGATAACTTGTAAACCAATTAAGTGTGTGTTGTCCAATACCATAATATTTTAAGTTTTCAATTAGTAAATCAAAATCAACTGTGTCAAAGACTTTCTTCAAATCTATCATTACAGAGCACACCACTTTGCCTTGTTCAAAGCTTTTCAGCCATTCATCTGTCGAATTCAGCAATGCAGTGGCCGTTGAGTGCAGTGGCCGGAAGCCAGATTGATATACACTGATTAGATTATTACTATTCAGATAGTCATATAACTGATCAAACACGTTCTAGTACTTTCGAAAGTATTGGCAATATTGATATCGGTCTAAAATTTGTGGGTTCATTTGTTCCACCTTTATGTAGAGCACTTACTCTTGCCTTTTTCCATTCGATAGGGACACATCCAGTACTAATAGAGGTATTTATAACATGTGTTAAAGGTTCATTAATACTGGAAATTGCCAGCTTAATCAGTTTCATCGGTATCATATCACATCCCATTGCTTTCATGGTTTTGCCATTACTACCAACATCAATATTCTGAATTGAATATTATTTTTCTTTCTAATGTTTTATCTAGGCTGACCATCATAAGAATGATGTTGCGTCAACATCTTCGCAACTCAAAATGCCAAGACACCCTTGGTGTTTATGACGTCATCGGTAAGACCAATCAAACACGTGGTCAGTACTGCGGTGAACTTTATGACGTCGAGGTCATTAGCCAGTCCAATGTCGTATTCGTTGAACTCACCATGTGGTCGTTGACCGCCAATATGCCAAATGAACTTGGCTTTGAAGCCAGTTATGACATGGTCGGTAAGTCAAGCTTCGAATCTTGTTTAGAACTTTAGGACTGTAAGCACTAGGAGTTTCATATAATATGCCTGCAAGTTGACATTCATTATTTTGACACTTAAATGTTGGATAAAATGCAGAGGCAATTCCAGTATATGGATGACCAGACGTAGGCCCTACCCATCTATTTTCTTGCATATAAATAGTCATAATACCTATGGATTAAGATTGACTGATAATATAAGAAAATGCCTTGCGTAATCCATTTTTTGTGTGGGAGAGCATGTCAGCGGACATCTCTATAGCTCTGGTGGGCTAGTACCGCATGCAGGATACCTTTGAAAGCCCCACACTTCGCTCCTATGTTTCCAAAGTCAAGCCTCTCAACCATTTCCAAGTTGTGGTATATCTTCTTCCATAGCCTTTCTCAATGATGCCCAACGTTTCATGACTTCCAGTTATTCAATATTTGGTATATCCTAAAACATATTTTGTGAAAACAATTGATTTAGGACTCTGTGAATCATTTTCTAATCCTACTGCAGACTGCACAGTTATAGATTGCAATGCTGTATGTGGTGAGAAGGTCAGCTTTCATGGACCATCAGGCTCAATCCAGACCAATGATTTCCCGTCTATTATTCCACCATTCACCAGCTGTGAGTATAACATTACTGTTCGATCTGATCGCTACATCTCCCTTCATTTCAACGACTTCGAAATCGAGAGCGACTCTGCTAAATGTATTGATCGTGTGTCAGTACTTACACCAACCGGTATCCTGAAACGCGCACTGTGTGGGAATACGACCCAGCCTCTCATCATATCCAACTCATCTACGATCATTGTCGCCTTGGACACGGGGTTAGCGGGCAAATCAACTGGGTTTAATCTTGTCTACAACACAACAGGTACGTGATTCACCGCTACGCCACAGCCAGGGATAAAAAAAAGGGGGGGGGGGGGAGAGGGGTGCTATCTATCTTTCAGGGTAGATGGAATTCAAGGCCATGTGTTAATGGGTGTGCATGGGACCATCTCCATGATGGGACGGAGTCCCCTCAACTTGTGTTCATGTTTCTTTACCTCCGTTCTTTTATTATTCTCTCATTCCGCTTGATAAGTTCAACCATATTTTTAGGATGAACACGATTCTTTGTTTATAAACAAGTCATTGTATTAAAACAAAAAATGTAAGTCATTAAATTAATTTGTTGAAACTATATACAATCATTGATCATTGTCAATTATGTCACCAACCCCTTCTTTCTGGATTATTACTGTAATTAGTGTACATTACTATTGGAAGGTTTAAATAGAGAAAAGGTGTATTTAGTGCTAATTCGGTACAGACTCATCCACTCTTTCACAATTAGTACAATGCTTATAGTAGCCTCTCATGTACAATCTGCATGTATCTAGAGTAAAGTTTGTCCATTTTCGTTTCTTTCAGAATTAGGAGGCTGTGGATTTGGTCGCGATACTTGTTCGGGTGTGGAGTACTGCACCCTTTCTGCTGCTGTATTTGTCTCCGTCAACTATCCCTTTCCTTACGCGCCCAATTCACAATGCCGATGGAATATCGTCGCGCCTGAAGGTTCTTTCGTGACCGTAACGTTTACACATTTCGATGTCGTCTCCGACATCAATGACCACGAGTGTACTCAAACAGACTACTTGATCGCCTATGATGCGGTCAGTGGTGAAGATTCTCAGCCATCAGTCTTGGGACGTTTCTGCAATGCAAACCCACCATCCAATGACGTCAGAAGCAGCCTGAATGTCGTAGTCATTGAGTTTTTTTCAGATGAAGATTTCGAAGGAAATGGTTTTCATGCCGAGTACCATGCCACCTACACTGAGCTAGATGTAGGCTCAACAACAAATGTTTCAGGTAAACTAACTTATAAACGGAAAACATGGTACTTCGTGACGATTTAGTTTGGAATTAGGAACTTTATTACTCTACACACGAAACAACAGAATGCATGCCAAATACGACTACCACCCCTCTAAACATGTCAATGTTTAAAGCGGCTGAATGAAGATGTCTTATAATTGCGAGAAAAAGAAAATTTCGAATTCAAAGCATAACCAAAATTGCTATTTGCGACGTTTGTATTGTCTGTGCAGTCAAATATAGAAATATTAATATCTTACATCAATATAGCCCTTTATATTATCAGTTCAAATATCAGGAAGTTATTTTTTTTTCTTTCATTCAATTTACACAAATAGATTACACATGTCCCGAGGGATGGGAACTGCTTGGAAATAATTGCTACCAGTTTACCTCACTCAATCAGACCATCCGATGGAACGATGCCTCGAAGATGTGCCGAAATATTGGCGCCTTTCTTGTCAGCATAAAAACCGCCAAAGAGATGAATTTCATCCATTATATGCTGTCGTCATCATGGTTTACTGGCAACAACATGAAAACCTACATTGGTATTACTCGATTTTTTTAATTCTGGACTACTGCATTTACCTGCTAATCTCATTACACAATTGCGAAAGAAAACTATTTGACATTTGATTTTGTCCTTTGGACTTACTCCCGGACAGTATCCTCTAGGAATAAACCTAGACACCTGAATCCGTAAGACTCGACCCAGCCACCTAAGCCCACAGGAATCACACTGGACACATACATGTACATCTATAGAACTCCTAGGAATCACAATGGACACTTAAACCGCTAGGACTCACTCCAGCCACTTAAACCCTTAGGAATAACACTGGACATCTTAACATCTTGGTCTCAACCCAGACACCTGCATGCAACCCCTAGGACTGACCCAAGACACTTAGGACTCTAGGAGTTATCCGGGGCACCATCCTAAACCACTATGAATCACACCTCGACACGTAAACATATAGGACTCAACCGGATACCTAACTCCTTTGGAGTTATTCCGGTTATTTGGTCCCCTACGACTCACCCTGGACACCTTAACTCAGAAATGTTGTACATGGCTGGAAAAGAGAGCCCCACATACCCTAAAGACTAGCTTTTTATTTCTAAAGACGAACAGGGCTCAAAACACTGATTACTTTTGATGCGGTGCTAGATACCAACCTTTGCAAATGTCCTGAAATATTTAGAATGAAGTAAGAATAAAAGGGCATTTTAGTTCAAAAGAATACAAATTTAAAAAAACATGCCTTTTTTGTTTCAGGTTTGACAGATAGCGCCGAGGAAGGTCGCTTCAGATGGGAAGATGGCGGTCCTCTGAGCTATGCAGATTGGTACATAGCAGATAGGTAAACATTCTGGTTTAGGGATATATATAAATAAAAATGGGGGAGATGAAGATGAAGGTGAAGATAAGCAAACAAGAATCTAAGAAATGGAGGAATGAAACGAAGTTCAAGAATAATTACAAATGATTCGATATACGTTGTGTTATATTCACATTACATTGACATATGTTTGTCTCAAACTCAACAGCTCTGATGAAGATGAAGACTCTCAACCGAATGGCCATGAGGAAGAAGATTGTACGATGATCAAATTGGAAAACCTACAATCCTCAGCGAATTGGCATGACATATCATGTGCATCACGTGAAGCAAGTCAATTCATTTGCCATCAACCCGCTCAGGGTAGGTTGAAAATACGACACAGTCTTGGCACGTTCTCAGCAAATACGTGAGAGTGAGAACGAGTTTATGATTGCAATAATGACATTGAATAAATAGGCAACATAATGTATGGGAGACATTAATGATGGGTTAGTGTTTCACACTAATTGACGGGTATGTTCTTGACGTTGACGCTTTGTATGTAATTACCTTTTGCAGCTGATGAACTTGTCGCTCCAAGAATTGGAGATCTATCAACGAAAGGTAATATTTTTATATCATTCTTCAATGTCGCTACTTCATGAGGTATCTTTGTCTATCAATTATACTCGATGGCCATGGTGATATTACCTTATCTCTCACTTTCACAATTCTCTTCCGGCCCATGCCTCATCATCCCTTCCTTGATGTTTTCTTGGCATTTATTCAAAACTTACGCTGAAAGAAAATATGATTCTCTTTACAAGATAAACTAGTTTAAGAATGTTAGTAGAGCACTTTCCATTGGCATTGTGTTTTAACAATTAACGGTTACTTTATAGCAAGTGTTTCCTTTATATTCATACTGTATGAATGAAAGATAATTTTTTACAGGGATTTGACCCTAAGCTTAACATACATATTGTAGTGAGACATGGACAAAAATCAAAGCAGTAGCCTCTCAAAACGAATGTTTTGTTGGAATGTCTTTATATTTTTGTCTTTGACAGGTTGCCCATCTGGAAGCCAACGAATTGTTGACACGTGCTTGTCTCTTACCCTCTTTGATCAACCCGCTCCGTTGCCATGCCAGGCAATCCAGTCCTCCGTCCTCTTGCCTCTACCACGTCTAATCTATGTTTTTGGTCTATTATGGCCATTCTCACTTATACCAGTAGGCATGGTCATCGACATACAAGGTGTGCGGTACATACTATTAAACGTTTAATGAATCACCCGTTGTACCGATGATTCTGTATTTTTCCCCCACATGACAAAGACAAACTCCATTTTACAGTGAAAAATACTATTCTTGGTAATTAAGAAGAGGAAGAAGAAGAGTATACAGTTTTATCATTAATAATGAAACGCATTTTTTAAAGAATTTTAAGAATAGCGACCGTCTGGCCACAGCATTTTTTTCTCTCTAAAACTATCAAAGCACCCTTAAAGTGTTTCCTTATATAAGACAATCACTCTTACATGTATTTAGATTGTTCAGAAACACTAACAATCAAGTGATTACAGTAAGTTCTGAATGTATTTAGATTGTTCAGAAACACTAACAATCAAGCGATTACAGTAAGTCTTGAATCTTTTGCTGATGGTAGTCATACAACCACTGAAGCGCACAATTTACTGTACGCGTACACTTTTCATCTGATAATCTTATTTCCCAGGTGTATACAGTATTGACAGCCAAATCCTGAGTCCACTGCGTCATGACGTCACGATTGAACCGTGTCATGTGATGGAATACGATGGTGATGATTGGCAGCTAGTTGACAGAGACTGCGCACTGGCTCACAATGGCAGCATGTGTTACTTTGTTGTGTCTGGTAGGCGATTGCTTATCGTTCCATTATCAGTGTTGTCATCTTTATGACATTATTTTATTACCTTGATATCCTGCATACAAGGATAAGATTATCAGTTTCATAATGTAAAAGATAAAGAAATCGACCTCAGCATTGTCATTTCAGAAAGATAATAAAAACTAATCATACATTTTTAGGAAGTTGAGGAATATCTGTCGGCATGTTTACGATAATGTTGACTGCAGGCCCGTAAGAAAGTGAATGGGTGCAAAGAGCACATTAATGTACCCATACGGAATTTTAAAAAGGAAGAAAGAGAAATATAAGCTTGATATTAAGCAAAGTAAAACAAGTCATTGTATTTCTTATTTTTTCATTAACAGATCTTGTAAACATCTGTGGAGATGACATGTTTGAGTGTCTGAATGGAGAGTGTATTAGATCAGTTCATGTTTGTGATGGACGAGAAGAATGCATAGGAGGAGAAGACGAAAAGAACTGTGGAGGTTAGTAATGATAATACTTGTAAAAACTCTTTAGCCCTTTTCATGCTTATTTCACTTCAAATCTTCGTCTTTCACTTCAAAATCTTCTTTCTTTGATTGGGCTGCTTTGGCAACATAAAACCTATAAAATATGTGATTTTCAAAATGATACTTTATAATTTTGATACAAGTAAATTCACATAAACTTCCAATAGCCTATCCGCTGAACCTCCTTAAATATGAACTCCTTAAATATGAACAGTTTCTACATTATCAAATTGTGAACCCGAAATGTTATGAAAGCGAGCTGCTACGGAGAGAGAAGAAAGTGTTAAAGTAGGTATAAAGGGAAGGATGTTTGTAAAGGGAAAGAAGAAAATAAATCGAAAAAATAGAAATAAATATCTAAAGGAATTAAAGAGCACTATGTTAGTTACTGATTTCAAGCTATCAGCAGCTTAACTTGTAATATATTTTCTTAATTTGTTTGAAAATAACAGATTCAGATTTATTAGAAAACATGGATCCTGGTACTTTTCCATCCTGTCCTGAATCAAGTTTCCAATGTGATATGGGTCGATGTATCTCAGCTTCATTCTACTGTGACTATGTACCTCACTGCCAAGACAGGTCGGACGAGGAGCATTGTGGTGAGTATTACTTAGGATTCTCCACTTAGCTTCCCAAATAAATGAATGAAGAAAGAAAACAAATCAAGCAAACGATACAACCAACCAACTAAACAAACAAACAAACGACAAGGAAATGACTTCAGTTTTCTGATTATAGTATGATGAATAAAACACCGAATTAGCTTGACACTTTGTGACGAGACATATTTACATATCACTTTTACTCTATATCATAAGGTAATCCCAATTATAGCTCGGACATTAGGTTCAGTAATCATTAAGAAAATGGTATAAGTAAATCGTTTCTTATTTCATAAAATTGAAGTAACATTTAAAAAGATTCCGAAAGAAGGACTGTGTCATTAAAGTCAACCGTGAGAAGCAGCCGACATAATGATTAAAAATGCAGCATTACATTATTTCAAATACGTGTTATTCGTCATACTAGCAACATCTGTACTTTTAAAAGTAATGAAAGTTTATAGTCGATGTAAAATTCTTTGTATGGGTAGACTTCATCAAGACATGTTTAAAGCGCACCTTCTTATATTCACTGAATGTTAGAATCCAAATTCAAATATCTGTATCATGGCCCGATCTTTCCCATCTCTTCCTTTATATTCTCTTATAGTTTATCCCCAATGTAAGGAGGATGAATTTCAGTGTAGAAATGGACAATGTATCGAGGCATCTCAGCAGTGTGATATTACTCCAGATTGTGTGGATGGTAGTGATGAAGAACTGTGCAGTAAGTATGATTCTTTTGTTCTTTCGTCTACCTCCTCATTTTCTTTCCCTTCTTATTCATCTTCTTTTTCTTCTTCTTAATTTTCTTCGTCCTTGTATCCCCTTTTTCTTTCATTGCCTCTCTCTCCTCATACGCTCCTCCTTCTTCTTCAACCTCTTCTTCTTCCTACTCCTTTCCTCCTCCTCCTCCTTCTATTCCTCTTCTTCTCCTTTTTCTTTCGCTTTTTCTTTTCCTTTTTTTCCTTGTTCTTGTTCTTCTTGTTCTTGTTGTTGTATTCGTATTTGTTGTTGTTGTTGTTGTTGTTGTTCTTCTTCTTTTGCTTCTTCTCCCCCGTCATAAGCGTATGCTTCTTTATCATGCATTACAACCTCCCTGGAATATCGTACTATACTAGCATCTTATTATTATGAAATAATTACTTAGGCTCCAGACATGTATTTTGCGGTTTGGAGAATATTATTTCTTTTTGGTAAACTACATTTTCGATATGTTTCCTTTTTATTTAAACCGATGCATCAACACAAGGTATACGTCTTTTTAATACGTTTTTCATGTTCGGATTATACCTTTTCTATGTGTTTCTCTATAGAGTTCTGTTCTGGAGAAACATTTCAATGTTACGATGGTACATGTATCCCAGGTAGATCAGTATGTGATGGGAATCAAGACTGTCGTGGACTTAATATTGAAGATGAACTATCGTGTGGTAAGAATAAAGTTGGATCTTGGCAAGGGTTTATAAAAGCTGTTATCAACAATTGATATAAATTTGTTAAATAACTGCATGGGTTGACAAAAAGAAATTTGTTATGATACGAGGTGGCACTTAATTGTTGGAGTATAACAAGCTTTATATAAAACAAACCCTTTTCTCATAAATACTCACTTTTCCCTATATTTTGTCCAGATTACCTTTAAGATATAAATTATATTGTATGATTATCTTTGTAATGTATGTTATTTTGACTCTACATGTATGCGACTACGTATGTTATTTCATCTAAATGTTTTTTATGATGAATTAAATAATTCGACTATTTATCTAATTATCTACTCCTGGTCATTTTAAATTGAAAATGATTGAAATTGACATAATCTAAACCACAAAAAAGAAGAAAAGGAAAATTGAGTGTCAGGGTAGCTTAACATCATTTTAATAAATGGTTGTTTATAACAAATAATTGTCATTGTAATAATTGCAAACATGTATAACATTTGAAATGTCATGATACTATTTTGATGAAACTGGACAATATAACTTGTAAATTGATGACCTAATGTTTACAGAGTACAATAGGGGGGACGATACATTGAGATGTTTGAACGGTGAGAATCTCGACTCAAGATGGCGCTGTCACTTTGACTTTGATGAGTATGGATTGCAACAAGGCTGCCGTGACGTCACTCATCTTCGTAATTGCGGTGAGATGAATAATTTGAAGCCAGTTCATGGGATGATATGTATAGCTTAACAAAATCTATAAAGCCCACCGCACACTATACGATCCGATTTTGGAAGAATCTACAATTACATTTGATATGAACATTCAAACACATATTCTCTGCATGGCCGATGATATATATATATAGTCATAAAATACAGGAAAATCCATATTTCAAGGGATCTCATGCTTTCTTGCAAAAGGAAATGCTAAATCGGCTCAGAATCGAAGTGACGTCAGACCAGTAGTACGATTGTCTATGATTTGAAACCGATCCAGATTTCATTCTAACTAGGTCGATAGTATTCTTATCCTAATTCAGAAGCTTAATCAGGAAGAAGAGGTTTGACTAGACTTATTGTCTAATGCAATTGCCATTTCATCGAAGAACGGATCGAAGGAAGATCGTTTAGTGCGCGGTGTGCTTAAGATATTCATGTTTTCTTAGAACTTAGATCTATGTCACTTGGCTCCTTACTTTCGATGTTCTCATTACAAGCCGCTATTTGTTTGTCGTATATCTTCTATGATAATCGTTATGGTTCATTTTATTATAATGCTATCCTATTAACAATCAATCACATCATATAGAAAAGTGTAAAACTGAAATATTTCAAATTAAAATTTATGTGATCTGTGTGCGATAAAACTTGCATAGCAGCTACATTGCAGAATATTTTGCGTGTGAAAAAAACAAATTTATGTTGTCCTTCGTGAGGAGGAGTCCTTTTTACACGTATTACAAATTTGAAAACTGATCTATCCATTATCTTGTCTGTGTAGGCGAAATTGAGTGTTTTGGGAACACTTTCAAGTGCGCAAATTCTTACTGCCTTCCTCTTCGGCGGCGTTGTGATGGTGTTACGGATTGTCCAGGTGGTGAAGACGAGTTTGGATGTGGTGAGCTGAGTATAATATGATGGACGAGTCTACTGTCTGTTCTAGACATTTAGAGAAGTTAGACTAAATGGCTCGAATTCACAAAGGAAGTTTCTCGACAAACCTGTACGTCATATGACGCGTTTTGACGAGTTTTTACAAACCTAGGTTTGTATTTACAGACCTAGGTTTGTAAAAACGCGTCAAAACGCGTCATAGTCATATGACGCACATAAACCTAGGTTTGTCGACAAACCTACTTTGTGAATTCGGGCCAGTGTGTTTGCATGGATGATAAATTAGTGCCTTTTGTAACTAATTTAGCTAAACGGACTGCAAATTTACTTGTGTTTCTGTGTTCATTTTATTTAAAGAGTTAGCTTGTAATACATCAGTTAGGAATTGATTAGGGATATAAGTAAGGTAAGGGAGGGATCAACACGACATTTATTTTTCAGAGGAACGTGATAAACCTCACTGGCCCTCTCCAGGCTTTACAATCTCGTTTATCAACGAGGATTGGTATCAAAGGCACTGCCCTAAAATGGTTCCAGTCTTATCTCGATGGCTGGTCAACACAAGTAGACATTGCAGGGGAATTGTCTGCGCCTATCATTTCCAAGTTTGGTCTGCCACAAGGTTCTGTAGTAGGTCCTGTTGGTTTTACAATTTACACCCTCCCGGTTAGTGATATTACTCAGCATCATAATGTGTCATACCATGTATATGCGGATGATATACAGTTATATGTTTCATTTGATCCCAAAATACGTGGTGAATTAGATTGTGCATTGTTGTCACTGCAAAACTGCATCTGTGATATAAAGAATTGGATGTCCATTAACAAGTTGAAATTGAACGACAGTAAGACAGAGTTTTTTATTGCTGCTTCACCACACAATTTCAGAAAATTGCCAGACATAACTCTCACCATAGGAAATATTTCCGTAAAACCTACAGACACAATTAAAAACTTGGGCGCATTCTTTGATGTTCATATGAGTATGAATTCACATATTAACAATGTTAGTAGAACGGTCACTTTTCACTTAAGGAACATATCACGAATTCGTAGATATATTGATCAATCAACTTGTCATCATGCTGTAAGGTCTTTAATTCTCTCTAGACTTGATTATTGTAATGGACTTCTTTCCTCTCTTCCAAAGTTACATGTAAACAGTCTCCAGCGCCTACAAAACTGGGCAGCACGTCTTGTGTTTGAGGTCGGTAGAAGTCATTCAGCTCAACCATTAATTAATTCCCTTCACTGGCTTCCAATTCAACAGCGAATCATTTTTAAGTTACTCTTATATGTCTATAAATCATTGCACCACCTAGCTCCTAATTACCTGTCTAATTGTTTAACTTTATATACACCAAGCAGAAATCTCAGATCTTCAAATGATAACCTCCGTCTAAATTATCCAATTACACGTGTCCAAGCCGGGGATAGGACTTTCACGGTAGCAGCATCCAAAGGGTGGAATAATCTCCCCATGTCCATCAGACAATCTGCCTCTATCGATATTTTTAAGAAGGCTCTGAAAACTCATCTCTTTACATGAATTCTCCTCTATGTTTAATTATTTAATTTAATTAATTTAATTTAATATTTTATATGGAATATCTAATTGTAGCCTTTAATTACTACATGTAGTAAAGACCAATAATATTATTTGATGTTAGCGCTCTGAGCCTTATGGGAATGGCGCCCTAAATGTTCATTGTATTGTATTGTATTGTATTATATTATTTTAGAATCATGTACCGGGTTCCCTCTTCTGTTTATGATGGACCAGTTCTAGGACACCTACCCCCTGGACATCCAGCCCCGGATAACCAACCCAGTCAACTACCCCCAAGAACAACTACCCCCTAGGGCAACCACCCTCTAGGACGACTACCCCGCGGGACGACTACCCCCGGACAACTAACTCCCAGGCAAACACTCCCTAGGACAACTATCCCCGGACAACTAACCCGGATAACTATCCCCTAAGACAACCATCCTCTAGGACAACTATCCTAGGGGGTAGTTGTCTGGGGTAGTTGTACGGGGTAGTTGTCCTGGGGTGGCTGTCCGGAGGGTAGTTTTCCGGGGGTAGTTGTCCTAGGGGGTAGATGTCTGGGGTTAGTTGTCCGGGGGGTAGTCGTCCTAGAGGGTGGTTGCCCTAGGGGTAGTTGCCCTAGGGGGTAGTTGACTGGGAGTGGTTATCCGGGGGGATGTCCAGGGAGTAGGTGTCCAGATACGTAATGGACCATTGCAAACATGGCAAATGGACATTAATATATTGCCCAAGAACATTAGTGCCTAGCCAGGGCAGGCACAAAAAACCTTCGCATCTCTAGTCAAGTTCTTATTATCATGCATTCTCAACTGCATGTCTAAACACCTGCATTATTCCACAATAGAAACCTATTCCTGTCCTGGATTTCTACGGTGCCACGGAGAGAGGTACTGTGTTACAGACGATCAGATCTGTGATGGGGTAAAGGACTGCCCTGATGGTGATGATGAGATGTTCTGTGGTAAGTTAGAAGAGACTGAGAGAGAGAGAGAGAGAGAGAGAGAGAAGAGAATTCAGATAGGAGAAAGAACGGGGTAATGACGAGCGAGGAGAGGAGGAAGAGGCTAGCGAATTGTAACACAAATGAAATATATAAGGCTAAGAGTCCAAGAAGCTATAATGAATAAGAGTGACGCACTAAGAGTAAGTATGGTGAAAGAGAAAGATATGCATTTAAGAAATACTAGAGCCACATATCTATAATAGTTTGGTCAAATAACTTGTTCTAATCACTTGCTCTAGACATCGCTTGCCCCTCTGGATGTTCATGTGATGGTCTCAGTTTTGATTGTCGTTCGTTCGAGGTATGGACACCCGAGCTGGCTGCTAGTATCCCAACAGATGCCCGTCAAATGTGAGTATACAACAGAAGTCTTCAAAATACTTCAAGTGTATAACATGCCAATGTTATAGGTTAAGTACTTTCGTAGAGAGAAAAAAAACAACATATTTCAGAAATGTGAACAAACATATACATTTCATTAAATCTCGTAATCCCAGCTTTTTCTCAAGCCTTGAAAATGGTTTCCCGTTACGGAGCTCAATAAATTGCCCCCTAGAAGAACCTGTAGACTTGTTAGTACAAACAGCACACTTGCATGGAGTATGACGCTTCAGATTTCAAAATGATTTAAAGTATGAGTAATTGAGAAGTTACTGTGAGACTAGGTACAGAGTGGTTCAATATGATACGCTTCTTTCACCAATTACTTCTTCATGATATTTTCCGTATTGTGGGGGTATTATCATACAGAGTAATTGCTAATGCATCTGGCAGTGTTCGAGCCAAACGAGAAGCAGATATGTATTGGAACCAGACAACGTTAGAAGACGTCCTCTATCTCGACCTATCTTCTTACGTGCTACTACTTTCACTGTAAGTGCATAATTCGGTTTACTCCTTCGGAAGTTTTTAAATTCAATAAACGGTGTCGCCCGAAACCTGACCACTTTCATTTCTTTTAAAATAAGTACTACCTTTTTGTCAGTGATAATTCATCGGCAAACGTGTCTTTATGTGCAGTACGACATACCCTATAGAAATCGCCCAGTGACACCTCTCTATCACTGGTTTCCTAACTTTGCGTCTTTGTCAAATTAATATAGTACAACGTACAATTGCCTCTTTCCCCAAAAACTTGCTTATACTATATTCAACATATTGTCTGGTTTTTAAAATTTAGTTTCTTGTATTAAATGTAATGCTACGAACATTATCGTTTTATTATTTTGTAGCGCCTCAGATCGGCAAGTTATTTGTAAGCTATACCAATAAGAGTTGTACTATCCTTTTTTCCACAGGGATTTATCTGGTAATGGAATCGAATCGATTGCACCTGGTACATTTACTAGCCAACGTAATCTAAAGAAATTGTAAGTATATATTCTGTTTCGGAAATTTGTATTAATACTGTTTGACAAAAAATTATCATATTGGTTGCTCGTACTCAGGTTCAGGAGACATAATGAAGAGTTTTGTATGTTCCTGATTCTCACAATCTAATATTCCGTTTGTATAGTTGCGTATTAACTTGTAATACAATCCAGTCTTAGTAGGAATATCATGCATAGTATAAACAAATAAACAAGCAAAGAAACAAACCGGCAATCTGATATTGTTATCGGATGGAAATTTTTCAAGATACAACGCGTATTATAACGTCAATATCCCATTTTTCATATGGCCACATTATGTTTACAATTATATGTCGTGTTAGAACAATACCTATGTATTCTAAGGTAATCTGCATTTAAACAAGATACAACTGATATCAGTACAAAAACACATAATTAAACATTGTTGAAAATTTGTTGTTTACATTGGCTTATTATTTATTTGACAGGGATCTTTCTAGGAATAATATTTGGATGTTGTATGCTGATACTTTTCTTGGATTGAATCGACTTAATGAACTGTAAGTTGAAAAAAATTACCAATATGCCATTTGTAACATTTGGTCAAAACACATTTTTTCATTGTAACTTCGATTGTCCCGGACACTTTTGACGTATTTATAGCTTTCATTTCACGAGGCTGATGTGTGTTTACTGCATTAATCAGCGTATAGATCTCCCACTTTCAAAGGAGGTCTACAGCTGTTTTATCACACATTTTAGCATTACAGTGTAGCTTCAAGTATAGTCCAGAATCTGCCCGGTCCTTTATAATTCCCTACACACATGATTCCAGCCGTCGAAGATGGCGTTATCAACAAACTCATAATTTTGCTCACCAGCCCAGCCTGAGGATCTTTCGCCGGGCGTCCTAATTTAATGATCACGCCATCATCGGCTGGTAGCAAGTAAGCAGGGAGAGGTAGCGTTGGTGTGGTGGAGATCAAAAAATAAATAGGCCAGATTCTGGACTACTTCAAGTAGAGACAGACATTGAAGTGCTCTAAATAAAAGTTTGTGACAGATTTATGTTATGCCGCTGGTAGAATCAATGCAAAAGTAAACACTGTGTATGTGGTATGTATGTACATGTTTATTTGAATAGGAAATATTCCAATAGGTCGATTGGTATTGAAATTATGTTGATCGTTTAGTGACGTCCTCCACTAAAAACATATGGCTATTCAATACTAGTTGTCAGTCCTTGTC
Source organism: Strongylocentrotus droebachiensis (assembly GCA_035222895.1). Taxonomy (NCBI): domain Eukaryota; kingdom Metazoa; phylum Echinodermata; class Echinoidea; order Camarodonta; family Strongylocentrotidae; genus Strongylocentrotus; species Strongylocentrotus droebachiensis. Next base: position 187,795 of record JAVYIG010000418.1, read on the forward strand.
ATGTGAGAGCCAAGTCATCACTCCTTCATTTCGCTAATCAAAACATAATTTCAGGGACCTGTCGGCAAACCCATTGATGATCCTACAACCCGGTGCCTTCAATTCTCTCGCCAGTCTACCGTTCTTGTAAGTTTGACAAGGTTTAGTCATCATCTTTTATAATCTTAATTTCTATGTAGACATACACGATAATTTCACCTTTCGTCCATAAGTAAACGATTTGCCCATGGATTTAATGATTAATCATATTATTAATTGATACCAAATTACTTTAAAACCCCCATCACACCAAACTAGTATTGTAACCGTCCTAAAAAATCGTAAAACGGGTCGTGGTCGGAGTAGAATGTATAAATAATGTCTATAATACGACCCTAGTTCTCTCATAAACAGTCCTCAATTCGTCCATCTCGTTTGTACCCCGTCCGCAGTCAGTTCATATCAAGTTCAGATCGGGTAAATTTGCAATTCCAGGCAGTCCAAGCCAGTCCCCGTTATTAACTAGTTCTACCTCGTTCCAAATGGTTGGGTTACAGACTAGAAAGGAGAAGTTGCGAACTAGTTAGAATGGTTTGGACGTATTGGGAACGAAGTATAACTAGTAAAGAACTGGTTTAAACTTATTACGGACGGGCTTGGACTGCTTGGAAATGGCAAATTTACCCGATCTGCACTGATATGAACTGACTGTGGACGTTTTAAAGATTTTCTAGGACGGTTCCAGAACGTAGTGATAACTAGTTTGGTGTGATGGGGGCTTATACTGCTGCTAATTAATGCTCGACCACAGCACGTTGTAACACGTTCCTAGTAGGATCGAAGTACAGCAATTCCGTTCATAGTACGGCAATCAGTCCGTTTGTAGTTCGTCCTCCTCGTTTTAAGTACGTTGTAACTCCGTCTAATTGTAGGACGGGGACAATTTTGAACAGGCTCAAAGTTCTAGAGCACTCTCCCGTACTTGCCAGTTCGGGCCCGTCCATGAAGTCCTCAAACAGATCGTAAACAGTTGCTACTACGTTCAACTCCGTTCGCACACACTTTGAGCCCGTTTGGCAACATTTTCTAGAACGTAGTGAGAACGAGTTTGGTGTAAAGGTGGCTCTAGGGAAAATTGTTGAAATTCTTATCCTCTTAATTGAAAGCCAAATCACTAAACTATAACACCACCACAATCCATTCATGTGTTCCAAAAACAAATTAAACTTCATTCCCGGTCCCCCATATCGAATATTGCTTCTAATATGCTTCTAATAATAGGACTTTTGAATCACTTTAATGTTCACTATATATTTTGAAAATACATTTTTTGTGATGTCATTATTACAGACGCTTGCAGAATCTTGAGTTAGCAGCTCTTGAATCTAGGACTTTCACTGGACTGGATTCAGTCCAACTCATGTAAGTTTTAACGCCTCATTGTAAGTCATTTTAAGACGAGGAATCATTCCTGACAAACTTGTTCATTTAATCTATTTTGTGGGAGTACAATTTTTGGAGACTTTCTATAGTAATCAAGTTTCATCATTTTCAACCACAAGATAGATGGTACGTGGCGCTATGTTTCCACATGGAAGCGCTGCAATAAGATCAAAATATTGTCCTATTGTGTTGTATATCCTATTATATACTATATCATAATAGCCCTATATCATATTGTACTGCATCATACTCTATCATGTTACACCATATACAATTATATTGCATCATATCGTGTTACAGAAATATTATAACTTTACAACTCAAACCATACGACATATTAATGTTTGGTTTTGCTATCTTCTTCTTATTTCCATATGATAAATCTTGCAGAAATCTAGCAGACAACAAAATCAAGCGAGTAGACACTGGGGCTTTTGATGGTCTGAACTACACCGGTACATTGTGAGTATATTCCTGTGAATTTAAACAATTTAATCAGAATAATGTTTATCCTTCATGTAATCATTTTCTTTGAGTCGAAATTGTATAAACAACGTTTTTCTTTAAACAGTGTTCACTATTCATTTTCCCTGTCGAAAAGTTTCATGATGCTTCTATTTATCGTATGCATTTGAGGTATTAATGAATATGTATCTTGTAGTAATATAACACATGTATATTGATCCATCCAGCTTTCTACAATTTAAGTAAATGTTAGTATGATAAGGCATTAGGGCATTCAATGAATGCTTATTGTCAGTATCAAAATACCACCTCTAAGTCGAACGAGGCAAATGTAGATCGATGAAGAAGTATCGATTTAAACCCGTGATCTGCACGCATATAATTTATTCTTTACTTATGAAAATACAAAGGCCTATAACATAATGATAATAATGTGTCATAAAACCCAGGGCAGAGATTTAATTTGTATTGGATGCCTCTCATGAAGGGTTAAAATAACAATAAACAATAACAAAACAGAAAAGAAAACATTACAACATCAGTTTTTAAAATGAAAACATGCCCGGCAGCGCATTCACTAGGTATCAGAACTATCTTGCAAATTAATTTATTTAGCGATATTGATTACTAGTAAGAAGCATACAAAAGCAAATTAACTTGCAATATTGTTTTTATTGTCATGCAGAATGCTTGAACGTAACGACATCAGTCAGTTTGATATGGATATTTTCAGAGGACTGGACAGACTTCGACACCTGTAAGTTTACTATCGACCTTGTGATGTTAGTAATGGCCGTGATAAGAAGAAACCTAAGTTTATCGAAAGTTAAATAGGCCATTGGTAAAGTTCGAACTGACATAAAAAGAACATCGGCGATTTGCCATCTTAGGGTATAGCCAAGTCCCACTTTGACTAGTGTCATTCATTATGTTCTCTAAGACAACTGGTTCCGTAATAAAGTTGACTAGCCCGTTGATGTGATATGAAGTCAGCAATGTCGATGGAGGCAAGAAACACTGAATGTCCTAGACTTCTAATGACATTTACAAATAGATTAATTATAATTTGTCTGGAATGCCTTTATGGCCTAAATATGCTACCTTACGCTTACAGTAATTTTTACTGCAAGGCGAAATTAAAAATACAACACATAAATTACAAGGAATTTGGGGATGCAACAACAAACGTGTATCTTCGGATTCATAAACAGAGGTGTATACATATTATTCATTCATTTACTTATGTTTTTATCGGCGAGGGGCGGGATCTCCGAAAAATGTCGGGACATAGGCCGTACGCTTGAAACAATTATTCAGTACAGTACGGAAATATTAAACTAAGCTTAACCCTAAAAGACTTGAGCAAGTACTACATAGCTATATTACTGACCACAAGGTTGATGAGACAAATTTTTCTCGCCGAAATGATATAGGGACTACTATCTGCATGAGCCGCTCTAGATCATGAAGATTAGTTTATTTTGTCAGTGAGACCTTATACCTTAAGGATTGGAATATTTCCCACGTCAAAGATAATTGAAAATTCTCCATTTTCTTTACAATTCCTTTCAAGTTCGTTTAGATATCGCTATCGGCGCCTTCGAGTCAAACGTCCAAAGTCGTTCATACCCGCACCCATACATATAAGAACAAAAATCTCTTCTAGTTACTTGTAAGCTCGGGCGGCATCAGCAGAACAAATTATTTCCCTAATAGTGTTAATATAGCTAGGATGGCTACATTCTGTGTCATGTGACCTTGTTTTGACCAATCGTTTTAGAGGATTCTTGATATAGGATGTAATAATTATGCCTATGCTCCATTAATGTTTCTTCTATCCGACCAGCTCGTCTGACCTGTTCTTATTTTGCTGCATTGTGCCTGGTCTTGAGAGCTGCTACCCTCCGGAGGACCAATTCTCATCGTGTGAAGACCTGATGCGATCTGATGTGCTCCGAATCTTCATGTGGATACTCGGTTTTAGTGCATTTATTGGCAACATCTTCGTCATCATAGAACGAGCACGAGAGAAGAAGAAATTCCGCGTCCAATCTTTCCTGATCTTGAACCTTGCTATATCTGACTGTCTGATGGGAGTCTACATGCTCATCATTGCCAGCGCGGATGTACACTATAAGAATATATACGTTTTCCATGCAGAGAGATGGAAAGCTAGTGGTATGTGCAAACTGGCTGGAATCTTAGCCAATCTTTCAAGTGAAGTATCAGTACTTATTCTCACTATAATAACCTTAGATCGTTTCCTCTGCATCACATTTCCCTTCTCACGAAAGCACTTTGGAAGGAAATCAGTACGCATTACAGCAGCAGTGATCTGGTCAGCGTGTCTTATCTACAGTCTAATCCCAGCCCTACCTATCCCATATTTTGGTGAGAGATTCTACGGACGTTCCGGTGTATGTCTCGCTCTTCCGTTGACCAATGTCAAGCCTCCAGGGTGGCAGTATGCCATGAGCGCCATCTTCATCAACTTTATTGCCATGGTAACCATCATTGGCTGCTACACTGTGATCTATGTCGTTGCTAAGCGATCAGGATCAACACTGAGGACGAACAAGACCATGGAAGCCGAGGTATGCATCTATGCAGAATTTACTTAATTAGGAGTTTAGTGGAAAACCCAATGATTCAATGGAAATTGTGATTATTTCTTAAGAGTATAGTAACGATTTTGTTTATTAAATTAGATTTCCACCAGCTCAAAACATCTTGATTTGAAGGTTAATCTATGATCTACGATATTGGTGTGTTGGCTCAGTCAGTAGAGCGTCCGCCTCACAACCGGGAGGTCGTGGGTTCGAACCCCGGCCGCGTCATACCAAAAGACGTTAAGAGACGGGAGTTGCTGCTACCTTGTTTGGCGTTCAACAATAAGGGATAGAGCATTCTATTAGGTTCATGGATAGAGCAACGTCGATCTGGCGCTGCTCAGTGGCTGCCGGGCTCACGATCAATTGGGCAAAAAGAATTTCCATTTTCGGTTTAACTTAATAAAATTTGGAGTGGACTTTAAAATATTATTATTATTAGGTGATACGTATGAAATATACGTATCACCTTTTGATTTCGTCAAGATTTTTCTTTATTATTTATTAGGTGATACGTATGAAATATACGTATCACCTTTTGATTTCGTCAAGATTTTTCTTTATTATTATTTATTTATTTTTCTTATTATTCTTCCTCGAATTTGTTCGCAAGATATCTCAAGAATTAATGAAGCTATTATCATGAAATTTGTAATGATGATAGATATTAGTCTAACTTAGAACTGCGTGACTTTTCAGAGATTCAAGATCACCGTGACGTCATCTAGGCGCCATTTTGTGAAAATCAACTTATGATCATATCTTCATAACGGAAAGTTATTTCTGATTTATAATTATCAGGATTAAGATCAATATCCGTCCGGTCAATTTCAGGTCAATAAATGCGCGCAAAAATACGTGTACGCGTTTGTGCAACGCGCGCGTAAAATTTTAAATTGCTTAAAATCGTCTTAAATTTTTTTTGCATACGTTTCAGGCCATTATAAGCATTTCATAAAAAATCGCGCAAAACACGCATTTTTGCGCGTTTTCGTTCGTCACGGCTGAACGAAAAATAATTACCCCTCAATTTTTGTTTACAGGATAGACCTCATATTTGTCTGAACAATTTGATACCATGTTCATCTCTTTATCACTATTAATAACGGAATGAGCGTCCGTTGTAGATAAATATCCGTGCGTGCTAGCTCATGTATTACATAGCATATATGGGCAAAAACATGCCTATAAAATGTACATCGGGATGAATAAGGACAGCCATTTTTGTTTCATAGTTAGATACATTGTGAGTCGGAGATATGATTTTATATCTTATTGGGCCATTAAATACATCTTGACGTCATCATAATGGCCTTGAAAGTCAAAATACAAAATTGCATTTTGTGACGTCATTATATTTATGGAAAATTTAGTGTATTTCTCATAATATTGACTGATTTTCTTCCAAATGTCGGTATCTTGTATTTGAGGCAATTGCCTTCAAGATAAATACACACTACTTTTTATTTCATTGACGTCATCATAGTACAAAATTCAATTAAAGGCCACATTTTAGAATTTTCTTAATTTGCGTGTTATGCCTAAGGGAGGTGAATTTCGTTCACATCATGAATCTTCATGACATTGATCTTTGAGCACTAACTAGCTTATTTGTACTCTATGTTCTCCCAACTTTTGATACGGTGTAGCTAAAAAATTATCTACAATATTGACGTACATCATTTATCATTTCGATGACATCATCATAGTGAAAATTTCAATTAAAGGCGACATGTCAGAATTTTCTTAGTTAGCGTGTTAGGCTACTTTTTCTGAAATCCTGATTCTACAACTCTCTATCGAATACCTGAAGGGGGCGCTATACCACTCTTAATCATGGTCTTTATCGTATTTAAGATCATTATCATTAGATCATCATCGGCACACTTTCATGATAACAAAATAGCACGTATCACCTAATTCGTCAAAGTGACGAATTAAAGTCTAGTTTTTCTTATTATTCTTCCTCGAATTTGTTCGCAAGATATCTCAAGAATGAATAAAGCTATTATCATGAAACTTAGAATGATGATAGATATTAATCTAACTTAGAACTGCGAGACTTTTCAGAGACTCAACATCACCGTGACGTCATCTAGGCGCCATTTTGTGAAAATCAACTCATGATCATATCTTCATAACAGAAAATCTTTCCTCATTCATATTCATCATGATGAAGGTCAATATCCGTCCAATCAATTTCAGTTAAAAAAACGCGCGCAGGCGCGTATGTCCGCGCGTCAATGCGTGCGCAAAATTTTAAATTGCTCCAAATCATCTCAAATTCATTTTGCATACGTTTCATGCCATTATAAGCATTTTATAAAAAATCGCACAGACGCGCATTTTCGCGCGTTTTCGTCCTTCATAACCGAACGCAAAATAATTACCCGTCAATTTTTTTTGACAGGATATTCCTCATATTTGTCCGAACAATTTAATACCATGTTTAGCTCTTTATCACTATTAATAACGGAATGAGCGTCTGTTCAAGGCGTATGCGCGAGTTTTGTAATACATAGCACATATTGGCAAAAACATGCCTATACAAAATCCATTATAGCTCTTTTGTTGGAAAGGAACCCTCATTTGTTTTCATATTTAGATAGAGTATAAGTCGGAGATATGATTTCATGTCTCATTTGGCCATTAAGTATATTTTGACATTATCATATTGACCTTTGGAACTAAAAATACGAATTTGCATATTATGACGTCAGCCTATTTACGGGAAATGATTGTATCTCTGTAAATATTGATTTTCTTTTAAAATTTGATATGTTGTAGCCAAGAAAATTATCTACAAGATCAACGTATATTATTTATTATTTTGATGACATGATCATAGCCAAAATTTCAATTAAAGGCGACATGTCATAATTTTCTTAGTTTGCGTGTTAGGCGTATGGGGTGACTTTTTCTGAAATCCTGATTCTACAATTCTCTATCGAATACCTGAAGGGGGCGCTATACCACTTTTAATCTTGGTCATCATGATGAAGGTCCTTTTTTGAAGGAATTGGACCACATTCTGTACACTTGTTTGAATGTGTACTATATTAGTTTGGATACTTATGGAAAATATTTTTTAAATATGTCTGTGTTTTATAATGTATGAGACAATGTACTACATGTATGTTTATACTGTAAGAACAATTGTGTTCCTATTCATCATTTTGTATAATTATGAAGATCTGAATGAAGGCAAAAAAGCTTTTAAAAAAAAATCGTCATTTAAAACCAAAAAATCATCATCATCAATATCGTCATTATCGTATTTATGAATATTAGTATTAGATCATCATCGGCACACTTACATGATACAAAAATAGCTTATCACCTAATTCGTCAAAGTGACGAATTAAAGTCTAGTTATTATTATTATTATATGATTTATATCAAATCTGGTAACCACTAGGTACAAAAATCCTTGAAATCCCGTTAATTATGTCCAATATCGTTTTGCTTTACAGATAAAGTTGGCGGTCCGAACTGCAATCATCGTTGCTACAGATATCTGTTGCTGGTTACCTATCGTCATACTAGCATTTGTTTCTCTATCTAACTCTGCCATCATACCACCGACGGTCTACGCCTGGATTGCTGTTTTCGTTCTCCCAATCAACTCGGCCATCAACCCATATCTCTATACCATCTCAACAATAGATATTAAGACCAGACTGGCGTCGTTTCGCACGGATTCAAGCCGTGTCACAATCAGCAACAGTTACAGTAATCGCTACGCGGATCCAGGTACACGTAACATATGCGGAAACTCAACACAATTGGAAGGAACATTGTCTGCAGAAAGAGGTTAGCATTTAACAGAAACTTGTTTTTATCTGCTTTTCTTCTCTTGCACGATTCTAATGTTTCAGCTTTGCTGAAACAACAAGAAAATAGTGATATTCTGTGATACACAGATGGACTTTAAGAAACCTGAACCGGAAAAGGGAATGCACCAGGATAATAATGATGTATTATTACAAATAGCTCATATGATAATATTTGCTCATCCATTAGGATATTTAAACTTGATGTGAATCTTTTTTTTTTTTACTTCCCAGGTTCTACAAAATCTTTGGAGATGAACACAATGAGGTGTGATCGTTTCATTTTGTCTGATGCACTCAGTCTTATCGGAGCCAAGAAGCTTCACCTGAAAGTCGAGGATGTACAGTCTGTTCGGAAAGAATTGCACGGTGTACTTGACACAATCCACGCATGCGCCATGACACATGGGTCAATAGATGCTCATCACGTTATAATCGAGAAAGAGAAGGTTAGTGATCCATTAAGCTCTAAAAAAAACACATGCGCTCTCTTTTAGGCCACGGTAAAGAAAATGATGTAAAATCGTTTGAATATTTTTGAAGGTATGGGATGTAATTTCAAGATGTGCCAACAAATGCTATTTGTCTCAAATGAAAGGCAAATTAAATTTTCTATAGGAAGTGAATTTGTATTACATATTCTTTGGCTGGTTCGGGTGGTAAAGTTAAACATTTTTAGAACACATAAAATGTATATCATCATGATGCTATATGAATTTCAAGAATAAGCCAATGCAATCAATGAAATTAGTGAATATTCCAAACAGCAGCCATCTAGGCACATTTATTGAAACATTATACAATTACTAGCCTACTTGTTTCTCTTGATGTTTTTTATGTCTTGTTTATGGTTCGGTAATGTCTGTCAATCCACAGGAGTCTGGGAAGTGGACAGGCTCTCTTATTTTGACGTCTACACGCGCCGCCAACGGTGAGACGAGGGACAGTTCTCCGACTGATGATGATGTAGACAAACTGGAAGCTGTTATCGTAGAACTGAATGACGCACTGGGATTTGACACCATTGTATAAGAGCTCCGAAGGGACAGCGAATATAATGTGTCAGTGCCATTCAGTGCCTTAACCACGTGAAATGTGTTAAGGAATGTGTATAATATTCTTACAGATATTATAGTTCAGGTTGTGTATGTATATATACATATATATTATTTGTATTATCGTAATGGGAATGGTGCTGCGGTGAGTTGTACAGTAATACTGCAAACTGGTCATTCAGTTAGTGTTTTAGAAACGAGAGTGAAATGCTGTATATATATAATCTGAGGAAGCGAGGTAGGGGAGGAAAGCAGATAAGGAAAGAAAGGGAATGGATAATGTAGCAAGAGAGAGAGAGAGAGAGAGAGAGTGAGAGGAGGAGGAGGAGAGAGAGAGAGAGAGAGGGATAAATTTGGATATGGAGGAGAAAAGCTCAATAAAGCAAAGTGGGATATGAGCGAATAAGAAGGTAAAGGGGGTTCAGGGGAAAGAAGGATAAATAGAAGAAAAAGGGAGATTGTTTTTTTGTGTGCTACAGTAGCTATATGTAAAACGTTTATGAATGCATTTGTTGGAGAAGAGAAATGTTTACTTGGTTAGATCTATTTATTTTATTGATTGTTTTGTTTTGATTTTACATAAAGAATATGAGAACTGATACTGCATATAGTATGTGAATGCAGGTTATTTATATGAAATTGTTTCGATAAACATTCCATTACAGCCCATTTTTTTGCTCTTTCATTTCATGTTTTATGAATCCATAAATTTAAACGGTTCCTATAAGGATAAAACCCAGTAGGTGCTTTTCTAATAGTACCTGTTGATTTATAGGAATTTCTAACACATCGAACCATATGCCTATAAAGTCTCATTGTAAGCATTTAAATTAATTTTAAGGGTGTATTAAAAACAATAATATCATAATGTGGATAGTGTTAGTAGGAACACTAGTTTACAAAGCTGGCAACGTCATACACATGATTTGAATCATGATTTGAATCATCAGAGCAATGCAACTTACAACGAATGTGGCCATTCTCACCAAGCGTATACACTCTCCCCCATTTGTAATCCCGGGGGAAATATTTCCATATACCTTGCCATGATTCTACAGCTTACAGGGCTGTTTAGATGCTCACTTGTATCTGGTGACGACCCCCTTCCCCAATTATCAAATACTAGACGTGCCTTTGTACTTTCAAACGTTTGGTAAATATGGCAAATTTTAGGTGATCGAATTCGTTTGGGAGATACTAATCATTTGTTTATAAAACATGTTGTGTAAACCTAATTAGGTTTGTGAGTATTTTATTGTTTGAGAATGTTAGAGTATCACAAAAAATATGAGTTTTGCATTGATATAACTTTCTTGGCATCTCTTTCTTATTTTGTATACAAAGAATTTGAATTAGTTGATTAGTATTTTATGAGAATGACTATAAATGTATTGCATGTTTTGGAGAATATTGCAATCGAGTTGTAAGAGACAATTTATATTTGTAGTGCTTTTCTTATTTAATTTTCATAACTTGCAATTTTTTTAAAGATCAAGTTATAAAATCATTTAATTCATGAAGCAGTATCGAGAGATAACTGATGTATACGTAGACATCAAATGAGGTGAATATAATATACACACGAGCAACAACAACAACATCAACAGCCAAAACAAAAATCTCGCCTTTTAAATTCACAAATACACGACATAGTCGGCAAGACACTCGTCAAATTTTAAACATGGATGATGAAATTGAATCTAGCAATGTAATATCGATCAATAACTGAATTCCATCTTTAATATTGATTATGAAATAGTTAGTCATTTCATCCGAGGAAAAAAAAAAAGTTCCAAAAATATCGCTAAAGGTATAGGGAAAATGAATGTAATGACAAGCATAATTTAATTGGTTGACAAACTATGACATGTACAACACTGTTGGCATCAATAACCAAATTGAAACATAATCTACAAAATGCCATTATTTATTTACTCATTCATTTATTTATTTATTCAAGTTTGATTTAAAAAAGAGGGTAGGTACATTCAGTAAAAAAAAAAAATGCTTTCCAAGTACGCCCTCTAGGACGACATACCAAACATGTGATTTTCAAAAATACAAGAAATACATGAAAATATAACATTCATACAAACTTAACATTGACATATTTGACATGAAATAGAGTAAAACATATATACAACATAAGAAAAACAATTATACTGGTAAAGGAAAACATGAACGGGGATTCTACTATAATAAATTCTTGGCCAATTGCCATTGATTTGGTTGATTGAATTGAGAAAGGGCGTTTGTTATAAAACAGGGTGCTTACTTTATACGAGAATGATAATTTTTTTAATTCGGTTTTGGGGTATGGGATGTCAAGAAGAGAATTCAATAAATAGCGGGTAGAGTATATAGTTGAAGGTGCGATAATTGATAAATGTTTTTTAATAAGTTAGAGCCATGAAATTTACAATTTTGAAAGCTAACAAACAGTAGTGATATTTTAATCTTTGTTCGACTGATTGCCAATTTAAAGTTGTAAGAAGCGTACATTTATTCGTTATGGTGTGTCGTAATCGTAATTTAAAATCTAACAAACAGTAGTGATATTTTAATCTTTGTTAGACTGATTGCCAATTTAAAGTTGTAAGAACCGTACATTTATTCGTCATGGTGTGTCGTAATCGTTAAAGTTGATACTCTAAGCAAATAAATGTCCCTTAATTTGTTACCTACGGCAAGTATACGTTATTTTTAAGTTTTCCAATTACTTAGTATATCACAAAAAAATTCTGTCTACTCGAAATCCTCAATTGAAATGTCTAAAATATCCGCCTCTCTTTGCATAGAAAATCAGTCACGGCGCTGGTCTACTATTTATGACCTCACGTCCGGGAGAGAGTATATTCACGTACCCGGATGTTCCATAGCAAACATGTGCAGAGTGATACGATTTTCTGCATATTTTTGTTTCAAAGGCTGAAAAGTCTAATAAATCATAATTCTATGTACAATTCTTTACCTTCCCCTAGTACTTCATAGTATTAATATCAATTCCCCTTTTAAAAATTATGACATATACATGCCAACGATGTGCTATTAGTCGATATTTTCACCATGTAATTTTTGTTTTGGTGTTGAAATCGGCCCAGGCACGGAGTGAACAGTAGCTGTCTACCCATGCACAGTTCATTACCATACACTACAGCGATCTCCCGATGGTTTCTTCTTCCTTTTTCCCATGTCTTTCGCCTTCCTTGGCCCTGAACATCCTTCATCTACCAATTCTGACACCGGTAGTCAGGAGCAAGCCTTTGTTAGTTGTTTTTCTTAGCTGGCAACGTCGCTTTCATTCTCTTGCAATTGCCGATAAACATATAACTAGCGCACGTACGTTCCATCACAAGCAAGCAGCGCCTAGAGCAGCGGCTTGGTCTTACCTCCCGATTCTGCTCGCTTCACGAACGTTCATGCAAGAGCCGCATCACTCGCCAAAATATTATAGAGGAAGCGCGCTTGCATGATCTCGTTCAAGTTTGATATTTTACAACATAAAATGTTTAACTGGTACTGTATCCTTTTTTGAGGCAGTCACACACATCTATGATAAGTACTATCATAGTTCTAGACCTATTCGTTTTACAAAACTGCTCATGTACATCTGATGACAATATAATGCATCCGCCTATTCATAAGTGCACGATTTAACTTTAATTCCTAAGCAGTAAACTCGTCTTAAATCTCTACCAAATAGGTGAATATGAGGATATAAAAAGAAATCAGCGACTGGAAAATGTTGCTTCGTTATTCTTCATTCAAATGAAAACAGAAAATCCATCAAATATACTCCTTAACAACAACAAATCTAAGCTCTGACAGGATAGCATTTACGTAGGGATATCACTGCCATTCACTCTCACTGAGCCCATGACTCCCGTTCGTGACGTCACGGATAGAGGCCCGACTCTACGTGCACTTCCGGGTTTCAGACTTAGATATTTTGGTAGAGTTTACTCGAATAAATTCATTATTCTAAACTTGTTTTGTCGGGTGGACACCATTTGGTGTTATTATGGGGGTCAAAAGCTTTCTATTTATGTAATTATCTCAGTATTTGGGATTGTCTTAGAGTATCAACTTTAATTAAAATCAATCTGACTCGCAAATCTATTTATAAATCTTTTTTTCTATTTCATCTATCATACTGTCAGTGTTGATTTGATATCTTTGTTTAAATTCATGATGAGAAAGAATGTATCATGTTTTAAATAATAACTGTTAGATAGATAGTTGTATAGTTTAAGGTCATTTTCATAGGGGTTGAAATCGTGTTTGTCGTCCAATGATTTAACATACCCGTGGTCCGTATGTTGTATTCCAACGGCAGTCGATACACTACATAAAATGCAGTTAAAGGAGCTACACAAAGAAAATTTACTAACAACTGATAATTAGAACAAATTACATATGGATGGAGAGATTTTCTCTTGAAAAACACGAATAATTTGCTGAGAAATCATATAGATATCATGGAAAGGCGTAAAATGCAATTTTTCAAGACCCTTCTTAGACCCCCAAGCGCCCCCGAACGTAAGCCAAACACACGAGCGTAGCGAGCTCTGAATAGTGACGTCACACCCTGGACAAAAAGCTCGGTACCGGCCGCATACCGGAGTCGCGCGTATATTAGTCTGCAGCTAGCTAGACAGCCGTGTCCAGGGTGTGACGTCACAAAAGTGACGTCATACGAAGGACTGCTGAAGGCAGTAAATCTGGATCTCAAAACTAACATTTTTGAAAGTTGATTTCTGCGGGCCCCAAACATATTTTGAAGAGGAAATTTGTTGTATTTGATCAGTAAGGCTTCCCCTTCGCAGTGATATGAATTTTGCATAATTTAATACACTTTTGCTTCTTGGTGTGACTCCTTTAAAGGTGAAATTCAAAGAAGATCACAAATATGTCAACTAATGTATCACTAGAAACTGGTAAACTTACAGATAAAAGTCCGGAAATTGTCAAACACAGAAGCATGACAATGACATGAGAAGCATGACAATATACTCACTTCAACTTTACTATAATCTCTACATTGGCGGACAGCTGATCTCATTTTCTAGGGATGAAACTGTGTTTTGTTTTCTAAGACTAATACGAAAATGGGGCTCCCAACACAAGGGCTTTGAGCTATAAATAAGGAATAAACAGCGCGTAGTTATATTAGGTAGATGATTATTATGTTCCCGGCGGCTACGGCAATCACGTTTTAGGCAACTTTGGACAAAACCGGTTGGACGTGAGACCATAAGCGCCGGAAGTGGGGGCAGGGCCCCCCCCCCTCCAAAAAAAAAGCATTAAAGATGGTTTGTATTTTTAACTCAAAAGAACATAATAAAAACCTGAATTAAATCACATATAAAATTCCATTCAAAGAAAAGAAAAGTTAACAGGAATTAAATTTCCTAAACATTCCGCATGCCACCTATATTTATCAATGGAGGTATTTATAATAATATAATAATAATAATTTAATATCGTGGAAATATTGTGTGAGGATGGGAAAGCGTGTGTGTTTTTTGGTATAAAGGGGTGAGAAGACATGAGCCCCTGAACGCTGGCGTACTGATGGGGGTATTTCTTATTCGATACCAGTGATTTACAGATATTGCTGAAATGAAATGATTTGCCGGTATTTTTCTCATTTTTTTTGTAAGTAATATAGCCTACCTTTGTATGCGTTTGTTGGAAACTTAGAAATTCCCAAATTTACAGTCGGGCGAAAAATATGCTTATTTAGAATCCTTCATGTCAGGGCCTGCAGAACGGCTGGGCTCGGGGGCTCGAGCCCCCTCACCCCCCTCAATTTTTGAAAAAGTATGTTACAGAGAAAAAGAAAGAAAGAGAGAAAGAAAAAAAATAAGTGACTGCCAAAGTCACAAATGAGGTATTAAAATATGCTCATCTGACCGTAATTAGTACCTAAACCCCCTGAGCGTCCGAGGCCTCTGCCCCTGGACCCCACCAAGGGCCTAAGGCGGGCCCCTGGATGCTCATCTGACCGTAGTTAAATATCTTAAACCTGAGCTTCCGGGGGCTCTACCCCTGGACCCCACCAAGGGCCCTAAGGCGGGCCCGTGGATGATCATCTGACCGTAATTTAATACCTAAACCCCTGAACTTCCGGGGGCTCTGCCTCC
This sequence comes from Strongylocentrotus droebachiensis, assembly GCA_035222895.1. Taxonomy (NCBI): domain Eukaryota; kingdom Metazoa; phylum Echinodermata; class Echinoidea; order Camarodonta; family Strongylocentrotidae; genus Strongylocentrotus; species Strongylocentrotus droebachiensis. The sequence goes on from JAVYIG010000418.1 coordinate 203,325, forward strand.
TGGACACCCCGCCAATTAGTGACCTGCCAGTGTCACAAAATTAATAAGGTATCTAAATATGCTTATCTGACCGTAATTTAATGACTAAAAACCCTGAGCTTTCGGGGGCTCAGCCCCTTGAACCCCTGGACCCCACGCCAATTTACGCTTTACCTGATTGTTAATACTCCACTTTGAAAAACGTTCCGCGGGGCCTGCATGTGAAGTGTTAGAGTGGTGGTGATGCAGATTTTTCTTCTGCCCCCCCCCCCCCTTCCAAACATTTTTGCTCATTACGCCACTGCCCCTGGAAGGTGAGCCCCTTGGAATGCCCCCCCCCCCCCAATCCCAAACTGCTTCCGGCGCGCCTGCGTGAGACAACGCTGGGGACGGAATGGGCAAACGTGACAGGCCCTGATTGCCGTGGATGCCGGGCCAGATTTTTAAACTGTCTAAAAAAAATTGCCACGGCAGCCAAGGTGCGGATAAGAAACCTAATAAGGCCATAGTAAAACGGAGTAAACGCAACAAAATGTGATAGTACGTAATACAAAAAAACTTGGCAAGACCTAACAATACTTGAATAAAGAGAAAAGAATTGCCAAAATTTCACGGCGCACCACGGGAAAACGGGGCTGCCGTGGCCGCCAGGAACATAATGTTAACCTAGCATAACAGCCTAAGCTTGAGGTTACCAAAACATGAAATCTACCGAAAAAACAAGAAATTCGTTCCCATGAATATTATGTAATCATTAATCATACCTGCACAGGTGGCACATTCCGTGATATTCAGGTTAAAGTAATAATTTTAAAAACTATTTCATAATGATCAAGCACCTCCCCCTGGGGTTGACTATCTTAAACTTCACCGTGACGAAGTCAGACGTTTCTGATTAACAGGTATTTGCTCATTTAAGGTAATCTGTTCTGTTTGCTCTCTACGCGTTTACTACTAACTCGTTTATTTTGATATAAGAAACTGGATTCTAACATAAAAAATAAAATATAATTAATTTCATTGTTTCTAGCTGACGCGTCCTTATACTACAAATTTACAATAAAATGAAGCAAAGATTTATCCACCTAATTAAAATGAGAAATTAATGCGAGGAAGAAAACAAAAAGTTTCCTTTTACACCCCCCCCCCCCCCCCCCGCTTATTCAGCGGCTGGCTGAGTCGTTGCGATTTTTCGGGGACCACACACACAAACAAAAAATGTCCTCTTACCCCCCGTCCCCCCCCCCCCCCCCCCCCCCCCCCCCCCCCCCCCCACTGAGCGACTTTTCGGCTGGCTGAGTCGTTGCGATTTTTTTTTAACTCCAAAAAAAAAAAAAAAAAGTGTCCGCTTACCACACTCGCTCTGAACAGCAAGCCCAAAAATCCTCCCTTCACTGTCATACGTACTCCCTCCCCAAGGGCGACACAGCAGGTCCTTCTCTACTCGCAACAAAATGGCTTCTCCCCAACACTCTCGCTAACGTATAACACGTACACATTCGCACTCTCCCAAACCCAGTTACATGAGCGCTAGTGTTAAATTTGCATATCTAAATTTCTATGACGGAACAAAGGAAAAGGAATGCGCGCATCCAGACTTCGCATCTGAATAAGAATTAGAGAGTTCAGAGGGCAAATGGAAAGCTATGCATGAATATTCACCCAGCTAGGAAAAACATTAATCAATGCAATGGGGGGGATGGGCGTAGTGAACACTATTTTTGTTTTGGGCCCTCGAAAATGTTAAAATTTACACCCCCCCCCCCCCTTGAGCGCCAGGGGGGGGGGGGGCATCTCCAAAAAAAAGGTAAAAATAACGTTAAAAATGTAAAAATACTCATTTTTTTCCACTGGGAACACAGAGGTCCACTGCTCGATGCTTGTAATCCTCTGCTGCCTAGGCTGAGGTTTGAACTGAAAGCCGCCTGTGGCGGGCAACAACTGGAACGTGGTTCCAGTAGTAGGGCTATAATCGTTAGGCCTACTAGTACTGGAAAGGAAGCTGTCCCTGTTCTGCTTCTGCAATAAAACGAGGTCGATATAATCGCCCTGCCAAATCTTTTCCTTCAACCCCAAACCGATATCCAACCAAGAGGGTCACAGACGCTCACCACAGGCTGAGGGAGAGTCTCAAACCCGTTAGATCTAGATATTGGAGGCTCTAAAAAATTGAGATCATCGTCACAAATCTCTATAGGCCTAGATCTAGTATTGTCAAGGCCAGCAATGCTGCAGGATCCGACCTCAGTCACCACTCCCTCCCCTAAGCCTTGCACCACCCTAGGCCAGGGAGCCCCAGGCCTAGTAAAATCCCCCTGACTAGTATTAGTAGGCCTAGGTCTAGTACTACTAGTAGGCCTACTACTAGTAGATGCGACGTTAGCTATATCTGTATCAGTATCATTTCCCTTTCCCGACTCACCGGAGACTTGTTGTTGAGGTACCAGTCCGTGGGTTGGGACTGGGCCTTGGTCCTGAAGGTCCGTTTGTGCTGCGAAGCTAGTAGTAGTAGCTGGTGGTATAGCAATAGTGGTAGGCCGACCTCGTCCACGGGGTCGCTCGTGTCGCTCCGACTCCTTCGCCTTTAAAGTTAAACACGTCTTCCTCTTAGGCCGACCAGTCTTACTCTTAGCCTTAGCTTTCGGCATGATTATCCAAACAAGGCTTCCCTCTACAAAAAGCCACGAGAGAATAAAATATATGAGAATATCTCCGAGGTATGTGAATCAATCAGATTGGAAGCCCTGAAGATCGAGAAACACGAGTAATTTTTTGATTATCCAAAACATGTCTCTCCTCTACAAAAAGCCACGAGAGAATGACATAATTCGCACGTGCATACGCTCCCGCACTCGCGTATCGTGTGTTCCGTGTGCAAAAGGGCGCGAATTCCGAGACGCGCGCCACAAAAGCGCGCCTTTTCTAGAAGGCGCGAAATTCTTGACAAAATTGTAAACAAGCTAATTGTTGCGTCACCATGGTCAGCAAAACCAAAACAAAGAGCAAGTGGCTTACCAGCCGTGAATAAATATTTTTGAAAGCGTTTTTTGTAACTCTTTAACATTTCTTATATCAAGTTGAATTTAATTCTGGGGAAAAATATGCATAAATCTCAATCCCACCTTCTGTTGAGCAGCGTTCTCAACCATTTCGATAATATTTTTTACGAAATATTATTCTTTCGTAGAAATGTATGTCGTCTGGAACGATAATCTTTTCAGCAGTTATCCCCTTTTCCCAATCAGATCCGCGCGTTTTACGTAAAAAAGGGGAAAAAGAAGAAGAAAACTGAGGGGGGAATCAAACAAGCTACTTACTACTAAATTATCATCGAGAGCTCTTATTCTCCATGACATAGGGGTAGTTTTAAAGGTGTCACAGACCGCGTCACAAACTACTTCCATAAATGCAATTATATCCATACAAAAGAGAGAGAAGAAAAGAGAACGAAAAAAATCATTGTATTAAAGTTATGATATACAAGAACGATCACATTGTATTGATGGCCTCGAGAGCGGTCGAAAATTGCAGTTTTGGGGTAAAAAGTGCAAAATATAGAGGTCATGTACATATTTACCACATAAACTATTACATGTATTTGCTTTTGAGCAGTGTTTCGGATATCATAAATCAACATTTAGATTCACGTGGAATCCTACAAGTTAATCAAGTCAATCTACCAACGGTAAGTGTTTCCGAATCGTCGACAGTTGATCGTTGATAACCTTTCGTGCCTATTTTTTTTTTTTTTTTTTTATTGAAATATATTTATTCAGGATAACAAGAATCAGATATACATTGTAGATACAAAATCTGTTTTACATCATGGTCCTGAACAGGATAAAAATGTAAACATGGAAATATAAATAATGAATATCACCAAAGCTCACAGGCAAAGGTAAGAACAGTATAAAACTAACATATAAGCATAATACGCATTAAAAGTAGTAAAAAGCACCCCAAAAAACAAAACAAAAAAACGACAATGTAATAATTGAAATTAACAGCGGAAAAAACATCGAATCACTAATAATAAAAGGCATTAAAATATCACCAAAAAAATAGAAGAGGAGAAAAGATATAAGGAAACTGGTAAAAAGTAAAGGAGGAAAGAGGGAAAGAAAGAAAGAGGGGAGAGGGAAATGGAGAGAGAAAAAGAGAGAGAGAGAGAGAGAGAAATAAGCCATGTCACATCAGTAAATGAATCGGCGTTGTATCACACGGGTTTAAACAATTTGTCCTTGTACATACCTTTAAAAACATCGATAGATTTAGCATTTTGAAAAGCAAAAGGTAAACTACTCCAGATTTTACCTCCAGCGTATCTAAAACAATTCTTAAAACATTCAAGATTAGGCTTGGGTAAAACAACATTCAGCGTATTGGCAAGTCTAGTGTTAAAACCATGTCTGTCAAAAACCATTTCCACTTCATTGCATAATCGTACTGGGGCTTTTCCATGAATACAGTTGTACATATACATGATAAAAAATAGTCCCGTCTAGTATCAATGGATTGCCATTTTAATGAATTCATTATATTTCAAGCTATTTACATCATAATCAAAATTCCCTACGACAATACGTGCAGCTCTTTTTTGTAGTCTTAAAAGAATATTTCTGTTTTGTAAAGAACAGTTTCCCCATACGGAACAAGAATAATCTAAGATTGGCTGTATGGTACATTTGTATATTTTATTCAAAATGGAAGAGCTTAAAAATTTACTGAGCTTTCTCAAAGTAAAAATCTTATAACTTAATGATTTGGTAAGAGATTTAATGTGGATATCCCAAGATAATCTATCATCAATTTCAATCCCTAAATATCTGATACTTCTTACTTGTTCTATTGTTTCAGTATCAATATGCACCTTCAGACTTACTACTCAACAGCAAACTATCCCAAGTCTACATTCAACGAACTTAGTCGCAGTTTGAGTTCGTTTATACGACTGTACATGTGTATCTGGTTATAATCATATCGTTCAAATTGTGCGTATATAATTATTCTTGATACCATGGACCTAGGTCCATATTGATAGCCCCCTTTCCAGAGAGGGAACCTTTTCCGGTGTAACACTCAATGTATTAGTATTATAATTATCATTAGAATGGCAGTCCAACCAATAGGGACTTTTAGATTTGCACATCGACATATTGGACTGCTACGTGTGACGTCCTCGTAGCAGTCCAATATGTCGATGTGCAAATCTTAATGTCCCTATTCTTTAGGTCAAGAAGCCTCCGTGGTAACTTGTTGCCCGCATGTATGGATTTCGGGAAGTGTGTGTGTGTGTATTAGGTTTTTACAGACGTGTATCAATCAGATATGATTATTTACGTCTGGGGACCGACCTCTAAACGTCACCATCCGAAAGACGTGACTCAGTTTCGAACCTGCGTCCTCGGCTGAATCAGTTTGTAACTTCCACTTTTAGCTGGATTACAGGCGCACGCCACAACGCCGATTTCGGGAAGTGAGTTGGCGTTCCAATAAAAGCGTCATTAGGGCCTCCACACAGCTCAGTGCCTCCTTTACTATCAGGTTGGACGCATGTCTGATAAAGCTAGTGAATATTGAATTTTTTGCGTTATTCTTTCTTCCACATATTGGAGATCAATTGGTTCCTGGTTTCCATACAGACGATGAATGACAACGAATGACTAAAATGTTTCGCTGGAAGGAATATCGTGCCATATTATCAATCCTGTCGACTTCTATTATCATCTGCTTATTAGGATCATCCGATGGTGAGTTCAATATTTCGTTGTCTTCTAATATGTCTTACAACCTTGCATGTTACATGTCGATGTCTTATATATTTGAATTTCATTATTTAAGATTAAAATGTCAAATTCTAATAGATTTTTTTCGCAAAATACAGTAAAAACAATGAATTGAGGTAAAATTTTGCGGGGTATTAATACAGTCTACATTATACTTTAATTTGTAAAATACTGTATACGTATATTGAAGTATGTCTTGTAATTTGTTTCATTGTATGTTTTATATAGTGCCGTACATTTTTCATGAAAAACAGTAATATGGACTTACTTTGCATTTCCCTTTTTTCCACGAACAATAATGTTTATATTAGATGAGAAAATTAACTTCGAATACATGGGTGAAGTTGATTTTCTTTCGTTTTGTATTGGTAGACAAACTTGTAAGTTTAAAGGATTGATCCGATTATTCTTTCAAAAGAACTAAAGATAGATAGAAAGATTAGGGGCCCGGTACAGAGCTTAATCTTCATCAGCTCGAGATTTACAAATAAGCCGCTATTCTAACTATCCCGATCGCGAATTATCCAGCTTATTTGCGTCCACATCAGCCCGCAGTTGCAATCAGCGAGATATTTGGTCGAGATAATCATCCCAAGATATCTTGGGCTAGTTTGCAAAATATCCCGCTATTTGTCCGATGCGGCTTCACCAGCCCGAAGACTCGCACTATATGCGAACGCTGAGCAAAATATCTCGAGCTTATTTCTCGAGCTCGAGTTTTGAGGTCGAGTCTCGAGCTGATGAAGAAGCGACTTCGGGCCTATTTCCCAAATCAGAATTAGCGGGCTATTTGGCGATCTCGAGCTGATGAAAACATACCTAAGAAAAAATAGCTTTTTGTGTAAATCAGCTCACGATGAGATAAAAACTATAATATAAAGGAGACCCGAACATCAATTTGCATAAAATGTTTAGACCAGTCCTACTAATGAGTGTTCTTTGAATTTATGACCGTATTATATTATACCAAATACTATACCAATACATGTATAAACGCCCATACTTGTCTCATGAAAAAAGAAGAAGCGCATTTACGGGACGGATGAAAGAGATTCTCATGTAGGCAGGGGCGTCGCTAGACCTTTTTCAGTGGGGGGTGTAGAGGCCAACGATTACCGACAAAACTAGCCACCAATTACCGACAAAATTAAATGGCCAATATCTACAAATTCAACCCTATAAAGCTGGGGCCGAAGGCTAAATTGTTTTTCCTATGGACTATCTATAGTACTTGCATATGCGCAAAATTGTCATTTTCCTCGACGACATAAATATACGAATTATTTCTTCAATTTAGTCAGCATCATAGCTATATATTTTAATGCAGGCGCGGAGCTAGGATCTTATTTTAGGGAGGGGCGGTAGTGAGCAAGAGAATCACTTAAAAGCGCGCTCATTAGGGGGATGTGGGTGATGGGCCCCCCGCGCGAAGCGCGGAAGCTTAGACGTTTCCTTAAATTATTAGGAAAAGAAGACGATTTGCTGTACCGTTTTCGACTGGTAATCCTTGGCTGAATGAAGTTCCCCCCTCCCGCGCGAAAGCTTTGACGTTTCATTAAATTATTATAAAAAAGAAGACGATTTGCTGTACCGTTCTCGACTGTTTATCCTTTTCTGAATTCAGTTCCCCCCCCTCCCCTCCCGCGCAAAGCGCGGAAGCTTTGACGTTTCATTAAATTATGAGAAAAAGCAGAAGATTCGGTGTACTGTTCTCGACTCTTAATCCTTATCTAAATGAAGCTTCCCCCTCCCGCGCGAAGCGCGGAAGTTTTGACGTTTCATTAAATTATTAGAGAAAGAAGACGATTCGTCGTACCGTTTTCGACTCTAAATAAGCCTTATTTGTCTGAATTCAGTTTCCCCCTCTCGCGCGAAGCGCGGAAGCTTTGACGTTTCCTTAAATAATTAGAGAAAGAACACGATTCGTTGTACTGTTTTCAACTCTAAAAAAGTCCTATTAATTTTGTCTGAATTCAGTTTCCCCCTCTCACGCGAAGCGCGGAAGCTTCGACGTTTCCTTAAATTATTAGAGAAAGAAGACGATTCGTTGTACCGTTCTCGACTCGTCTAAATAAAGCTTCCCCCTCCCGCGCGAAGCGCGGAAGTTTTGACGTTTCATTAAATTATTAGAGAAAGAAGACGATTCGTCGTACCGTTTTCGACTCTAAATAAGCCCTATTCATCTGAATTCCGTTTCCCCCTCTCGCGCGAAGCGCGAAAGCTTTGACGTGTCCTCATATCATTAGGGAAAGAACACGATTCGTTGTACCGTTTTCGACTCTAAATAAGTCCTATTAATTTTGTCTGAATTCAGTTTCCCCCTCTCGCGCGAAGCGCGGAAGCTTCGACGTTTCCTTAAATTATTAGAGAAAGAAGACGATTCGTTGTACCGTTCTCGACTCGTGTAAATGAAGTTTTCTCCTTCCGCGCAAAGCGCGGAATTTTTGGCGTTTCATCACAATATAGAGAAAGGAAGACGATTCATCGTACCGTTTTCGACTCTTATTAAGCCCTATTCATCTGAATTCAGTCCCCCCCTGTCGCGCAAAGCGCGGAAGCTTCGACGTTTCCTTAAATTATTAGAGAAAGAAGACGATTCGTTGTACCGTTCTCGACTCGTCTAAATGAAGTTTTCCTCTTCCGCGCGAAGCGCGGAATTTTTGGTGTTTATCACAATATAGAGAAAGGAAGACGATTCATCGTACCGTTTTCGACTCTAATTATTAAGCCCTATTCATCTGAATTCAGTCCCCCCCTGTCGCGCAAAGCGCGAAAGCTTTGACGTTTCCTCAAATTATTAGAGAAAGAACACGATTCGTCGTACCGTTCTCAACTCGTCTAAATGAAGTTATCCTCTTCCGCGCGAAGCGCGGAATTTTTGACGTTTCATCACATCATAGAGAAAGCAGAAGATTCGGTGTACTGTTCTCGACTCTTAATCCTTATCTAAATGAAGCTTCCCCCTCCCGCGCGAAGCGCGGAAGTTTTAACGTTTCATTAAATTATTAGAGAAAGAAGACGATTCGTCGTACCGTTTTCGACTCTAAATAAGTCCTATTAATTTTGTCTGAATTCAGTTTCCCCCTCTCACGCGAAGCGCGGAAGCTTCGACGTTTCCTTAAATTATTAGAGAAAGAAGACGATTCGTTGTACCGTTCTCGACTCGTGTAAATGAAGTTTTCTCCTTCCGCGCAAAGCGCGGAATTTTTGGCGTTTCATCACAATATAGAGAAAGGAAGACGATTCATCGTACCGTTTTCGACTCTTATTAAGCCCTATTCATCTGAATTCAGTCCCCCCCTGTCGCGCAAAGCGCGAAAGCTTCGACGTTTCCTCAAATTATTAGAGAAAGAACACGATTCGTCGTACCGTTCTCAACTCGTCTAAATGAAGTTTTCCTCTTCCGCGCGAAGCGCGGAATTTTTGGTGTTTATCACATCATAGAGAAAGGAAGACGATTCATCGTACCGTTTTCGACTCTTATTAAGCCCTATTCATCTGAATTCAGTTTCCCCCTATCGCGCGAAAGCTTTGACGTTTCTTCATATCATTAGGGAAAGAACACGATTCGTTGTACCGTTTTCGACTTTTAATAAGCCCTATTTGTCTGAATTCAGTTTCCCACTCTCGCGCGAAACGCGGAATTTTTGGCGTTTCATCACAATATAAAGAAAGGAAGACGATTCGTCGTACCGTTGTTGACTCTTAAACTTGTTTGAATTTAGTTTCCCCGAAAATGTTAAACCTCTGATTTCTTTAGCTGACATTATAGGAAAGTGAAACTTCGAGAAAATACAAGTATTGTAGTTGTAGTCACTCTCGAAGTCGTCACAGCTGATAAGAAGTCACAGTTCGTAGGGAAAGAAAACTTGTCGGCCGACCGACAATATACCTCTCACCGACTTCAAAGTTCTGCATTGATATAGTACACGAGGATCGAGCAAGATTACCGACACAGCTGACCCGACACAGCACAATATTTACCCGTGTCTTTCTTTCTCCCTCTACGGGACGACTCCACCAAACAACCCCCTTCTCTCTTTTACTCCCACTCCTCCTCTCTCAGACTCTTACCTCCCCTCTCTCTCCTCTCTTTCATCCCCCGTTTCTTTTGTTTCCCTTTTACTCTTTTTTCCTTTTCTTTCTTTTCTTTCTTTCCTCTCCTCCCTTTTTTTCTTTTTTCTCTTTCTTTCTTCTCTTTTCTTTCCTTTCTTTTCTTTTCTTTCCTTTCTTTTCCTTTCTTTCCTTTCTTTTCCTTTCTTTCTTTTCTTTTCCTTTTCTTTTTTTCTTTTTTTTCCTTTTCCCTCTCTTTTTTTCCCTCTCTTTTTTTTCCCTCTCTTTTTTTCCCTCTCTTTTTTTCCTCTCTTTTTCCCTCTCTTTTTTCCCTCCCCCTTTTCTCTTTTTCCCGACGGCAGCGCAATTTTACCGACAATATCCTGACAGGTGGGGGGTGTCGCACCCCCCACACACCCCCTTTGGCGACGCCCCTGCATGTAGGGGAATGTTTATCTGTTTTAATGCGGGTCAGGGTTTGTTCTTCCTTAACCTTGGTGTTTATGGTTGATTGCAGGTCAGTGGGACTGCTTTAATCGTCGGACCTGGTCTTACTATGGGACTAGGAACAGGTCTTGCATTATTACAAACGGCAAACGTGATTGTACGCACTGTGAAAACTGGACCTCCATCATTGGAAACTGGAGCAACGCACCTGAGCTGATTGATAGATACGGTAAGTTGTATTTGACTCTACCCATATGATTCAATGTTCTTTTATAAATATACAATTTGAATCTGACTTTGTGTCGTGGTCGAGTGGATATGTCGCCGGACTGTCGATCACAAGGTCAGCGGTTCGAGTCCCTCCGCGGCACTGATGTCATTTGTCAAGACATTGATCTGCAGTTGCCACACTCAACTCAGGTGATGTAAATGGGTACTGGCAGGAATTAATTAATTCCTTGAAATGCTGGAGCCCTGTAATGGCAGCTAGGCTAAAGCCTGGGTAAAATTAAATGCGCCTTGGAATAGAATTTCTAGATAGACGGCGCTATATAAATGCCTATTATTATTATTAAACAAAACGACAAATCTATGCTTTTTTGTATTGTCGCATCTTAAAGTTAATGCATTTTTCTTACTCTAGCTGCATCTTACTTTTTGCATCCATTTTTCATGTCGCCATGCAAGTTCCACCAACTTACCGAATTAAATTATTGGTGATAAAGCTTTGCCATTCATTACTATTAAAGACAAAATTACTTTATGGGAGCGAAGGCATTCCATTGAGATGTCTAATTGGACATCCTTAATATCCGAGAAGGATTGACCGTTTTAGCGCCTCCAGGAAACACAAAAGATTAGCTTTCATTTATTTATACCATAGACCTACCACCACCTAGTGATCCCTGTGAGGTGATGTAAAGCATGCTTTTGTCATTACCAACACGGAGCCACTGGCGCCATTTAGGAGAAGTGACATTTAAATTACATTGCAACCTCCGGATATTATCTGGCTAATATTTACACAATGTCCATTAAGGCTTTCAAGAAGGGATTATCTAATGGTCATACTTCGTTCATTTTATCACTCGTGGTACTCACTCATAATGCAATCCCCTTGCCCCCCCCCCCCTCCCTCCCTTCTCTCTCTCTCTCTCTTTCTCTCTCTCTCTCTCTGTCTATCTCTCTTACCCTCTTCCCATATCTCTCTCTCCCTCTCCCCCTCTCTCTCTCACCCTCTTCCCCTAACTCTCTCTCTCTCTCTCTCTCTTTCTCTCACATAACCTTTTCCACTATCTCTCTATCTCTCTTTCTCTCTCTCTATCTCTTTCTTTCTCTCTCTCTTCTCTTTCTCTCTCTATCTCTTTCTCTCTCTCTCTCTCTCTCTCTTCTCTCTCTCTCTCTCTCTTTGGTTCCTTGTCTCAGGCCCACTATAGTCATGTGTATCTCACATGTCTTTTTTTGTGGGTGTGTGCTTTGTGGTTTTTTTTTTGTCAACTACTTTTTTTTCTTCGTTTTCGTCGGTAGAGCTTGATTTTTTTCTTATTCTTGTGCATGTTCTATAGGAACTACTAGCACATTATACATATTTTTAGGTATAGAAATTGTACAATTAATTGTAAAGCAATGATGCTGACACTATGTAATTCTGAACATTCAAAGTAGATAATTGCACTACAAAAAGTATATTCTGTTTCGTTTACATGGTTATGCTTTTGAATGAATACCGCCTTCAGAGTATATGGAGCAGAGCTGCATATCCTGTTTAAGATGGTGATGTTTACCTTTTATTTCTGTAATTGTGAATGATTTCTGTACTTCCATTAGTCAAATATGTGTATCAAGCTTAATACCGGGGAAGGATTGACCGTTTTAGCGCCTCCAGGAAACACAAAAGATTAGCTTTCATTTATTTATACCATAGACCTACCACCACCTAGTGATCCCTGTGACGTCACGTGATGTAAAGCATGCTTTTGTCATTACCAACACGGAGCCACTGGCGCCACTTAAGAGAAGTGACACTTATATCCTTTTCTAACTGGCCAGATTTTCATCGGATGCATCCGGACGCATCCGATGAAACGGCCAGTATGAAAGCAACAGAGGAGAAAAAGGCGATTAAATAGCCGATGAAAAGAAGAGAAATAGGCGATTAAATTCTCATTCTATCGGTGTGACACCGATGAAACGGCCAGTATGAAAGTGTTCGGGAGAAAAAGGCGATTAAAACAGCGATTAAAATGTTCAAAGGTCGCAGTATACGCGCGCTTTATCGTAACCAGCTGTGTTTGTTGACTTATGGTTGAACATGCTGCATGCTAGCTAGATGGAGCGCGGGCTTAATATTACGCAATAATTCTTCACTTCCGGCAAGGGCTCGCCACAGCGAGTAAATTTCACCGGCAGTTTGAAAGCGACAGGGAGAAAACGGCGGTTTCACCTTTGTTTACATAAGGAAAATTCAATCGGTATTTTCATCGGTGTGACTCCGATAGAAGCCAGTTTGAAAGCAGTATTAAATTACATTGCAACCTCTGGATATTATCTGGCTAATATTTACACAATGTCCACTAAGGCTTTCAAGAAGGGATTATCTAGTGATCCCTGTGACGTGATATAAAGCATGCTTTTGTCATTCCCAACACGGAGCCACTGGCGCCAGTTAGGAGAAGTGACACTTAAATTACATTGCAACCTCTGGATATTATCTGGTTAATAAGTTAAATTACAAAATATCCATTAAGACTTTCAAGAAGGGATTACCTAGTGATCCATGTGAGGTGATGTAAAGCATGCTTTTGTCATTACCAACACGGAGCCACTGGCGCCAGTTAGGAGAAGTGACACTTAAATTACATTGCTACCATTGAACGCTGACTGAACGCCAAAAATAAAACCATCAACAACTCTTTAAAAAATGCGGTGGCTCGTGGCTAAAGATTATGAAATAACAAACTCGTCTATTTCAATTCATTTAGTTCATGTTAGTATGCAGTTTTTACCGACAGCAAATATGTTCAATACGTGTCATACAATGATATTAAAAAGATAAAATACCATTATTTTACCATTACAACCGATATTTAAAAATTGACCAACTAAAACGATGTATTACATTATAAAGCTGATAGTATAGTAATAATGACTTCTATGAGAGACATAGTTGTTTTATACGCTCAAGGGAAGGTTACATCGTGCTATCGCCTCGAGGCGTGCCGAGGTGTGATAGCACGATGTAACCTCCCCGAGAGCCTATAAAATCAACTATGCCTCGAATATTAAAGCACTCATTTAACTTTTATATACCGAAAAGGGTCATAGAATACATGTGGGACTTACCAATCATGGTAATCAAGTTTGTTTACGCTATCGAGACCTAGTCTTAATAGGGTGTCTGATCGCGCACCACTCGAGTTTGTGTGCTAAAATCCTTGCCATTGAGATTGCACGCATATATCCCTATGCAATCTAGATCTACGTGCATTAACAAAATTATTTCAAAGTGAGATATATAATGTGAAATATAATTCGTGTACATCTACAGAATATTTGGATGGAGTTATCATTTATGATTGATGATTGTTTTGTGTTGAAAACAAGAGAGCTTTCGGGAATTGGCAAAATTCGAATAAAATAACAAATAGATGAATTAATTAATATAAGTAGAATTTAAATGCGTGATGGAAGGAGAGACTTAACTATTTATTATTAATAATAATTAAAGGCTTTTCTATAGCACCGTCTATCTAGAAATTATATTCCGAGGCGCATTGATTATTACCCCGGCTTTAGCCTAGCTGCCATTTCAGCGCTCTAGCATTGCAATGAATTAATTCCTGCCAGATTCCCATGTACCTCACCTGGGTCATTTATTTATTAATCAGGGCTTATATTGATAAAAGAAAAATGAATTTAAAAAAAAATCACTATAAGCCTGGTAGTTAACTCACTATGTATTATGGCCTACGTAATGAGTTGGCAATCGGCTTAGTAAGGTTTGATGAATAATGGCTGAGCTGAACAGGATTTCTAGATCATTTACAAAATATGTACCTGACACGACTGTGAGTCTATCCGAAGGCCATGAATATAAATGAAAGTGTTCCTTTGTTGTTTGCCGTGCGATGGGAAAATTTCAAAGAAATTACTTTCATCTTCACCCTGTATAATACTATTGGAAATTCACAAGAAGAGGTGGCAATGGCCCAGTGGAATATCGGTAGTATCGTAAACGGGAGGTCTGTTTCCGCCGTTTGGTATTAAAGGCATTATTCATCATTACAAAGTCCCTCGGAGAGGAATTAAAGCAGTCTGTTCCTTGTTGCTTACCTTCTAGCGTATAGATATGATTTCTTAGCGATCAGGTTAAATGAACAAACCAAACCAATGACGATTACACCATCCCCATTCATGCACTAGCTAAATTGATATCCTTACCTTGAGAGGGAGCTACACTACGAAAAGAGTTTATTATTTAAAATGTCGTCATTTTGAACTCGATTTCAACCGCGACAACGATCACTGAATATTGTATATGTTTCCAATATGTTCGTTTCAACCAAATTCATGACCCCATACCAAAACTTGTTAATACCTTTAATGTGCATAACCAGAATTAGTGACATGGATAATTCGTACAGTATACATGACAAATGGGTTTTCAAAGTCTATTTCATTAAGGTCCTTTGAAAAGTCCATGCATTACTTCGCTAACAGCTAAGGTGTGTATGCTCACTATATGCTACATTTAATACTCAGGCACTCTTTTACATGCACTCTCGATCATTATTCTTCTAAGGTACGATACGCCTGCCACAATGTCAATAATAATTAGGAATTAAAACAATACTTTAAACGTGCGCGGATACTCGTCAGGAAAAGAGAATCGCTTATGACATCCCTGACATCCCTGCTTCAATTAAATGACCCTGGGTAAACGATCATCAATTCAATCGGGGTAATTGGGCATGAATGGAACACAATCCATTATGAATAAAGGCCGATACGTATATTGATGCTGAAAAAAATGAACTAAATATTTGATAAAGAGGTAGGTTTTGCACTCAAATATTCTTGTCGAGTTGAATTGAATTTATTATACCGGTGGAGAGATTATAAAGTATGAGAGTAGAGGCACGTAGGCATGAAAGAGAACACGGTGAAGGCGATCAGTTTAATTAGAGTAAGAGAGGCAGGAGTGTTGTCGTGGGTTAGATGCAACGGGATTGCTTTAAGAATTAAACAAAAATCTTTGTTCACAACTTTCCTTCTGATTATTTTTTCAAAACTTATTGATGTTTGCTTTTCAATTAGGATAGAATTATAGGCTTTGGAGAGAGATAAGAAGAATGGTTCTAGGACACCTACCCCATGGACATCCTCCCTCCGGATAACCACCCCCAGTCAGCTACCCCCTAGGACAACTACCCCCTAGGACTACCATCCTCTAGGACGACTACTCCCCGGAACAACTACCCCAGACAACTACCCCCTACGACAACCATCCTCTAGCCTACCAACCCCCGGACAACTATCCTAGGGGGTAGTTGTCCGGGTGGTTGTTGTCCGGGGTAGTTGTCCTAGGGGGTTGTTGTCTAGGGGGTACTTGTCCGAGGGTAGTTGTCCTAGGGATAGTTGTCCTTGGGGGTAGTTGTCTGTGGGGTAGTTGTCCGGATACGAAGAAGAATAGTTCGAACGATATAGTATATGCATGCATGTATTATTGGGATAGACAAATGCCCCTTTTGCGCGATTTTTTGTTAAAGGCTCCCCTATATGTTTCATCATACTAATTATAATAAATAGGCTAGTCACCATAATGATCAGAATAATTCCAAAAAAGTCCCGCCTCCGAGATAGATATCCTCATGTCTCAAATACTTTATATGTAGCTATTTCTCATCTGACCATCCATTTCTGACCTTGTACCTAGCATTTCACCTTGACCTTCTTCATATTTTATCGTCGTCATTTTTAACGATGATCAAATATAAAAGGAGTAGTGCTATGGTGATCCTTGATGTTCTTTATCACTCTGAAAATGGAGCTTGTTCCTAGCAAATATGACTAACGATCAAAAATGGTAAACCTTTTTTTTTAATTACACTCTGAGAGATGACATGATCGAAAGACTTTAGAAAGGTCAATACAAAGCAATTTCGATAACATTCTGCATCTACCACTTTTTTTTAAATGTGTGAACATTACAATGTTACGTAACCGGAACATGATCTCAATAGGCAATACTATAGGATGGGAATTTCCCTGGAGTTGCTTTTTCGAAGTTTTTGTTATTTCGGTCGATAAATGACGGTGAATCTACGAGACCGTACCAAACCAAACAGATGTTCTCCAAAGCTGCAATCTGTACTTGTACATATTAGCTTTGACGGTCATACTCACAGACACTTCTGTTTTTGTTTTATGTTTTAAATTTACATGTACCTGTACTTATTTTTTTGTTTTTCATTTATACTTTTTGCAGAATTGGAGGACAACCATTGCCGAGTAGCGGGAAACTGGACAGCACCATGGTGTTACGTAATAAACAAGAATGGAGAAGTAATACCAGGTTCTTGCCAGATACAACCATGTGCAGGTAAGTTGTAATACTGAGGTTCGAGGTAAGTTTAAAACTTTAATGATTGATTTTTAGACCAGTAACGCATGACAATCGCATTTTATAACATTGTGACATTGACGCTTATCACACAACATTTTTACCAGAGGAGAAAGGGGGGAGAGAGAGAGAGAGAGAGAGAGAAAAAAAAAGAACAGAGTAAGATAGAGAGAGTAAGAAAAAAAAAGGAGACAGACAAACATAGAGAGCAAGATAGAGAGAGAGAGTAAAAGAGAGAAAGAGATAGAGAATAAGAAGATAGAGAGAGAAAGAAAGAGAGAGAGAGACAGACATAGAGAGAGAGAGAGAGAGAGATAGTAAGAGAAAGAGTAAGATAGATATATATATAGAGAGAGAGAGAGATAGAGAGAGAGAGAGAGAGAGAGCGAGAGAGTAAAAGAAAGAGAGAGAAGGACAAGTTTTTTAAAAACTATACTCTTAAAACTCTTATAATCATAGTGATGATTAAACATGATACTCCACACATATTATATAGCAGGTACTTAATGACCCCCTTTTAATAAATATGGCAGGTAGGAATTTATGTCAGGTCAATGATTTATCATGACTTTGGTATCCATACAAGATAATACCCTTATAAATATATAACAAAACTCGATACCACAAGCTAAGGCGCTGTCTATGAACAAAACTTGAACGAGTCCATAGTTGACGTTACTTTTACAATTTAAGTTTCAACATACAGGTATATGAATATCGTTAGACTTGAAACACACATTGTTACATAATATAAGAATATCTATCTTTACTTCTTCAATATTCATTTGAAAGTGTCATGTGATCAACTTATCTTAGAGGAGAATGCACAATATTCGCGGAGGTCTTAACTCGACCATAAACATGATAAAGCCCTTCTGTGCGCGTTCGGCGATCCGTCATTATTAAATCTGGTAATAACAGCTATCTATACCTGGGTTGGGAACGGTTAATGCAGAATAATAACTCTCCAAATTAATACTGGGCTGAGATTTCAACTAGGCGGGAGGGGGGCTATATTAAGAAGGAGAGGAGTAAAGCGATTAGAGAAATACATGAGGGGCAGGGGAGAACTATTTACATCCTGTGATTTTAACCTGTGCATCGAACCAACCATCCTTTTTGTCGGGGAGGGGGCTGAAAAGGAAAAACGATTGAGGCTACTTT
Organism: Strongylocentrotus droebachiensis; assembly: GCA_035222895.1. Lineage (NCBI taxonomy): Eukaryota > Metazoa > Echinodermata > Echinoidea > Camarodonta > Strongylocentrotidae > Strongylocentrotus > Strongylocentrotus droebachiensis. The sequence goes on from JAVYIG010000418.1 coordinate 221,376, forward strand.
AGCCCCTAAAGCCCCTCCCTATTCACCATGGTGCTAACGAGTGGAATTTGGAAGTATCCTTTTTTTTGGTTAAATACTTCTTTTACAAAGGCATCATTACTGCAGGGTCCTGGGTGTTATCTAGTACCAAAGCTGATGTAATACGTACCCGTCTTTATAACTTATGTCTTCTTTATTTTCTCCAAATTCCAGTCCACGCTGGCTGCGTTAATGGTACTGGTGAAGATTACCGTAGCTATGGAAAACACACCGAGTCGGGCTATTTCTGTCTGAATTGGGACAACGCGACAGATACCACCTTGTATCCTCAGTCAGGTAGAAAAGCGAATGAAATTAACAGCCTCTCATAGATTATTAATATTATCATTATTATCCTAGATATCATTTTTATATATCCGTTCATTTTCTTTTTTATACAGTCTTCAAAGACATCTGATACAGGTTCTTTATTATATATTTCCTACACCATAATAGGCTCACTCTCTTTCTTTCAGGTAAGAATACCGTCATAAATATCAGAAATAAATAAATGAAATAAATAAATTCACCTTGTTACTAATAATGTGATCAGCATAAACTGATCAGCACATTTTGGGAGAAGCAAGAGTTCGAATCAGGTCAACAAACTTTGGGGTCAGAAGTATCAAAACATGCGCGTAAAGATCCGACTCATGTAGTGTGCATGTGAACATTTTCTAGTGCGGAAATAATTTGGCAAAGTTATGCGTGCAAATGAGCGCGCTTTGAATAGCCATTCTCGCTTCATTTTCCGTTCAAGGCAGTCGATTGTTTTAGAGCTGCAAAAAATAAAAAATAAAAAAAATAGCGAAATGGGAAAGAGAAAGACCAATGAGTGCGCCAATGGCGGTGCTAATGCCCAGCAGAAAAGACAGAGAACAGCTGAAAAGAGTCGGAAGGGCACTAGAGCCAGCTCAATTAGCAAGAAAACTAACAATTCAGCACAAACTCCGGCCAGCAGTGGCTCACCCACAAGCATCAACGGACGGGCGAGGCGCTGTTGTCAGGCAAGCAGCACAGAGAGGGCACGGGCAGTGCAGTCTCGGCCGCTAATAGTAGACAGCGGAGTAGGCCTACCTGAAGCGATCCCGGCATTATCGGCAGCAGGCATCCCACCAGCACTAGCCGGGATCACCGTTGCAGTTATAGTCAACAGGTGAGGTACGGATAGAGCTAGATTTTGATCTACCCACTAGTATTAATGCTACTTCAATCGAAGTTAGATTTATGGCTAATTGCACAGCAATTAGTGCTGGGGTCGGTACGATAAGCCCCAGGCCACACAGAGGGGCAGATAATAGTCATATAACAGGGGCGAACTCATTTTTAATTTCGTTCCCTACAATCGTGCCCCATGTTGACTTGGAGTCTGGGAATCAAGGGCATGTCTCAAGAGGCATTCAATATAGATTTAGGCCAATCGGAAGTCAGTATGATAATAACAGCAGACCTAGCTACACAGGTATCGGTAATTCATCGGTACCACATACCGAGCATAGGTCCGGGTTCACAGTAAATGACTCCCCGCCCCAATCCCCACTACGGCCAGTTGGAGATAGATTAGGCTCGGCCATTCCCAATAATATTAGGGAGAAAATATGGAAAGGCGAGTATGTGGATTTTAATGTGTTAGTGAATGCCCAAGAGGTGATAGCACATACACAGTGGGAAGCTAGAGACGAACAAAGGACGAATTTGGCAATGACTCAGGAAGACGGGAGATTGGTATTGAAACCTGTCGGCGCGACATCCAAGAATAAGAGAGAACTAACCCTATTGGCCTGGTGCCACAGAAATCCCCGGGGGATTATCGATTAATCAATCATTTATCATACCCGCCTGGATACCCTGTGAATGATTTTATTGCAGATGAGCATTGTAAAGTGGAATATACTAGATTTGATACAGCGGTTGAGATGGTCGCCGAGGCTGGAATGGGAGCTGACTTGGCTAAGGAGGATATTAAGTCCGCCTTTCGATTGTTGCCTATGCACCCGAAAGATTTTGAGGTGTTAGGGGTCTAATTTGAGGGGAAATATTATCTCGACAAATGCTTGCCCATGGGGGTCAGATGTGCTCCAGCGTATTTCGAGACTTTTTCCACATTCATAGAATATTGTGTTCGGGAGCGAAGTGGCTCAAACGGGATTATACACTATGTTGATGACTTCTTGTGTGTTAGTTTAATAGAGCGCGGGGGCGTGTCATGCCTCGAGATGGTACAAGTTCTCAAAGGAATCTGTGAGGAGTTAGGGGTTCCATTAGCGGCAGAGAAATCCGAGGGGCCTACCAAAAGATTGACATTTCTCGGGTTAAGCAAGGCCACAGGTAGAGGGTCTACGATTCTGTCATGAGAATGGCTCCCCCCTTACAAGGTACCAGTTCACTGCAGTCCTGAAAAAGAACATTCAGCAAATTGGGGCGAATGTTAGTCGGTATGGGACTCACTCTTTCCGAATTGGGGCAGCTACCACAGCTGCCTTGAATGGTGTGCCACCAGAACAAATTAGGAAGATGGGTAGGTGGCGCAGTGAAGTTTATTTGCGCTATATAAGATAAGTTATATTTACTCCATACTAAGTACTAGGGAGTTATTACAACTATGAAAATAAAGCTCACAAGAAAGTTTTATATTTTGTTCTTCCCAAATATATGAACATGTTACTTTCGGGAGTTTAACTATTTTATTTCAGGACGAGTACGCAACCGAGTCTGGATAGTGGGGGACAGTATCGTAAGAAGGGCCAAAGAGCGAGCCACTGCACAGAACCGCCTGCACATGGGAGCAGAGAAGGGTGCAGGACAGTGGCATGGTCAAGGAGGTGCTACTCTCCATGACCTCCCCCGAATGGTCACAAATAGGTTGAATTACAACGCACCACCTGCACTGGCGATCGTTCACCTGGGAACAAACGACTTGGGTCAGAGAGATGCATGCCGTTGCAGAATCGCAATCGATACAGCAATTCAAACTCTACGAGCAAGAATGCCAGGAACCCACATAGCCTGGTCTGGTTTTCTTCCAAGATGGTTTTACTACGGTAGCAGACCAGGCCCAACATCACAAGAGGCAATGGATGGTGTGCGGAAGTCACTTAACAAATTCGCAAAGAGGAGAATCTCCCAGATGGTGAACACATCAATGATAGTGCACAATATAGATACCAAAGAGCACAATCTGTTCCATAGGGATGGAATTCATCTCTCAGATGTGGGCTCGGACATGCTCATCGATAAATTCGAATCTGCAGCCAAGGACACTGGCCTTCTCTGAACAGATTCAGCCTAATGTCAATAGTATTCTATGAAAACCTAAAGTGAGCGATAAAAGTCAATTAGTTGAATTGAGTTATATTTGGGTTAGTCCAGGAGGTTGGGTTTGAAAATATAAGATGATATCCAGGTAACGGGAGGCATGAGAAATACTATTACACACTGAAAAGTAATTCAGTCGTGGAAGATTCTGATACATTGAATATATAACTCTGTACTGTCAAGTCATGCTTGTTTCAATAAGTAATCTATAAAAGATATATACTGTGACACAAATTTGTTTACCTCTGAGGATAAGGCAGTCAGTGCGCATGTAAAAGGGTGATGTATGATTCGTCAATGTAAATGTATTTTGGCTTTGTTTACATTATGAGGTGGAAATGTTTTGATTCTGAATCTGGAAAATCTGAAGTCACATGGCACTACATTATAATTGTCTAGTGATAAGGGAGCCTGAGTCTGCTGGCAAGGACTGGAGTCAGTAAGACTTGGTCGCACTAAATGTTTCAGGAACCAGTGGGCCATAGGGGAATTTTCCCGACTACGAAATGTAGCTAGCTCGACGGATCTTTAAGTCCGATCACAATAGCCGGTTTTGCCCCTATCTTTCCTCGCGCAGCAGGAGTAGCTCCAAACAGTTTAGAATGCAGATGCATTAACACCTCAACATGAAATGTATAGTTACCCAACTTTAATGCATGACAAAAGTGTAGAAGTGACGGGCAATGAGCATAGTTCATATGATGACATCATAGGTATGGTTAAATAGGTCAGGATGAATACCTACAGCAACCGGGGGAGAAAGTAGGAGATCTCAAGAGATCTGTATAGAAGCTGAATCTAGTTTAAAAAAAAAAAAAAAAATAATAATAATAAATTAATTAATTCATCACAAAAAAAAAAAAAAAAAAAAAAAAAAAAAAAAAAAAGGTATTGGGTGGAGGTTTGAATTTTATATAATTTAATTTGAACACGCGGGACTGCCAATATCTTTGGCCAAGCAGGCCGGGATACGCGTCCGCGTTTAGGAGTGATGAGGGGGACAGGAACCCCAAGAAGAGGGGGATATCAGCGGGAGTTACTATCCTGCTGGTGGATCACGTTCAGAGCCCCATGAATTGGGGGGCTACCGGGAGGAGCTACTATCCTTTCTGGTGATCACGTGACCAGAGATCCTCAGGATTATTCTGAAAAATTAATTCTCACAGTTTGATATTGCAGATAGGATTATATTACATGTATTTTGGTTTTGAGTTTCGCAGAATTATGTTCCTGAGTTTTCATGTTCGTACATAGCAATTTGCATCATGTATGTGTATTGGTATTACAGGCAGATATTGCCTATTTTAAATGTTAACGCCTTGAAGCGGAAATAAATGTCGAGCAATTGCAATTCATGTTCGTACAGTTGCTTTCTTCACAAAATAATGTGATCAGCATAAACTGATCAGCACATTTTGGGAGAAGCAAGAGTTCGAATCAGGTCAACAAACTTTGGGGTCAGAAGTATCAAAACATGCGCGTAAAGATCCGACTCATGTAGTGTGCATGTGAACATTTTCTAGTGCGGAAATAATTTGGCAAAGTTATGCGTGCAAATGAGCGCGCTTTGAATAGCCATTCTCGCTTCATTTTCCGTTCAAGGCAGTCGATTGTTTCCCCCCACCCATTCCCAAGTGATTATTTAGGGTTCACACGTTACGAGGTTGTGTAACAACGAATGAGGAAGAGTTAGTGGGGGTTTGTTACTCAGACATGTTTGAAACAGTTAAAGACAATGATGTATTATGGTTGTTCAGGGGATATGATTTATGCACACATGTTGCTCCAAGGCCAAAGATTGGGGAGCGAGGTAGTTGCAAATTCTTGTACATTAAGGTGGATTTAATTGGGCATGTCTGAAAATAGGAAATAGTCATAACCTTCTCCATAAGTTGGTACATAGTTCAAGCCTTAGTCCCGAGTCAAGAACCACAAAGGATTTAAGCTGGAGTTATGTTGGAGTGACATATATTAGGGCAGAGGTCACAGTGGTTATGTTGCCTGCACTGGCTATAGCCTGCCTTAAGGTTAGGTGGTTAGGAGAAAGGTATGGGGCAGGTACTTTGGCACAGGAATAGTATTAATATTACAAGGTGGCAAAGTTCAGATATGGAGATACTGGGCGTGGAGGTTATGCTGCATATTGTGTATTGTTTAGCTTTGATTATGCAGTTAGTTGGAGGGCCGGGCAGGAAGTGCCCAGGGTAGGATGTATGTGTGCAAGGCTCAGATCAAGGGTACACTTAGATTGAACACTGGGAAATTGTTCAATTATCTAAAACCATGAGACCCAGACACAAATTAGCATTTTTATATTACAAAGTATCATTTGGGGAAGCTCAAAACAAGGTTTCAGCTTCATTGAGTTCAAATTAAAGATTTTAGAGCAATTTTATGATGAAAAAAGGCATATTTTCAGTACTTTTAATGTTACATTCAAAACATGCACTACTTGGTTACCAGATTTTTACTAATAGGATGCAAAACTTATGATTTTTTTTTTTTTCATCTTGATGTAGAATCTATGTAATAATTAACATTTCTGTTGAGTTAATTCCTTGTATTTTACTTTCTTATGCTATTTACATGTGATACAATTTTTGTGATTTGTACATAACTTTGGTGTCCTGCAAATTTCAAACCTTACTAACTGAAGAATGGTGTATAAATAATTGATTTATTTACAAGCTTGCAATGTTATAATGTTTAGTTTCACTTTATCTTTGATTTCCAATCAGATCATCTCATTCTGGGTCATGGTTTTAAAAATATTTAGATGTCTAAATGGAAAATGTTTGGTGTCCTGCAGTTATGTACATACCAGTGCACCAGAATCTATACAAAAACATATTGTATACTTTCAAAATGACAATGTAATGGTGTATATAGGTGAATGAAGAGCACTGATAACATTGGATTCCGCATTTTAACTTGTATGTGTTATTTAATCAACAATGAATGTGGACACCGAGTTATGTACGTGACAGTTATGTACGTATTCCATGTTTTGTTTTTCCAATAAGACCACCTATATTTAGTTATTTGTCATGGTAAGGTAGTAAAAAATGTATAAGACATACACACATCTGATTTGGTGAGAAGAATATTACAAAATATTGCAGTTTTAACTTTTTCATGTCATGTACATAACTAAGACACCATTATGAAAAGACACCGAGTTATGTACGTTACTACCGATCAAAAATTTGAAATAATTATCATAAATAAATTTATTTATTCCATACAGCATGAATTGCACCCTTCTGCATTTTCATTTAAACAAACATTTATCGAATTTAAGGAACAAGAAGTTATTATTTGAATGTAAAACTACTTACTTTTGGTGTCCACAGTTATGTACGATTAAGTACAGAAATCTTACATTTCAGTCCTGTAATAGTAGTTTACAAACTATTTACACATTGCAAATTATGTTTCATTCAGGAAACACATCATTCCTTCAATTGAAGTCGTTATCAGACTAATGCAAAACCTTATCTGACAATTAGGCAAAGAGAAAGCATGTATAGAATAAGATGTACTGTACATAACTCGGTGTCCACACTTGTTTTGGCCATATTCTAATAACTAAATTGAAAAAAGTTGATATGGCAGTGGTTTTAAGTTTTGTTTACAGTATGTTTTAACATCTAATGTACTTTGTCAGAAAAAGTAAAATTATAAGGGAAATATCAGCATGAAGTGGACACCGAGTTATGTACGTAACATTTTTGATGATGTGATATTTAGCTACTGATTGCCACTTAACGGCAATTTGTTAAGGTCTGATTTTTTAGCTATATGTTGCATAATGTTTGCAGATTACAAAAATAATGTTGCCACAGTCTGTAATTGACTTTTAAAATTCACTTCATATGTAACACTTTTGTGCCCTTGATCAGAGCCCTGCACACGTGTATTTAGCACTATGTTAGTGTAAACACTTTAAGTAAGGTTCTGGTGGTCTTGAAGTCTTAAACTGAGTCTATTACATTTTATTAGTGACACCCTGTTAAGGTTGGGAGGTTGGGCTGCACGGGGAGTTAATCCTGTTCACAGGTCATTGTCACACATCGTTTTAAGGTTGGGAGGTTGGGCTGCACGGACAGTTAAACCTTGTAGTTATCTACAGGATTTTTTCACATGATTTACGGATGGGAGGTTGGGCTGCATGGACAGTTAAATCCTGTAATTACCTACAGGTCATTTTCACATGATTTACGGATGGGAGGTTGGGCTGCATGGAGAACTTAATCCTGTGTTTATCTACAGGTCATTTTCACATGATTTACGGATGGGAGGTTGGGCTGCATGGACAGTTAAATCCTGTATTTATCTACAGGTCATTTTCACATGATTTACGGATGGGAGGTTGGGCTGCATGGACAGTTAAATCCTGTATTTATCTACAGGTCATTTTCACATGATTTACGGATGGGAGGTTGGGCTGCATGGACAGTTAAATCCTGTATTTATCTACAGGTCATTTTCACATGATTTACGGATGGGAGGTTGGGCTGCATGGAGAACTTAATCCTGTGTTTAATTACAGGCCATTATCACATGTCTTACGGTTGGGAGGCTGGGCCGCACGGAGATTTTAATCCTGTGTGTCAAGTTACAGGTCATGGTGACGTGTTGTTTTATGGTTGGGAGGTTGGGGTGATTGGAGAGATCGATCACGAGTATACATGTAATTATCGTTATATGTATGTTTTTGTAGATGTTTTCAAGGTTAGAGAATACATATTCATTCAGAGAACAAGGATGGTAGTTTAAGTCAGTTACGGTATATAGGTTTGAATTTTATATAATTTAATTTGAACACGCGGGACTGCCAATATCTTTGGCCAAGCAGGCCGGGATACGCGTCCGCGTTTAGGAGTGATGAGGGGGACAGGAACCCCAAGAAGAGGGGGATATCAGCGGGAGTTACTATCCTGCTGGTGGATCACGTTCAGAGCCCCATGAATTGGGGGGCTACCGGGAGGAGCTACTATCCTTTCTGGTGATCACGTGACCAGAGATCCTCAGGATTATTCTGAAAAATTAATTCTCACAGTTTGATATTGCAGATAGGATTATATTACATGTATTTTGGTTTTGAGTTTCGCAGAATTATGTTCCTGAGTTTTCATGTTCGTACATAGCAATTTGCATCATGTATGTGTATTGGTATTACAGGCAGATATTGCCTATTTTAAATGTTAACGCCTTGAAGCGGAAATAAATGTCGAGCAATTGCAATTCATGTTCGTACAGTTGCTTTCTTCACAAAATTGGGCTTTTCTTTTTTTAAACATGGAACTAGGGTTAGATGAGAATTTGTGCCGCAACCCCGACGGACGTGATAGGCCATGGTGTTATTACCAGAGTCCAGAGAGCAGCGAAATCCTGTCAGATTTCTGTCAGATAGACGAGTGTAAGTACATGTCGTTTGGTATCCATATAATATATAGTGTCCCTTTATAGAAAGGGACACTAGTTATCCATTCATTGAGAGGACCTCATATGCAAGCGTTTAATATATTTATACCGGATATGTGCATTATCGATAGACGTGTGTGCGTGTTGTTGTAGTTCTTGTTATTTGGTGTTATCGGCGTTTCTATTTTTAAATTCGTACTCTTCATGGTTTTACTGTGTCTACTTATCCATTGTCTCTTTCCACCAATCCATGTCTTAATGGCATGACAGGCTTTCATTAATAAATAAGCTGCAGGATTTCGTTTTATACCGCTGCCGTCATGTAGAACCCTATCAATAATCCAAGGATATGTATATATGCAAGTTTAAAATTGTATTTTTGTAGTGAAGGGCCTGACTTTGTTTCCATTTAATATGTGGGTGGTGAAGAAATAGGCTTTGCAAAGAAAGTTAAATATCATATTTCGACTATGTTAATACCACTTAATATGATCGAAATTGTGAAGCCTGTCAGTATACCGTATCCATAGTTCCCTTTGTTCCCCAGACAGTATGAATTATTTCTTAATTTGATGAAGTATATAGAAGATTTTTGTAAAACTTGAATATGTAGAGATATTTATTTCCCCTGAAGTAGATCTTTGTATCTTTGTAGAATCTTGTATAAATATTGAAATTAATTATTAATGACGAAGCAGAATAATTTTATGATATTTCAGAATTTGTCTAGGCATTAGGGTATCGGGAGCGGTTTGAGAGATAGCTATAGATGATGCTTTGTCTGCATCAGGTTCAAGCCTACCTTAAAAAAAGATCTTCTTAACGCAACAATATCAGTTACTTTGCTCAATATAGACTAACCCCAAAGAATAAGTGTAGGAATTCTGAAAAAATGAGATGTATCCCTGCTCTTTGATGTATAATATTCCATACGAAAATGTATAAGAGAAATATAAATGAAGATATTCCTGGCATGATGTGATGCCTTTTGGCATGACATGGGCGCAGCCATTTTCTTGAAAATGTGACGTACCAGTTGAAGTTGTACATGTATCATGCACCAAGCTTTAGTTGAAAATAATTTTTAAATCAATAACGAAACCTTTACTTTTAGATGAAGAAAAATCATAACTGAGAAGATAGAAATTATATTTGGTGAAAAATAAATAACAGGGGTACAATTGTAACTAGGTTCATGTATAAATAATACACTATAGCAAGTGACAAATCTATTTCATTTATGAGCAACCTTCGCCCTAGAAGAGCACCAACCTATTTATGCAATTTGAGTTCTGGCAATTGTAGTACAAAGGATAATAGCAGGTGAATGAAATGCTTCATCACCACACACGTCTGGAAAGGAAGCATCCATAAATTTGAATACATTAACTTGATAAACGACTTCGCATTGTACGTCACGTTATCAAGAAAATGGCGATGCCCATGTCGTGCTGAGAAACTGTTTATTATTATTGCTTTATACCTCTCTCATACACTTTGGTGGGGAATCTTGTAGATTAATGGAAAATAATATAATAAATATCTCAGAATAAGTAAAGTTATTTCTTGGGGTTCGGTTTCCAATAACTAACGCTCATTTCAAGGGTCCTTGCAATGTTGCAGATCTATTCTAAATTATCTCAAGTCATAAAGTTTTCGTTGATTGCAATAATTTTGCAGGTACGACTGACGCGCTCTCAAACTTTCACCAGACGATCTTCACGCGTTTAATATCTTACGATGATCGCGTCATTGAAGACGCCAATATGACGTCGGAGGAGTGCGCCCTCGAGTGCCTCCAAGAGGAATCGTTCTCGTGTCTTTCTTTCAAGTTTCGGGATGTGTATACTTACAACGACCGGAAATGTACCTTATCATCCCAGAGTGTATACACTCTAGACGACCTAGCCAGAACTTTGACCAACCCTGACCTTTATTCGAGTGATAATGACATGTTCACGCGAATAGATAAAAGTAAGTTATACCAAGGAGTCCTTGGTTATACAGTATACATGTATTCCTTTTAATTTACACTAGGGATAGAGAACTAAAATTGAGCCACAGATATGCATTGATGAAGAAAGACAGAAATGGAGGGGAATGCTTCCTAGGTCGGCTTTATGAAAATAGGAATGTATTGAAAGGCTTTACTTATACCGAAGTAGTATTGAAAAGTGTTTAAGAATAAAAGAAAACAATTTCTCTTTCGCCATGTCCAATATCTGCCTGTGTATGCGCATGGTTCTCACTGTGTTTACTTGTCCCTTGTCACTCTATCTGCTAATCCATGTTATCTTTCAACCCCAAATTCGTAATGTCTCCCTTTTCTCATTTACAGTATGTGATGCTTTCATACCAGACTACGCGCAGCTTAAAGCCGGTAAGTAAAATCATTAGGTATATTTTAATATAATATATCAAGTTCTTCTGATTTTGAATAGGCAAAATTGAGTTCCCTCACTCCGGCTTACTGTTTCTTGGCGTACAAAGTTGTTTTCTCTTTCGCTCGTAATATTCACTGGACAGGTGTTTGTGAAATAGTTTAATTATATGACCTGAAGTCATTTGTGTAATCATTAATTTTGAAATTTTGAAAATGGTAAATAAAAGAATATGAATCTGAGTCTGGGGCTAGGCTGCCTAGATGTACATGTTGTATTTAAAAGGAAATCTTTGATCTGTAATGCATTTTCCATGTTTTTAGCCACGAGAGGTAGGAACTTTTGCTTGTCATTCAAACCTTGTTTTAGCCTTCACCAATCTCTGTTTGAGCCGTACAAGTGAAATGTCTTTGTTAATTAATAGGACATGTTCTTTTGTATGTGTAACACGCACCAAAGAATAAGGGAGGAACATTTGCTTGTCATTCAAACCTTGTTTTAGCCTTTACAATCTTTGTTTGAGCCATACAAGTCAAATGTCTTTGTTAATTAACAGGGCATGTTCTGTTTTGTGTGTAACACGCACCAAAGAATACGAAAGGAACTTTCCAATGCCGATGCAACTTTAGTGAACGAAAATGACTGGGTAAAATCCAGTTTTGTTCTTGTTTAAACCAAAATCCATAAATAGTCAGGAAGTAATTTCTAAGGAATGTGATATATCATGGATTGATTGTCCGTTGCCGTTAGATACCTTGCTGAATAATGGAAAAAAAAATCAATGCAAGATATATAGATATATGGTATAGAGAGAGAGAGAGAGAGAGAGAGCGAGAGAGAGAGAGAGAGAGGGTGAATGGAAATCAGCACGGCTAGCTAGCTTCACCTCGTATACTATATAATTTATAGCTGCAGAGAACACATCATGTTAATCGGAGAGATACGGAGGTACTCGCAGCTCGATCAGTTACGAAGAAGAAGAAGAGTTCAGACTTCACTCCAATGGCTTCATGTGAAGTTAGCCTTGTTGATTTACATTCATCCTCTCTCTCTCTCTCTCTCTCTCTCTATACCCTCTATCTATCTATCTATCTTGCATTTCTAAAGAATGTGATATATCATGGATCGATAACCCTTTAAGATTTGGATTGTCGGTACCTACTGACGAAACTATATTGATAATTCTTTTGATAATTCTTTTGATAAACCACCATAATTTTCTTTTGTCCGTGGCAGATTGTCCGTTGCCTCTAGATACCTTGCTGAATAATGGAAGAATCGATGCAAGCTTCTCTGCATCCAGTTATATGGACGGTTACGAACCAGATCAAACCGGTCTGGAGAGCACCGAATCATGGATTCCAATTAATAACACGAACGGAGAATGGTGGCAGGTATTGATGAAAAGCAGTTGTTCAGTGTATTGTTATTACAAATCTATCATTCAAATGACGTGGCATTCTGTTTTTTTTTTTTTTTTGGGGGGGGGGGGGGTGTGATACGCAATGAACCAATATCCAAAAGTATGTTACGATAAACAAGGCTAAAATTTAAGAAAACAAATATAGAAGACGAATATTGTTGAGTTATTTGCAAATACTTGTAAGTTATTACATCACTAGTATCATTATCGTTATCTATATTTGCTGTACTAGTAGTATTATCATTTTGGTTGGTTTGGTTGTTCATCTTTCTTCCCAATGATTGCACATCCAAAACGATTACATAATAAAATCCTGATAGCTTGATTTCCAGTTTAAATCAATTCAGTTTGGATTTCTGTCGATTGTATTCTAGGTGTGTTACAGCGAGCGTGTCCTCATCACTGGTCTCGTTACCCGTGGCAACAAGGAGATGATGGATGGAGAGGGATGCTGGGTAAACTCATTTAAAGTGGACTACAGCTTAGATGGGGAGTACTGGTGGAATCATTTAGATTACCAAGATAACCCGGATAAACCTATAGTGAGTCAGTCTTCGTTATTTCAGTTTCTTACAATGGGACTGACAGAAGGATTTGAAGAGATGGACACTTTCATGCAATCGAACTATTCGTTTGAGAATTTTTTCATTATCATTTCGCTGTCATGACGTTATTGGCAAAGGAGATAAAGCAATACTTAAGAATTTGCAATAATTGTGAAGTTATCAAATATGAATTACTAATAACGATATACATGCAGCACGCGACCCAAGTCAACCTATATTAAGTCAGTCTTCGCTATTTCAGTTTCTTACAATGGGACTGGCAGAAGGATTTGAAGAGATGGACACTTTCATGCAATCGAACTATTCGTTTGAGAATTTTTTCATTATCATTTCGCTGTCATGACGTTGTTGGCAAAGGAGATAAAGCAATACTTAAGAATTTGCAATAATTAAGGATTTGCAATAATTGTGAATTTATCAAATATGAATTTCTCATAATGATAAGTTTTACAAGGTATACATGCAGCACGCACCTCAAACAAGAATCGTGAGCCTGTGTCTACTTCCTCCATTAAATGGATCTGAATAAATAGACTCATGATCTCTAAGGCTTACCCAGAAAATCATACTTTACCACATTGTCACTTAGCTAAATACACAGAACCTTTTAGCTTGATCAGTATCGAGTAAAGTCGTTTCATATTTGTAGAAGTTATATATTCCTGTTCAAACACTGTACATAAAATTAACTATAATTTGTTTTGTCACAATCAGAAATCCGGTGATATACTCCTCATAAGGCATGATGCGGTATCACAAAGTTCAATTAATTGAGAAATGATATATGGATTTATTTGAACACAAGAAATATAAAGTATCATTAGTTTATCAAACTATTACTCATCTTATACCTAATCTCCCCCATTCCTCAATCATTGTCTTCACTTTCCTTTGTCATCTTCTACATTTTTCATCCTCTTTTCTCTTCTATTTCTAATGATTTCCTTTTCAGGAATTTTTCGCCAACGCAGAGGCCACCTGTAACGCGACGATCTTCCTCCCTACACCTACCCGAGTGAGTTGCCTACGAATACTACCCGAGATCTGGCGAAACAAGATATGTCTCTCTGTCGGGGTCATCGGCTGTCTAGACAATGGTACGGGTATCTAATGAACGAAAGACAGAGATATATATATATATACATATAGAGAGAGAGAGAGAGAGAGAGAGAGAAGGAGAGAGAGAGAAGGAGAGAGAGAGAGAGAGAGAGAGAGGAGAAAAAGAGGAGAAAAGAGGGGGAAGGAGGGAGGGAGGGAGCAAGAGAGCGGGAGAGACAGAGGAGTAGGATTGGGGAGAGAGAGAGAGTGGGGAAGGGGGGGGGGGCAGTTAAGATAGTTAGAGAGAGAGAGAGGGGGGGGGGGGGGGGTGATAAAAAGGGACCAAGAAAGTATTCATGGGAGAATGAGAATGAGAATAAAATTGGTCTGGACCAGGAAGGGTGCTCATGCAGATTCATGTTCACGCCAGGAGGGGAAAGGCGTCCACTTAAATGTTTCTTATTTTGTAATTCTGATTTGGCCGTGACTCCATACGGCGTAAGTTTGTTCAATATTCAAAAGCGTGAAAGTAATGCCTAGGTCACATTTGCTGTACGGCTAGGATACGGCGGCCGTACGCCCCCGAAATCGAAAGATACTTGCGGCGGCCGCAGATGGCCTCAGGGTCACCCTAGGGCGTATCCCTATCTTTACAGGCCGTACGGGTCGCCGTGTGATTATAACGCGGAGTTATAATTGTTTTCATTTCTAGGTTCGCCGTAGCCATGCCGTAGAGCGGTTCCACGGCGTCCGTACGTCGGGCGTACGGTAGCCTTGCATTTTAAAAACTCCAGGGGTGAAGCGGTAACATCAGTCTGGTCGCACGGTTGCCGTATGGGCCCTCTTCGGTCGCCTTGCGGCCACCTTGCGTCTGCCTTAGTATTTGTCAAAAAGCCACGGCCGCCGCAGGGACGCCCTAAGGCGACCGTGTGTCATCACTTCAAAGGCCACACGAAAGTCGCAGATTTTCTGTCTCCACAAGTTCAAAATACGCCGTGCGGCTACTCTCTAAATTTGAAAGTCTTATTTTTAAATCTTAAAGTCTTACTTTTAAATCTAACAGAGACTGATATTAGTGACGAACCCTTTGGGATTTAAAATAAGTCTAAGCTAAGACTTGAAATTTTAAGTCCCTGAAAAGGTTTAAAATTTAAGTCAATTGGATTTATATTTCAAGTCTTTTAATATTTATTTTAAACCTTTCTTGGATTCATTTCAAAAATAAATCTAAGCTAAGACTTAAAATTTTAAGTCCCTGAAAGATTTAAAGTTTAAGTCAATTGTATTTATATTTCAAGTCTTTTAGATTTACTGGTCTAGCTAAGCCATTAGAACCATTTGGTAAAACTTCCAACCAATTGAACGGCAACAACACTTCAATACTGGTACGTCTGTATTATCAATGTAAAGGCATCGGTAATAAGTAGACTTATACATAATTTAATTAATCGATTTTTTTTTCATATACTTGTATTTTATTGACATTATTTTAGTTCATAGTTAATGTTTCCCTTATTCATGTTTAATTAAATGGAATTCATACGAAGAAGCGAAATGTCCTAATAACTTGTAATTTATATTTGTAGTATTTTCGAAATGAATTGCATATACCTAAATCATCAGTAGTTAAGAAATATGCTGTAAATTCAGAAAAATTGTTAAAAAAACATAGATCTGCACGCACCCCATATTCAATATGCAAATTAATTGGTGTCAGCTGGTTCAACTGGAAATATGCCAACAGTCAGTCATCAACAGGTGCAACTGGAAATATGCACATCTGATTGGCGAGAAGTTTAAGTCTTTCCAAGATTTATATCTAGAAGCTGGTTTCGATAAAACTTTTAGTCGAATTCCCAATTTATTAAGTCTTAAAGACTTGAAATATTTTAAGTCTCAAAATGGATTTAAAATTTAAGTCCTAGAAATTAAGAGAGTACCCTAACATATTATGTGACCGCTACCGTGTGTGACGGTGGGAATGCTGTGGCGATCCTATAATTGCTATTGGCCGTAGATATTTTAAACCGCACGGCCTAAATTGATTCATAATATATATATATATATAATATTTTTTCCCCGTAACATGAGAGTAATTTTAATAGTTTCATTCTTTTAACGGCCAATAGCAATTATATGGCCGCCGCAGCATTCCCACGGTCACATAGTTATGTTAGGTTAGCCGCACGGCGTATTTTGAATTTGTGGAGACAGAAAATCTGTGACTGCCGTACGGCCGTAGGTTTTTGACAAATACCAAGGTGCCCGAAGGGCCGCCTTAATGCCTAGGTCACATATTATATTCATATTTATTTCATTTCCAACAGAAAGGTAAACAAAGATATTACATTTGATTTCATACATAATTCATTTTTTAAGAAACTATACAAATAAACTTTGCACATAATAAAATTATTACAATAATTTCTTAATTTCTGAGGAAATGGGGGGGATCCACTAAAAAGCAGTGCTTGTAGGTTGTGGATCCCCCAGAAAAAAACAAAAATATAAATGTTTCAAATTTTGCCTACGAAGACTTAGAAAACACAAGACAATATTTCAAAACATACAATTTACAAACACGAAACGAACAAGGAGAAGTAAAACAGATAAGAAGGAAAGGGGAAAGGGGGGAAGGAAGAAGAAGAAGAAGAAGAAGCAGGACAAATCATGACTGGAAAAAGTAAGTTATAATGTTAATTTTGGGAAGGTAAGATCATAAGACCAAATAAATATTAAATTAATCGAGCAGATGATGAAGACCTAAATGAAAAATGAAGATGATTACCAACTGTTATCAGATTATTCTTGTATATTACTATGAGATTTGAGCAAAAATGTTTTTAGATTTTTCTTGAAAGAATTTAGGGATGGACTATTTTTAATACTTTCACTTAGAGAATTCCAAAATCTAGGACCATCATACATAAAAGACTTCTTCGCTAATAAAGTTCTAAAGAGTGGTAGGTGAAACTCGTTTGACCGTCTAGTTGGGTAATCATGAAATGACCGATTTAGGGGGAACATGGCATCAAATATATGTGGAAGGGTCTTTTTTGAATACTTATACATAAATTGTCCTAAGTGAAGTAGATACAGGTCATTTGTTTTTAATAGTCTGCCATTAACGAATAACGGGTCTGTGTGTGAGAGTGGAGCAGAATGGTAAATAATACGGAGAGACTTCTTTTGTAATAATAACAGTCTATTTAATAGAGTTTGCTGCGTGTTGCCCCAAGTAAGTATTCCATAATTCAGGTATGGTAAAATTAAAGATGAATAAAACATGAGTAGGGATGATGTCGGAAAATGAAATTTAAGTTTATTTATTATGCCAATATTCCGTGAAATGATCTTACATGTATTATCTATATGGTATTTCCATGAAAGTTTGTTATCAACAGTTATGCCTAAAAATGTAATGAATAATGTGATCAGCATAAACTGATCAGCAGTGGAATCTGTCACGAATTCAACTTCAGGTCAGGGGCTTGTAGCCGGAAAGATTGTAGGTACGCGCACAAGTGTTCCCTGTGTGGAGCAAGTGGCCACGGCAAGGTTTTCTGCCCAAACAATCAATCCAACTCAAAAGCCCCCAAACCCAACGCTCAGTAAGGAAAAGGCAATTCCTAGGAGACAGATAGAACACACAAAAAATAGAAATCAGGACAGGCTTGAAGGTGAAATACACAGTAACAGTAGAGATGTACAGATTACAGGACAGGTTATATCCTTGGGGAAGTCACCCATTAAAATAAAGAGCCTACAACAATTGTTAAAAAGCTACCCAAATGAGCGAGCAGCCAGGTTTTTGGAAAGTGGTTTCACAGAAGGATTTTGTTTGAATTATACAGGCCCTCGCATGCCAGTAGACTTACCCAACCTAAAATCAGCAGAAAATAACAAGGACATTACACGAGAGAAGATACGGAAGGAGATTAAGCTAGGGCGATACATAGGTCCCTTTGAGTCCAGGCCACTAAAAAATTTGAGAACTAACCCAATTGGCCTGGTGCCAAAGAAATCCCCGGGGGATTATCGATTAATCAATCATTTATCATACCCGCCTGGATACTCTGTGAATGATTTTATTGCAGATGAGCATTGTAAAGTGGAATATACTAGATTTGATACAGCGGTTGAGATGGTCGCCGAGGCTGGAATGGGAGCCGACTTGGCTAAGGAGGATATTAAGTCCGCCTTTCGATTGTTGCCTATGCACCCGAAAGATTTTGAGGTGTTAGGGGTCAAATTCGAGGGGAAATATTATCTCGACAAATGCTTGCCCATGGGGGTCAGATGTGCTCCAGCGTATTTCGAGACCTTTTCCACATTCATAGAATATTGTGTTCGGGAGCGAAGTGGCTCAAACGGGATTATACACTATGTTGATGACTTTTTGTGTGTTAGTTCAATAGAGCACGGGGGCGTGTCATGCCTCGAGATGGTACAAGTTCTCAAAGGAATCTGTGAGGAGTTAGGGGTTCCATTAGCGGCAGAGAAATCCGAGGGGCCTACCAAAAGATTGACATTTCTCGGGTTAGAACTTGACTCTGTGTTAATGCAGGTTCGAGTTCCACATGATAAGCTTACTGAGGTTAGGCGCAAGATTAAGAAGGTGTTGTCACACAAATATGTAACAGTTAAGGAGATCCAATCAGTCATTGGGTCACTGAACTTTATTAGTCGGGCTGTGCGACCAGGAAGGGCATTCTTACGCCGGTTGATAGACCTAATAAAGGGAGAGAAGACTAGTTCTAAGCCACTGTCCATTTCGGAGGGTGCTCAGCTAGACTTGAGAGCATGGCTGGATTCATAGAGTATTATAATGGCGTAACAGTAATTACACAGGAAAGGTGGGTAAATAGTAGAGAAATGAGCCTCTACACAGATGCAAGTGGAGCAATAGGCTTTGGCGGCTACTTCGGAGGCAAATGGTTCAATGGGAAATGGTCTTCACGGGAAATAATCACTGGAACTTCCATAGCATGGAAAGAGATGGTACCTATTGTACTTGCAGTGTCAATATGGGGAGATGAGCTAAAGAACAAGAAAGTTGTCGTGTACACAGACAACATGTCAGTGATGTATGCAATAAACAAACAGACATCATCGTGTACAAAAATCATGGCTTTGGTGAGATCGTTCGTCTTGGTGTGTCTGAGGCAAAATATCTTGTTTAAGGCAGTTCATGTACACACATATGATAATGGTATTGCGGACTCCCTTTCCCGATTCCAGATGTACCGATTTCGCAAGCTGGTGCCGTTGGGGGAAGAAAGGGCCTCACCAATACCGCCTGGAATATTACAGACCTAGCAAAAGAAACACAGAGGCTGTTGGGACAATCTCTAGGGGAAGGATCTCAGCGCGTGTATCAGAGGGCAGTGGATTCTTTTCAGGAATTTCGGTTGAATCACCAGTTGAATCCTTCTTGGCCGGCATCAGTGAAACAGGTCATGGCATTTATTGCCCAACTTTCTATCAGTGGGAAAGCACCCTCGACAATCACAGTGCATGTTGCAGCCCTAGCATATTTACATAACATGCATGGTTGGGCTGATCCCACAAAACATTTTTTGATTAGGAAAATGCAAGAAGGCAGTAGAAGAGACAAATGTTGTGTAGATACTCAGAAGACCCATCACATGGGAGCTAATGCGACAACTGTTGCCAAACCTAGCATATGTATGTTTTTCACGATACGAAGCAATCATGTTCAAGGCAGCGTACTTACTAGCATTCTTTGGTTTCCTGAGAATAGGGGAGTTCACCATCCGAGGGAAGGGTGATGATACAAGGAAGGCGTTGAATATCACAGATGTACAATTAGGCCGAGGCATTCCTGAAACTTTACTGTTACAAATCCGATTTTCTAAGACAGACCAATATGGGAAATCTACCACTTTGAGGATTAATGCAAACCGGGTAGAGGGGGTATGCCCAGTACAGGCCATGAAATCATATTTACAAGCAAGGCCACAGGTAGAGGGTCTACTATTCTGTCATGAGAATGGCTCCCCCCTTACAAGGTACCAGTTCAGTGCAGTCCTGAAAAAGAACATTCAGCAAATTGGGGCGAATGTTAGTCGGTATGGGACTCACTCTTTCCGAATTGGGGCAGCTACCACAGCTGCCTTGAATGGTGTGCCACCAGAACAAATTAGGAAGATGGGTAGGTGGCGCAGTGAAGTTTATTTGCGCTATATAAGATAAGTTACATTTACTCCATACTAAGTACTAGGGAGTTATTACAATTATGAAAATAAAGCTCACAAGAAAATTTTATATGTTGTTCTTCCCAAATATATGAACATGTTACTTTCGGGAGTTTAACTATTTTATTTCAGGACGAGTACGCAACCGAGTCTGGATAGTGGGGGACAGTATCGTAAGAAGGGCCAAAGAGCGAGCCACTGCACAGAACCGCCTGCACTTGGGAGCAGAGAAGGGTGCAGTACAGTGGCATGGTCAAGGAGGTGCTACTCTCCATGACCTCCCCCGAATGGTCACAAATAGGCTGAATTACAACGCACCACCTGCACTGGCGATCGTTCACCTGGGAACAAACGACTTGGGTCAGAGAGATGCATGCCGTTGCAGAATCGCAATCGATACAGCAATTCAAACTCTACGAGCAAGAATGCCAGGAACCCACATAGCCTGGTCTGGTATTCTTCCAAGATTGTTTTACTACGGTAGCAGACCAGGCCCAACATCACAAGAGGCAATGGATGGTGTGCGGAAGTCACTTAACAAATTCGCAAAGAGGAGAATCTCCCAGATGGTGAACACATCAATGATAGTGCACAATATAGATACCAAAGAGCACAATCTGTTCCATAGGGATGGAATTCATCTCTCAGATGTGGGCTCGGACATGCTCATCGATAAATTCGAATCTGCAGCCAAGGACACTGGCCTTCTCTGAACAGATTCAGCCTAATGTCAATAGTATTCTATGAAAACCTAAAGTGAGCGACAAAAGTCAATTAGTTGAATTGAGTTATATTTGGGTTATTCCATGAGGTTGGGTGTGAAAATATAAGATGATATCCAGGTAACGGGAGGCATGAGAAATACTATTACACACTGAAAAGTAATTCAGTCGTGGAAGATTCTGATACATTGAATATATAACTCTGTACTGTCAAGTCATGCTTGTTTCAATAAGTAATCTATAAAAGATATATACTGTGACACAAATTTGTTTACCTATGGGGATAAGGCAGTCAGTGCGCATGTAAAAGGGTGATGTATGATTCGTCAATGTAAATGTATTTGGCTTTGTTTATCTTATGAGGTGGAAATGTTTTGATTCTGAATCTGGAAAATCTGAAGTCACATGGCATTACATTATAATTGTCTAGTGATAAGGGAGCCTGAGTCTGCTGGCAAGGACTGGAGTCAGTAAGACTTGGTCGCACTAAATGTTTCAGGAACCAGTGGGCCATAGGGGAATTTTCCCGACTACGAAATGTAGCTAGCTCGACGGATCTTTAAGTCCGATCACAATAGCCGGTTTTGCCCCTATCTTTCCTCGCGCAGCAGGAGTAGCTCCAAACAGTTTAGAATGCAAATGCATTAACACCTCAACATGAAATGTATAGTTACCCAACTTTAATGCATGACACAAGTGTAGAAGTGAACGGCAATGAGCATAGTTCATATGATGACATCATAAGTGTATGGTTAAATAGGTCAGGATGAATACCTACAGCAACCGGGGGAGAAAGTAGGAGATCTCAAGAGATCTGTATAGAAGCTGAATCTAGTTTTTTAAAAAAATAAATAAATAAATTAATTAATTAATCACACAAAAAAAAAAAAAAAAAGGTATTGGGTGGAGGTTTGAATTTTATATAATGTAATTTGAACACGCGGGACTGCCAATATCTTTGGCCAAGCAGGCCGGGATACGCGTCCGCGTTTAGGAGTGATGAGGGGGACAGGAACCCCAAGAAGAGGGGGATATCAGCGGGAGTTACTATCCTGCTGGTGGATCACGTTCAGAGCCCCATGAATTGGGGGGCTACCGGGAGGAGCTACTATCCTTTCTGGTGATCACGTGACCAGAGATCCTCAGGATTATTCTGAAAAATTAATTCTCACAGTTTGATATTGCAGATAGGATTATATTACATGTATTTTGGTTTTGAGTTTCGCAGAATTATGTTCCTGAGTTTTCATGTTCGTACATAGCAATTTGCATCATGTATGTGTATTGGTATTACAGGCAGACATTGCCTATTTTAAATGTTAACGCCTTGAAGCGGAAATAAATGTCGAGCAATTGCAATTCATGTTCGTACAGTTGCTTTCTTCACAAAATGAAACAACTTCCAAGGGGGTATCGTCAAAAATTATATTCTTAGGCAGTGTGTCAATAGAATTACTAAATAACATATATTTGGTTTTTTGGAGGTTAAGGGATAGTTTGTTTGCTTTTATCCATTGGGTGACTTTTTCAAGTTCCGAATTTACAACATTGACTAGGGAATTTGGATTTCTATGGGAATAAAATAAATTAGAATCGTCTGCAAAAAGTATAAATGAAAGGACATCGGATGATTTACAAAAGTCATTAATATAAATAATAAACAATAAAGGGCCTAACAAACTTCCCTGCGGTACTCCACAATTTACGTTTTGCATATTGGAAGCATGATCATTCAAGAATACATATTGTCGCCTATTGGATAAGTAACTCCTGAACCACTCCAAGGCCTTCCCACGCACCCCATAATGAGAAAGTTTGAATAATAAGATGTCATGATTGATGGTGTCGAAGGCCTTGGAGAAGTCCAGGAAGATGCCAACCAGGTGAGAAGAATTGTCTAAAGCATGCGCTACTTTGTCAATAAAATTCAATAAGGCATGTTCTGTATTATGTTTTTCTCTAAATCCAAACTGAAAGTTGGAAAAAATACTATGAGTTTTTAAAAAGTAAACAGTTCTACGATAAACAACTTTTTCTAGAATTTTCGACAAGGAGGATAATAAAGAGATTGGTCGATAATTACTGACATTCAACTTATCACCTTTTTTGTACAGGGGTATGACTTTTGCGATTTTCATATTATCTGGGACTTGTCCATTAAGTAACGATAGATTAAGAATGTGTACTAAAGGATTTACAATTGAAGATATTACACCTTTTAGAATAAAATTATTAATGTCGTCATAGCCGGGACTCTTTTTGTTATTCAAATTAGATACAATATCAATGATATCTTCTTTAACTATAGGAGTGAGAAAAATAGTATTGGGGTTGGGTGTGCCTAGGTAATCAGAGAAATGTTTGGCTGAAGGAGGAATCCCTTCAGCCAAGTTTGTCCCTATAGAGGAAAAAAAGTTGTTGAAAGTATTGGCTATGTTTTCAGGATCTTCGACAATATCATCATTATACCTAATTTTAGTTATATCTGATTTGTTATTGGATAAATTCATTGCTTGTTTTAAAATCTTCCATGTGTTTTGAATATCATTCTTATATAAAGTTAACTGGTTCGTAAAGTCGTTTTTTTTTGCTAATCGTATTGTTTTAGTTAAAATATTTTTATAACTGGTGTATCTAGCTTTTGCCTGTTCAGTACCTTTCATTTTACATTTATAGTATAGGTTATTTTTTCTGTTAATTGAACGTAAAAGTGATTTAGAAATCCATGGAAGTCTCGGTGATTTTTTGTAGGTAGTTCCTTTGTCTTTAACTTTAGGGATGTGAATATCTAATTGATCATGAAATATGTTAAGGAAATTATTAAAAGATACATTTACGTCATTATTATCGTAAACACACGACCAGTCAGCAGAGTCTAAAGATGCGCCAAGAATGGCAATGTTTTCATGGTTAGGTCTGCGTCTTGATGGTCTGTGATGATTAACTAATGAGTGCTTAAGGGTAAAATGTGACATAATAGGAAAATGATCCGTTATATCAGATAGAATTACAGAAGAGTCTGGGGTAGGAAGAGTATTGCAAAAAACATTATCAATAAGGGTGGCGGAGTGATTTGCCATACGGGTGGGTTTCGATATCAAAGGCAAAAACGAGGCAGTCAAAAATATTTCAAGAAATTCATGGGATATATTGTTGTTATTATGCTTTAAAATACAATCTCCCATTATGAAAACATCTTTATTTATAAAAAGTGGATTCTTTAGTAAATCTGTAAGGTACACTATGAAATCATTTAAATTTGAACTTGGAGGTCTATACATAATACCCATGATTATATTTTTAGTATCCGGAACATTGATTTCGATAAAAAGAGACTCCAGTGTTTCGTTCATTACATTAATTTCATTTAGAATTGAATAGTCGTAACTGTGTGAAACGAAAAATGCAACACCCCCGCCGGGTCTATTTTTTCTATTATTGACAACAAGATCATAACCATCTAATGCAAATGGTAGGTTTGATTCACTGGATAACCAGGTTTCCGTAAGTCCTATTATGGAAAATGACTGTTTGGATGGGTTATCTAATAGTAATAACAATTCTTCAAAGTGTTTATTTAAGCTTCTAATGTTTAAATGCAAAAGAGAAAATGTGTCTATAGCAAATTCCTTAAGGAGGTTTTTAAATTGGGACTCGGTTACATATTCAGATGAAGGGCTTTGAATTTGGTCATGATCAGGGAAAAAATCTAAAACTTCAGTCGATGAGTTTATATTATTTGCTACAAACTGGTTATACGCTACATTAGTTGAAGAATAATCATTCGCGAGATTCGTTGATGAAGGGTTAAGTGAATGAAAAAGGTCATCATCATTTGAAGAATAGAATGGCATATCAGCTAACTGGGCCATTGAAGTACAGTCAAGATCTCAATATAACATTGCATTTTCGGTTTTGGGTTTGTAACAATAAGCAAGCAATTGGGCGATAGAAGCGTCCTGCATGGATACACAGAAAAAACAGTTTTACATGTGGACAAGTACAGATACATAAACACGTGAATACAGAGAACAGAACAATGACAACATACAACAGAGAAGGGGTTGCAAGAAGGACTTGACACAAAGAGAGAAAGAAAAGATACATGTAGGTACAAGGAGAGACTACATTCCACAGAAGTACTCGTAGGCAGAGCGAACGAACGAGCCAATGAACAATAACAAATGGGGAGCATCTTAGCATGATCCTGGCGAGATGCCCAATAGAACTAATAATATTATAGAAAATACACTCAATGTAAATATTTGCGCTCATTGTAATACAAAAAAAGGAAACCATGCGATAATAAAAGTTTAACTATAAATTGAGAATTCAAATATAAAGATATAAAGATATAACGAGGTGAAAGCATGCAACAACAACAAAAAATGTAACATCTAGTATATTCAGCTTATAATAGACAATCAAACAAGAAAAAGTAGAAGCATGCAAGGCAATTTAACATCGAGTAAGTTCGGCTTAATTGGGAATCAAAAAAGAAAGAAAAGGTGAATGCATGCATGACAATCCAACATCGAGTACCTTAAGCTTAATTGAGAATCAAAACCAAAAAAAAAAAAAAAAGGGTGAAAGCATGCAAGACAATTTAAGTTCAGCTTAATTGACAATTAAAAAAGAAAAAAAAGAAAAGGTAAATGCATGCAAGACAATTCAACATCGAGTACGTTATGCTTAATTGAGAATCAAAAAAAGAAAAAGAAATAAAGAGTGAATGCTTGCAAGACAATTCAACATCGAGAACTTTAAGCTTAATTGAGAATTTAAAAAAAAGAAAAGGTGAAAGCATGCAAGAGAATTCAACAACGAGTATGTTCAGCTTAATTGAGAATATAAATTTATATTTAAAAAAAAAAAGGATGAAAGCATGCAACAACAACAAAAAATGTAACATCTAGTACATTCAGCTTAATAGACAATCAAACAAGAAAAGGTAAAAGCATGCAAGACAATTTAACATCGAGTACGTTATGCTTAATTGAGAATCAAAAAAAAAGAAAAAGAAGTAAAGAGTGAATGCTTGCAAGACAATTCAACACCGAGAACTTTAAGCTTAATTGAGAATTAAAAAAAAAAAGGTGAAAGCATGCAAGAGAATTCAACAACGAGTATGTTCGGCTTAATTGAGAATATAAATTTATGTTAAAAAAAAGAAAAAAGGATGAAAGCATGCAAGACGATTTCACATAGAGTAGTCTTAATAACTGAGAATTAACATACGAAATGATGAGAGCATGTTAGAGAATTTAACATTTAAACAGTGTAATTGAGAATTTACAAATGTAAAGGTGAAGTCATGCAAGAAAATTTAACATTGAATAGGTTCATTTGAGAATTTGCATATGAAATGATGAAAGCATGCCAGAGAATTCAACAACGAGTATGTTCGGCTCAATTGAGAATATAAATGTATAACAAAAAGAAAGGATGAAAGCATGCAAGACGATTTCACATAGAGTAGTCTTAATAACTGAGAATTTACATATGTAAAGGTGAAGTCATGCAAGAAAATTTAACATTGAATAGGCTCATTTGAGAATTTACATATGAAATGATGAAGGCATGCAACAAAACTCACATTGAATACGTCTTACCTCATACCAGATTTCTACTGAAGTGGGTACCCCTTGTAAGGAAGAAAATAGCTGAAGATTATAGAAAGGACTTTGAGGAATGCGTTACCCAAGAAAGCCCCGGGAATGAAACAGATCATTGCTTGCTGTATATTAACCTGTCAATAACTACTTGATTACAAAGAAAAAGAATTCAGCTTCGGAGGAAACACAACTATTTAAAACAAGGCAAGACCTGATGAACTATAAATCGTGCTTGGCAGGTGTTTTAGGTAAATTCAAACTGCTAAAAGGGTAAACACTTAGATAAGGAATTTTGATGAATTCTTTGGAGGTACATGAATGAATGATATTAGCAAACGTCGACCGAGTCGACATTGTGAATGTATGAATAGTAACTGAGAGTAGCAATTTGTAAAAAGAGAAAAGAAAAAATGCATAGTCATCACATGGACCTTAGTTAGGAATGAACATCTGAAATTTGCTAGAATAAGCAAATTTTGATATACAATATATACAAAAAGAGAACAAAATGACTGTTATACGATGCACTGATAATAAATATATATAGATTATAATCAAATCCATAAGGATTGTATTGCGCTCTGTATATAAACAGAATCAAGAATGAAGCATTTCACCCTATATAGCTTTAAGGACAGCAATATGGCAACAGTCAATTACGATTTAAGTGTTTACACCATGGTTGCATAAATATTAAGTTCAGAAACATAATTATGAGGGTGAAATATCTGAATACCAGAAGAAGAGAATGGTTATTAAGCAATCCAGTCTCATTAGTCATGGTTTAAATAAAAAGGTGTAATACGCCTGGGAGTTGTGATAGGCTTCCAGTTTATTTATATACACGTATCATTTTAAATGCACTTGATACGAAGTTTTATACAGATCTATTCGTACCAACGTTACTGTTGAAAATGGAAGAAGAAAAAAAGTTATGCAAGTAATGAGAGCCAATATCATTTGGGTCTTTTTTTTAACTGTCAAAATTCAAAGTAAAAAATGGCTTCTCTTGCATTGCAATGGTAGAGTTTATTATTTAAACCAATGTGGTCGAGAAAGGAAGCCAAAACGTAGACTTAGAATGTTCTCAGAGAAAGGGTTATTCAGAACAAAAATGGACAATATATTGGAATTCATTTAGTAATGATAAAGCGAGTTCAAATTCAGATAACAAAACAAAATCTCCGCATTCATTTTTGCACAATTAGACATCGAAGAAAAAAAAATCTTATTCAGTATTTGTACAAATTGCTTACAGTTTCAGCATAGTACAGTATTTCCGCGTTCATAATATTTTTTTGAAGCGATCAGATAAAGATAAAGTTAAAGGTTCAATGTTGAACATTTTGAAAATTGCTTTCAGCATAGTGCAGTAAATTTAGTCATTAAAATTGCGTGTGAGTGTAAACTTGCCTCGTATGGTGGAGAACTGTTATTCAGACCAGGTAGCCCAAGAGGAGTTTAGCGAACCACCGGTGGAGTATTTACGAGTTTGAAGAACGATCTTAGATCCAACAAGCCTGATCCTCGTAGAGACCTTCTCCTCGCGTCGGAGCCTATACGCTTCCGAGGCAAGACGTCCTCGTTCCCTTTTGAGCTTCGGCGGTAGGTCACTACGAATTGTAACACGAGAGTACGCGGGATCCCGAGTTCCCTGTTGCACTTGGGCCGAAGAGGCGGCTGCGGTACCCTTCAGTTGATGGCGTGGTTGGGATTCGAAGGCGCGGAGAAGGCGGTCGCGATCAAACATTGACGAGAAGCGAATAATCAATCATGGGCTTGGGTCCGGGCTCCGGTTGGCCGACAAGCTGCTTGGCGTGATTAGGTGTTGGCAAACGATGGGCGTTCACCAGCGGAATCTCCCGGGCCTCTTCTGGGGCGATTCGTAGGAAGTAGCACAGCATTTCCCGTACGGTCGCGGTGATATCCTCATTTTGTTTCTCTGGTATCCCATAGACAAGTAGATTTTGCTTACGATTGTGAATCTCCATAAGTGTAAGCCTTCCCTCTATCTCCTCTTCCTGCCGCTTTAGCTTCTCTTTCAAAACCGGAATGTCATCTTTCTCTAAAGCGGTTATTCTATCCTGGGCGAAGTTGACGCTTTTTTCCAGCTCAGAAACAGATTTCTTTGTCTGCGCGAGGTCGCTCTTAATCGCGGTCAGTTCACTGAGAACATTATCGAGTTTGTCGGAGAGCATGTTCTTCATGTCAGCCATGCAACTAAGAACCAGCTCCGAACCCGTGTCGGCTGACGACGGGGTCTCGCTGGCGTCGCTTAGGTCGAACGTCGAAGCCAAATCACTGGTCGAGCGCATCTCAGCAGCCTCGTGGCTTGGTGGGATTACTGAGCTAGTTGAAGCCATTTTTACTGGTTTTGCAGTTATTTTGCGTTTATTTTTGTTGTCGCGTTGATTTCGGAGATTATAGGCAGATTTCGCTGTCGAAGGGTGGTTGCTCATGACTCACGAGTGGTGTACAGTTAGCAAGTGTATTTCACATTACAGATTTAAAATTCGCGGGCTCGCCAAGGATACGTCCGTTCGCTACGAAGGCATGTCGATCAAGGACTACTCTATATACTGATCGACATGTCTTTTACTCTTACATTATGAACAAGAGTGTCATTTTAATTTGATGTGAAAAGCTTTGATGATTAACTGATCGCTTTAATGAAAGTGTTGACTTTGATCATGAGCATTACTCCTCTCTAGCTAGTGATTTGGTCTGTACATACGTATAACCATTTTATGCTCATTTATGATAATGATGGTTTCCTGTTAAGCGCCGGTATCCGTCTCCGCTAGATACTCATGGCACTTCCTGCTCTAGAATGTCTCGCAAATTCAACTTTCAAATCAAGTTTATTTTCCATTGGTAATAATGCTTTTTGTACCACTTCTGATTTATTTACTTTGCGTCTGTGTTATTATGTATGGAGATTTGCATGATTATCTTTCCCATTTTTCTTTTATCCCGGGAAAAATGGACATGTTCACAGATGCATTAAATATGCAGCATTATCAGTAGAAGGGTATTTACAGTCAATTATTGTTAATGGCTTTGTTACCCGAGCTGTGGCTCCATGTCATTAACCAAACTACCCGAATGACAGCTGGCTTTGATTAAATGGATAAGATGGGAATCATGACCATAATGAGAATTGATATTGTATACCTGCAAATTAAACACATAATGTGCACATTTATGGAGAACTAGTTACATGTAGAATCCACTTCCTGGTATAAGAGGTATGAGTGTCATATCTTATGTGATACAAGCATAAAAACTCTAGTGTTCCATGTTAAATTTTTAATATCTGTAGATATTGAATAGTTAGTATACTTGTATATTCAAATCCAACAGTTCATGAATCGAATGTGATTATAAAGAATTAAAAAGTGGAACATGTAGGCTCATTTTAAATTCCTTCACCCGCTTGTGTAGTTGTATAGTGAAAGGCAGGAAGCTTCATGATTCTGGATAGTTTTGTATGCTTCTCATGAATTCCTGTGATTTTTGTTCGTCTCATTCACCACATAAGGGCATGTAGTAATATGTTAATAGGGATTTTTGTGTTTTGTTTTACTGATGTTTTTGAAAATAAAATGCTTTCTAGACCAATGCAAGTTGTATTTATTTTGTTTATTTCGTTGGTGAATCCAATGGAGTGTTGTCTGGTCGTGGTACATGTAGTTGTGTTGCATTTCAGTGTATGCACATTGAAGAGAAAGTATAGTGATGACATATGCGCTCAGGTACATGTGTACATGTATTTATTACAGAGAATCATTAAACTTTTGGAATATATATAATGTAACCAAGTCTTCAAGACATGACTTTATATTTAATCTTTTTATACAAAATATAAACAAGGTGCGAAAATGATAATCTGAGTAACACGTTTGAAGGTGAACAAGATATGAACTGACTTGACAAGGGAAATATGTCTAATTTACCCTATGGCAATTCATGACGTACATGATAAACGAGAGTAATGTGAGGCGAGAGCTGCTTGCAGGAGTGCGGAAAATCAATTTTAAAGATAATTAACGATGTTGGACAAGTTCATAATGGAATGTGTTCAGATTTAGCCTTATTGATGGATGCACATGCCATGTTGTAAGGCCTCGTTGAAACTAAAGTTGATTAGGATGATGTGTATGGATAATTTGGTGTCGGGTGGGGGGGGGGGGGTACTCTCCGCCCATGTGTCGGCCTATGCGGGGGACATTATGGGAAACCTAATTATTGCCTCCCTGTCAAATGACATAACGAAAAAGCTATTAAAGGGCAAGTCCACTCCAAAACAACTTACTTTCAATAGAAGCAGAACAATCAGACAAACCAATCAAAAAAGTTTTGATAAAAATCGGAAAACTAATAAGAAAGTTATGAATTTTGCGTGCATGACATTTCACAAAATCTGTTATGAACTTTGAAGAATTGATACTATAAATTCATAATTATTGATTTTTATATAAATAGTTTATCAAAATTCATATAATTCATGATTCAACTGATCAAAATTACTCTTAAATTAGTGCATCCACACAAAAACATATTACTATCAATCTAACTTGGATGCTGGTGTAAAGAAATAAGATTCTTAGGGGGGAAATAGGAAATTTATATTATCAATACAAAGAAAACAATTGGTGGATACTGAGGCAATGACTTCACAGACTCATGAGTGCCCTTTGCGACCGACCAAACAATCTGAAAATCTACGGTCGGCATTTAAAAAAAGTTTTTTATTTTTTTTTAACTGTTTTTTATAATTTGTTTTATTAATGAATAAAACAAACAAAAACGAATTTTGTTTGTTTAAGTGGGATATAAATGCATAAAATCAAATTATTTCCAAATTCTCACTCGTCTTCTGCCCTAGTTTCAAAATCCTACTAGCGTGAACATGCAAGTAGACGCGCCCGGGAGCGTTATTTTTTTCTGCAGCACAGATTGGGGTTAGGTGCGTCTTGAGCCTATGGGAAAGTTTAGGGTTAGGGTTAAATCAAGACCTCTTTAAAAAAAAAAAAAAGCCCCAATCTGTGCCGCAGAAGAAAATAACGCCGCCCAGGACCACCTGTACAATTTGTCGACCATCTTCACATTGCTAGCAAGTTTTACAGGTAGTTGAAAACCAACTTCGTCAGCTGGGAAGCACAGAGTGTTGTATCAACACAACATTGCAAACCATGGATTATTATGATGTGAAAAGATATGAATGGAATGATGACGGTCAAACACATGTATTAAAGCATTAAAACCTGAGAAATATCAGTCAAACAGGGCGGAAAAAACGAAAAAAACAACGTTCAAAACTGAAAAATATCGGCCCAAAGAGGGCGACAAAAAAAAAGGCAATACAACAAGTTTTTAGTTTAGGCCTTATTATGCCCATTCTGCTCCTTTATTTCTTAGTTTAAAAACCCTAAATGTTTTTGATTTATTCAAATACCATACTACACTAATTGGTTTCCTTTTTTTCTTCAAAATATACTTCCGAAATGATTATAATCCATATTCTCGGTCAATAACCAAATTCATTTTCATAATACTCGGCCTTGCAACACGTTTCATTTATGGAAAGTGAAAAGTTCATTATCTAATAAATCTGTAAGAAACACTTTGCCAAACTATGGAACAAAAACAGTTAAATGTTTAAAAAATGAAACTGACCTTGTATTCTGAGCACCGTTGAATTTACCTTCCAAAGCTTTTTGCCCCCTCCAATTTCAGGTTATTTCACACATGTTTTCGTAATTGTGTGTATCGCTGTCTTTTGTGATATCTTTAACTATATACATTACAATATTCAGGGGAACTTTTGTAAACAAGGCATGGGCTTTTCCTTTTTTCTTCTATTTCATTTGTATTTATTCGTATAAACTGAACATTCTCTGCCTTTGTATTATCTGTATGTTTATTAGCTTTTGCTGTGTTTTTCTAAGAAAATGAAATGAATAAATGAACGAACGAATGAACAGTATTCCACTGCATAGGTAGATGCAGGCGCGTACGCAGGGGGGGGGGGGAGGGGGTTGAACCCCCCCTTGGTATTGTTTATGTGTGTATTTTGGAGGACCCCCCCCCCCCCTTTTTTTTTTTTTTATTATGAGTCGTTGCGATTTTTTTGGGACCCAAAAAAAAAAGTGTCCTCTTACTCCCCCCCCCCCCCCCCCCCCGCTTATTCAGCGGCTGACTGAGTCGTTGCGAAATTTTCGGCCAGATTTCAAAATGTTAACCCCCCCCCCCCCCCCCCCCCCCCCTTGAAAAAATCCTGCGTACGCCACTGGGTAGCTGTGAGGATGTAATACGTTGACTTGTGAAATGAGTATGAATTCTTTAAAGGAAAATCATGATTAATTATGATTGTGGCGAATTTAAAAATTAAAACATGGATCCCTCC
Source organism: Strongylocentrotus droebachiensis (assembly GCA_035222895.1). Classification (NCBI taxonomy): domain Eukaryota; kingdom Metazoa; phylum Echinodermata; class Echinoidea; order Camarodonta; family Strongylocentrotidae; genus Strongylocentrotus; species Strongylocentrotus droebachiensis. The sequence continues at coordinate 254,508 of JAVYIG010000418.1, forward strand.
TTGATGTGACGTAAATTCAATTTTTTGCTTTTGTTAGGTGTTAGTATTAGTGTGCCCTTTTGTATTGCCTGTTTTGTAATACTTTACAATCCTCTTCTTCCTCCCTCATCGCTTCCCTCTCTCTCTCTCAGCTCTCTCTCATTCTTTCTCTCCTTATCTCTCTTTCTCTCTCCTCTCTCTCTCTCTCCTCTCTCTCTCTCTCTTTACCTCTCTCTTTACCTCTCTCCCCTCTCTCTCTCTCTTTCTCTCTCGTCCCTATTCGAACAATTTTACAAATATCCTATAGGACCTCATGTCTTGTACACTTGATTATTTATTTCGTTTGACCCTTGCTGTCCTCTCACCTAAGAACCATTGCCAATCCTCGCACTGACCTGCTCTATTTAATATCATTTATGATGTATAACCTCGTCCATTAATTGAACTCGAAATATTTATTTGTCCTCATCATGATCATTATACGCAGCTAAACTACATCTTATATTTCCTGTAACTCTTGGCTCACTCTTTCTTTCTCTCTTTAATCATTTCTTCACTAGGCCTACTCTACCAACCTCCTCTGTCTACCTACCTTAAGCTCCTCTTCTACTCTCTCGCTCTGTCAGCATCCTCATCGTACAAAACTGATTTTGTGTAACTTACCCAACTAAAGCTGTTATGACTGTATGTTACCATTACTTTAATTATGATTCCGATTTTTTTTTCTTCAACTTTTTCCCGTGAAAAACAAATTTCCGAATGGATAATAAATGCTTAAATTCGATTTCAATTTTTATTGAATGCTGGAAAACTCGATTCTAAAGTTCACGATAATGTAATAGAAATGCTGACAGAGTATACTTCTTGGTAAAGGTTCATAGCAGCGGTCATATTGTAAAGCAACTACTTACAGAGAGTGAGAAATATATATTCTGAAAAAAATATTCTCTAAAAAGAGGAGAAATCATTCATTGCCTTGCTATTTAATCACGAAAATATCTTTGTCAAGTTTATGACAGAAAACGGAGATGAATACACTTTCATTCCCAATCTGTTCTCTACATAAAAAAGGGTTAACGCGAAGGATCCAGGGAAAAAAAAGAGAAATACACTGTAACTAGGTTAACTTCAAAAGAAGATATCCATAAATAACCTCTGATAGAAGTTTAAAATGCATTAAGTGCCTAGATGCAAGTACAGGATTTTTAATGTTTATTCTAACATCGAATGATATGAAACTTTTTGAAATTATTAAAAAACAAGAAGTTTTGCGACCACTTCGATGCATGAATAAGATGTTAGCCTGCCGAGGACTCTGGGATCGTGGGTTTTACAAAGTTTAATTTGGCTATTGTTTGAACAATATTGTGGGTGTTCTCATGGAAGAGAATGGGAAATATGCTTGCTTTGAGGATAGATGTTATTAAGCTCATAAACAAACTCAATATACAATGTATTAGAAAAATACAATAGTGTATCAAAGAGAAACCACCGCTTAATTTCCATTAAAGGTCTGCGAGCACATTATTTTGTTATGACTTTGTTAATTACTCGATGAGGGGGCGATGTCTTCTCCATAATGTATGATCAAACCCAAGGTTAAGAGATGACAGTATTGATGGAGCGAGTGGTAGGTCATCACTCATTTACCTGACTAATCAGTCAAGTGCGACTATCACCGGATCATGGGATTCTCTTGCCTATAATACTTAAAGAATCTCTTTCTTTCTCTCTCTCTCTCATTCTTTTTTTTTAAAGTGGAAGTTAAGCCCGATACTCGGATGGTTTATAAACGATACAGAAGCAGAACAAATGACGGAAACAGATCAGTGCACATTAATTCCTTTGAGAAAGATCTGATTAAAATGAAGAAAGTTATTAGTGTTTGAATTTGCATTTGATCAAACACAAGCCTGCAACACGGGGGTTTATTTATTTTGGTCCTTTTTTATTTTAGATGAAATACTCAAGAAAACGCCTACATTAATTTTATCCTAATTTGTTTTATTGGATGCGGGACAGAATAGACGCGTAGCCTACGGCCGGTATTGTTAGCCACATTCGAGTTTTCGGACAAGAAGCAGGAGATAATTCGTGATTCGGCAGTCTTGACTGTATTTGAAATAGAGCATCCAATATACCTGGTATTAAAAGGTACCCTGTCAATGAATACAAATAATCCTAGCCTGTAGGTCTTTGATGAAGACTAGCTGATGCTGCTCGGGTAAGCTCCTATAAGAATGTCTTTTATTTCGAGGGAATGCTTTCAATACACTTTAAAGGCGGGGTGACATCCCGGGTGACATCCAAATATAAGTTTATTCCTGTTGATGTGCAGGGCTGCATACAACTCACATTTTGTTATTCATACATCAAAATATATGTCATAGATTTTTTAAATATGTTTAAATATGTTAAAACATTTCTCAGACCTGCTAAGCTCCACTCTAAAAATTGCTCCAGATCTCATTCATCTTGTGACGCCATCTATCAATCATTAGTACGCTAACAAGAGACAGTGGTATGTAGCTTCACCAGAGCTGACACCTGTATACAATAGACCATACAATACCAACATAGGAGCATGCCTGCATAGGAGTTGCTATGTCAGGCGTGCTGTGGCATCACCAATAAAAGATGTAGAGGCATTGTATGAACGAATGCAATTGTTTTGTTATCATGTGCTGAGCTGGGGTAAAAAACATTACCTCCAATATTTCGTGAATACTAAAAAGGGCAAGTTTTCACCAAAAGGTCGGGTAAAGCGACCACCCGACCCGACGCGGTGATCGATGATTCGAAGTCAGCCATGTGTTATTTGATTTTAACAGACGTATATCACTCAGATATGATTATTTACGCATGGGGACCGACCTTTAATGTCACCATCCGTATATAAAGAATAATGAATTTTCAGTACAGAGCAAAGGGAAGAGGCCTATGAACGATACGTCACAGGGTTGCCATTTTATGTTTCATTGATTACAATAACAATTTTTCAATTTTTTATCGGATTTTGCTCGAACTTTCACTTATTCGTTTTTCTCACTTGTTTCTGCTTTAATGCTTGTAATTTTGTCTCTATTTTTTGAATTCTTTTCTCTTATGTTGCTCATTGGAGTCCTTCATCACTCTCCATTCCGGTGACTTACATGGAATGACACAGTCCTTGACCGTGGCAATGTTCAACATTGTTCAACGTCTCGGCGCGGCCGAGACTCCATCCTCGCGGAAGTGTAATCAAGATGTTTGCCGAACGCAATATCACAGCCTTCTCCAGCTATGCGAGTAAATTAATTAATTGCACACCAATAACCGTATCAAGTTGTGCGGAGGAGTAATATATCTTTTATAATCATTGTGCCTTGATAATATAATCCCATTAATTAGTCCTCATCGACTAATTTCCCACTAACCTTGGACGTAGAATCAAGTGACCGCTTGTCTACTCTGACACCGTGACGATGTGGTGGTATAATCAGAGTTATAACAGGACGGTAAGTAACATCCAAACAAAACGAATAACTCAAACCAGTGTTGAGGGTGGGGTATAACCGGACTGTGTCTCTCTCTCTTTAAAAAGAAAAACAGAAGAAATATATAGAAAATGTGATCCCTTTAACTCTTCTACCAAGAATGCACCAGAATAAAAAATAAAAAATAAAACAATATATATATACATATATATCTTTTTTCTAAATTCGGAATTAATTATTTTTATTAAAACCCCAGAATCTGCCCTGGTTAAGGGCTGTGTTCAATGAGTAAAAAAGTCTCTGGCCCTATAATCAACTTCCCTTCCAGTTCATATTTCAGTGTACCATTTGAGCTACTTCGATGCCTTAATTAGGCAAAGCACATGCACCCTGCCTGGTATCTCTAACATTCTTGTTTGTTGCTGCACCTTGACGTATACGAAGTGGCCAGGGCTTATCAATTGATACCTCAGATGAGATTCTAGTAGTCGTAAGGAGGACAAGATGCGTTAACAAAAGACATTTCATAGTCATTAGGGTTACACTTGGTGCTAGGAAGTATTGTAGATTAATCTCTGGCCAAAGAATGTGTTAAGTATACCTTCCTTGATTGGGCTCGAACCCATGACCTTCTGATCTTCAGTCACGTCTTCAAACCACTCGACCACCTATTAGGACATGACCCTCTTTGGTTTGAATTGTAATTTATGATTTCTTGTGGAGAGGGGTATAACTAGATACTAAAATATCGTTTGGTGCAACCGGAATTCATTTTTGCCAACATAACAAAATTAATACGGTCTATCACACAATGGATCTTAACACAATGTTGCCATTGTATGAATCAGTTTTATTCGACAAGCAAGACCTGCTAGTCCACCATCTCTAGGAAGATTGCGTATAAATCTTGAGGAAAATTGGATTATGATATATATAGGGCCAAATTTCCAGGGGTTGTTAAGTGTTATGACGAGAATGATATAACAATTCAATATAAACTACACGCACATTATCTTGTTGATAAACCTTCTTCTGCATCAATTGTTTTTCTTCTTCAGTGAAAAGCACGTTTTCAAGCTACGAGCGATTTTTTTTTTTAAATGAAGTCACACAAACGCACTTACACCGTAGTATATAATGAGTGGGATAGAACATAAAAGAAGAACATATAATATTAATTATTTAACTTGCATTGCAAGCAAATAACAAAGACCTGGGTGATTTGAACGAGATCACATGGAGGAAAAGAATACCCCAGAAACCTTAAACCGTTGAAGTGGATTAAATTGTTAATGTGAAGCCGGAGTAAAGTGTATCACAGGCGCGAAAATATAAGAACAGAAGCAGTGAAGGGCAGATCATATTATCACTAGCAAAGAAGTGCAGGGCAGATTATATATCATTAGCAAAGCAGTCACCTGATCTTCATCTTTAAGGCACTTAATTTTGTAGAATAGATACATCGCTCTTCGATCAAAGTTGCAGGTAGGATCAATAGCTCCTTGGTAGGATGTAGGAAAACGATCAGTGTACAATTGCACGTATTATTTCCCACAGGCCTAACAGGTGAAACATGATTTACCAGCTTTTTCATTATCAAAAAATTAGGTGGAAGAATATCAGAAGTTGCCCTATAGGGTGGTTGTCCTAGGGGTAGTTGTCTGGGGGTAGTTGTCTGGGGGTAGTTGTCCGGGGGTAGTTGTCCTGGAGGGTGGTTGTCCCAGGGGTAGTTAGCTGGGGGATAATCAACCTAGAGGGTAATTGTCCCGGGGGGGGGGGGGGGGGGTAGTCATCCTTGGGGGTAGTTGTCCAAGGGTTGGTTATCCGGGGGGGGGGGGGTGTCCAGGGGGTAGGTGCCCAGATACGCTTCAAATTACTTCATATTCGCAAAATAACAAAAAAATAGCTGAAATTATATTTGACCAAACGTTCATGTCACATGTATATATACAGTAGTACCATAATTATACACATTTCTTTGTAATGTATGTGACTTTCAGCAAGACTGAATCGATTTCTGATCACTCTGATAAACTCAAAACCTTGCAGTATAACCTACGTCAATGCTTATGCTCCATTCTCGGCCTTTTCCTATTGTATCCAGACAGTTTCTTTAACAATTCCATCTCGAAATAGGAAAATTGATGTGGAAATGGTAACGATGTGAGCTCAGTTATCTTTCTATTCACATACCGCGGGGACCATCAAAATATTGATTTACGTACATAATACATATCATAACCATGGTGATATAGTAGGCTTGAATCAGTACCGAATTATTACAGAATATGCTTCATTTTCATGATCTATATTCCTCCCAGCACTTACCTTGCTCTTTTTAAATGATAATTCAATTCAGTAATTTTCAACAAGATTCATTTTTTAAACATCTCTTAATGCTATGGTCACATTACCTAAAAGTAGCCTGCTCGGCGGCCGAGCGGCGAGTTTTTAACCAATTCTGCCCGGCGGCTGCCCGGGCACCGAGCGGCGGCCGCCCAGGCACCGCTCGTTTTTAGGGCATCGCTCGGTCGCCGCTGAAGTTTTAGCGCGGAGTTAAAATTTGGGCGGCGCCTGCTCACTTTTCGCTCGCCGCCCAAAATACGCTCGGTGCCTGGGCGGTCACCGCCCGGGCACCGACCGAATTGCTGGGCGATGCCTCAATTCCAGCAGCGACCGAGCAGGCTACTGATCGGTCGGTCGCTGCTCAGATTTGTGACCATGGCATTAGAAATAAGAATCTACACAATTCACGCTGATAAAGGAGGAAATTGTACAAAAGAATTAAAGAATACATGAACGATGAGTACACTGCCCTCAATAGATTAGTATTGGTGGTAATGATAGTAGTAGTATAGTAGTAGTAGTAGTAGTAGTAGTAGTAGTAGTAGTAGTGGTAGTAGTAGTATAGTAGTAGTAGTAGTAGTAGTAGTAGTAGTAGTAGTAGTAGTAGTAGTGGTAGTAGTAGTAGTAGAAAAAGAAGTAGTAGTAGAAGAAGAAGTAGAAGTAATAGTACGGCAGTAGCAGTAGTCTATAGCAGTAGTAGTATAGTATCGTTGTAGTATTACACCACTGATCATAACGTTCGAATAATTTGCTTTCTTACCTTTTGTAATGAAATGATTGTGGCAATATTTATTTTTTTGATTTAAAAAAAAAAATCTTCTCAGAACTCCATTAATCAGTCTCTACGACTCTTTAGATTGATCATTACATTTCTGAGAAGATTTAAACTAATTATAAACTTATTAACAAAACATTGCCACAATCATTTCATGAAATTAAGAAAGAAAATGTATTCTAACTTTATAGGCAACAGTGTATAGTAGTAATAGTAGTAGTAGTAGTAACAGCAGCAGCAGCAGTAGAAGTAGAAGTAATAGAAGTGATAATAGCAGTAGTAGTAAGGGGTAGTAGTAGTAGTAGTAGTAGTAGTAGTAGTAGTAGTAGTAGTAGTAGTAGTAGTAGTAGTAGTAGTAACAGCAGCAGCAGCAGTAGAAGTAGAAGTAATAGAAGTGATAATAGCAGTAGTAGTAAGGGGTAGTAGTAGTAGTAGTATTACTAGTAGTAGTAGTAGTAGTAGTAGTAGTAGTAGTAGTAGTAGTAACAGCAGCAGCAGCAGTAGAAGTAGAAGTAATAGAAGTGATAATAGCAGTAGTAGTAAGGGGTAGTAGTAGTAGTAGTATTACTAGTAGTAGTAGTAGTAGTAGTAGTAGTAGTAGAAGCAGTAGTAGTAGTAGTAGTAGTATTAGTAGTAGTAGTAGTCATAGGCGCCGGAAGTGGGGGGGGGGGGGCAGGGGGGCAGCTGCCCCCCCAATCACAAAAGTGGGGGGGGGGGGGGGCAAAAGGCATTTTTGCCCCCCCAAAACGCCCCCCCCCCCCCCTCCAAAAAAAAAAAAAAAGTAGTATTTTTAACCCAAAAGAACATAACAATAATAAAAACCTGAATTAAATCACATATACAATATCATTCAAAGGAAAGGAAAGTTCACAGGAATTAAATTGCGCATGCCACCTATACGGTATTTATCAACGGAGGTCCTTATAATAGCGATACGCGCATATCGTGGACATATTGTGCGAAAATGGGAAAGCGTGTCTGTTTTTTTGTTATATGGGTGAGAAGACATGAGCCCCTGAACGCTGGCATACTGATGAGGGGGGTGTATTTCTTATTCGATACCAGTGATTTGCAAATGTTGCTGTTATGACATGATTTTTCGGTATTTTTTTGTAGGTCATACCTTTTTATGCATTTTTTGGAAAATAAGAAATTCCCTAATGCGCAGTCGGGCTAAAGGTGAGCCCCCTGGAATGTTTGCCCCCCCAATCCCAAACTGCTTCCGGCGCGCCTGGTAGTAGTAGTAGTAGTAGTAGTAGTAGTAGTAGTAGTAGTAGTAGTAGAAGAAGTAGTACTGTAGTAGTAATATGAAGAAGAAGAAGGAGTACGTCGAAGTAGTTGTAGTAGTAGTGAGATTGTCATTAATATTAAAGTTTTGCGTCACGGTCATCGATCCCAATCCCAAATTCATCGCAAAAGAATCATTTTGCATCACTCTGGCACTCGTCAATTGCCTTATACACACATGAGGGCGCATTTTGTTTCTTTAAAAAGAAGATTTTGCTTCTATGGTAAAAATTTAATTTCGTAATGATGCCACACTAGGTAAGATGGGGCTATATGCCCATGAAGAAGATATTCTCTACGACTGCGGAGAAACTCAGACGATTGACCACAGCTTGCAGTGCGGCGGAACGGGCTGCACAGATGAAGACCATCGGGCGATGGAAGAACTTAAGTTAATTAAATTTAATTCAGGAACTTTACATAACTATCTTGATCTAAGGAGACACGAACGACAAGTTAAGATATGAAATAATGTATGCGGGCACCTCTCCGCCGAATACACATAAATACAGAAATCATATATTCGGTCAAGGCCGCGATACACAAACATGAGGATATGATCGGGCATCTCATTGCCCAACATTATCATATTTCTAAAGTGAGTAAACGAACGAGCGTGGTAAAAAATGTAATTTCGAAATAACAAAATTAAAATATATTAATACTTGCTACGCTCTTTAAATTTTAATAGCTGTGAGCGAAGGAAGTAAGCGAGGAGAGAGAGAGAGAGAGAGACGCACACACGCACACGCGCGCGCACACACATATTAATATTTTAAAGCTATTTTCTCATAAAATTAGTCTAGTGCTTCTAATATTTGGTTTTCGCGAAATCGATGTTATTTCTACTTTTAAAAGATTTTATATATATATATATAGCTAAATTTCTCTCGCGGCACCCTTAGATAAGTCTTGCGGCATTCCGGTTGAAAAACGATGTCCTAAACGATTAATCGCCTAAGAAAGACTTTAAACTTTTAAAGGGGAAGTCAACCCTGATATTAAGTTGGTTTTAATAGAAGTAGAAACATTCGAGACACAGGTCGGTGGTAATTTCAGCAAAAATCGATTAGACATACGAATATTTTGCATTTTTGAAGATGCAATCAATCAAACACATATTGACAACTCTGTGACGTATCTTCCGAGCTCCCCTCCCATTTACCCTGTTCTATGGGAATGTTCCATCATACTTTCACCCTAATTATAATTATTTAAAAAATGTTTTTATACAGCTTCTGTATGAAATAAATCTATTTCGTCATCAATTACTGAGAAAATGAAAGCTTATGACATTTTCTGTACACGGCAAATTGGAGGGGAGCTCACAAAATACGTCACAGTGTTGCCAATTTGTGTTTCACATAATTATGACAACATACAAAATTCATAACTTTCCTTTTTTTAAAGCGGATACTGGTCAAACTTTAATTCATTTGTTCCTCTCATTTTTCTACTTTTATTGAAACCAATTTATTAACAGGGTGGACTTTCCCTGTTAAAGGGTGTTTTTTCTGATGATACGCACTCATCAGAAGCGCTTAATAACAGAACGAGCAATAGTACTCAAAACAAGCAATGTAAAGGTCGAACTTTTTAACAACTACTGTAATTCTTCATGACCTTGGAATAGGATATGAATGATTGCTCAGACAATTCTATATCGGACTCCAAAGGGGAACCGTACCGTATAACATCACACTGGCAGAAAGAAAAGAAAAATCCGTGTTGTGTCTCTTTGCATGCTTTCATGACCACAAATAGGAGACGAACCTTGAGTTCGCTTCATTGAGACTCTTTGCAGTGGTTGGGGATGGCACTATAGCTGGAACTGCGCGGGAACAAAGTGCACAGACATAGTCAATTGTGCATTCATGGATGTACACAATTTGATACCAATAAGAGGGGAATTATACCATTATTCTCTTAGATCGCATTTGATTACTTTTGGCTACATTCGATACGATACTTTATGAAGACAGTATGTGATCATTTCACATCAGTTTTTATGAATTCAACCCATCATTGCGTGTTGCTCAGTGAGGCTGATCTGACTTACGTCTCGACACATTTTTTTCTTCAAAGTCAATTTGGACTATGGTATTCTGTTTTCATGAGGAACAATACTTATCGAAACAGAAAGCAAAGTTTGAATGTTTACAAGTTTATGGACCATGCAGGAATAACTGATCACAATGATTTGCTATAAGGGATCTCGTCTATCTGTTCTTCTTCTGTCATCCTTCATTGTAATCATCAGTTATTCTGGTTCGTCTAATGGTGAGTAAAACATTAATTAACTTACATGCATTATCCTCACCCTTTCAAAATGAACATCATTATTATAAAAAAAAATTACGAGAGGCGCGTCATAAAAAATAAAACATTGTTCAGCCTGGCGTTCATTAATGACTACAGACAACAGCATTGTGTGTAGTTTAAAAGCGTAATATATATTGTCATTCTGGGCACATTATTAATTGAACATGGAAGTAACTTCGCTGCACAAGCAGAAGGTGAAGGTTGTTCACTTACTCAAAAGTTCATCGGGAGAGGGTCTGCAGCCCACAGCCTGCGTCTCAACGCTTTTATTTACGTCCATAATATATTCACCTTTTTCATTCAATTATTGTATTTTTGTTGTTTAAATCAGAGCTGGCGCATGACCGCCCAAGGGCGTACTTAAGGACAGTCACTACACGTCAAAGCGAATTATACATCAATAGATGTACAGAATCGCAGTTAATTGATGGATAGGTATTTAGGGGTCGTTAGTTAGAGGGGCGCAAGGGGGGTGTGAAACGGGAGAGAGAGAGAGAGAGAGAGAGAGAGAGAAAGAGAGAGATAAAGAGAAAGAGAAAGAGAGAAGCGTGAGGGGCGGGGTGAGGGTGGTCGGGAATGCCGGCAATAAAGAGAGACGGGAAAGCATACTTGATTTTTTTTTGTTCGGGGGGGGGGTGTAAATCAAGTGGAATGAAGTTTGTAAATGTTGGAATGAAAGTGGGTTTATCTTGCCAAGTCTTTAATTTCACCATCAATTCCAGGTCAATGGGACTGCTTTAACCGCCGCACCTGGTCTTACTATGGGACTAGGGACTGGACCTCCTGTGTTCTTACAGGCAGCAAACTTGATTGTACTCACTGTGAAAACTGGACCTCTATCATTGGAAACTGGAGCAACGCTGATGATCTCATCGATATATACGGTAAATGGCCCGTTTTTCTTCTCTGATGCTAAGTTCACACCGACGCCGAATTGATGGCGCATTAAATCGGCGAGCAAAGCGGCGGCAAAGCGTAACAAAGCTTAATTAAAGCGTAAAGACCGTAATAGAGCGTGAGAAAGCTTTGAGCAATTCGGGACGTTCGGCAAGAGCGCCAATTTTTTTTAAACTGTTTAAAAATTTGAGGCGATCTGTCACGAATTGCGTAAAGCGGGGAGAGCGTATTAAAGCTTATCAAAGCGTCACAAAGCTTATCAAGTTTTGCTCAAAGCGTAGGAAAGCTTAACAGAGTTTAAATTTTTGGCGCTCTTGCCGAATGTCCCGAATTGCTCAAAGCTTTCTCCCGCTCTATTACGGTCTTTACGCTTTAATTAAGCTTTGTTACGCTTTGCCGCCGCTTTGCTCGCCGATTTAATGCGCCATCAATTCGGCGTCGGTGTGAACTTAGCATAACATATCTCAGGAGATCGTGATATTTTTTGAAAAAATGACGCCGAATTGATCGCCGATTTAAAGCGCGACATTCGGCGTCGGTGTGAACTAGGCATTAACAAAAATGACCATCATTCAAGCTTTATCACGTTACCGCAATGATGTCCATGTAATTGAAGAATTTAGACATAGAAGAACCCAAATCGATATGAGATCGGATTGAAAATTCGGAAGAAATAAAATTCAATTTACTACATCCAAGTAGATTCTTAAAGCGGGACTGCACTTCTTGTAGCTACTTGCGCCCTCTAAATACCAAACAATGCCTAAGCGGTACCCGTTGGTCCCCCAATTGTCCCCTTTTTCTTATGTTAATTGAGAGCTGATTTGATGAGTGTCCACGCGGGGAGGTTTAATCCCTCATGACTTAACTAGTGCAGACAGGCTTTAAAAATATATAAAGTAGAGTCTTAAAAAATAAATCAAACATTTAATAGTGGTCACTGAGTAATCATTAACTTTATTTTCCACGAGAATGTAGATAGTATCGAAAGTGCAATCTTAATTCAGAGATTTGCTAAATGTCTCGACAAAGGATTTGTTCCTTAGCATTCGTCTGTAAAGGTAGTTTGGATTCTAATGGTAGGCTGCCAATTGAAGAAATCGAAGATAAAATTTGAATGTATAGCACACTGTGGGACATTAGTTTGTAGTCCTAATGTTGTCTTCATAATAAAATAATCTGATTCGGTGTTTGAATCCCGGTCGGGGGCTTGTAGCAAATAGATAGGGCTCTACGTAGGGCCTACATGGCGGCATGTATTCTTTGCAAATACCTTTAAATGCTCGTTCATGTAATACGCTCGTTCATGTAATACGCGGTAAAATCGTGGCGTTTTTGTTAAATTTAATGACGCAAAGTGTAAGACACTTCATATTCCTGTATCTTTCAACACAGAGCTCAGTGAATACGTGCACGTCCTTGATGTGCACAGTTGCCATTAATTTACACGTAAAAACACGACGGCGGCTTTTTGAGGATTACCACGTCATATATTATGAACAAGTCTTCATACAAGATTTATTAGCCCAACGCACCTTGGTGAACGAACATGATTTATGAAGGCAAAGATTACGATTTAAAGTCTTTGCAACCGTCCTCATAAAAGCATTATCTAGCATGGGAAGGGAGACAATAGACTTTGTAGATCAATGATGCTACTTTAGCAGCCATACCAGACTTATGCTTTCTGCAAATCTAATCACCTTCTTCTTTAAAGGGATCCGGTAACTTTGTCTCAGATTCTGAAACAAAATTCTGGATTTAGCTCATGCTGCAATGATAATTATAAACCTTTAGGTCAGTCAGGATCCCCATGACTTTTACAAGCCGATCGCCTGTCTGATTATCAAGATATTTATGATTGGAAATCGAAACCAAATTTTGCGTTTGCCTAAGGGTTTTCATAACACTACAGTCTATTGGGGAAAACGAGTATGGTAAAACCGGTCACTCAAAGATTTTTTACTTTTTTGAGGCACTTCTTGATCATTTTGAAGCGCAATTTTGTTTAGGGCTTCAATATTACACCATATCACAGACACTGATAACACGTAGGGCCGGGTATTCTCTGCTTTAGTGATCGTCTTAAACATCACGCCTACAATGCGTTAAGAATCTTGACACTATAATGAATTCCTATCCTGATTTCGGTATATTGATTCTATATGTGTCAAGAAGAGCAAATAAGCTACATTGGCGCCGCAATTCGTGAAATTCCTAGTTAATACAATTTTGCTAAATCCATCAGAGCTGCCGGAAAAAATGTCAGAATGAGAAAATGTTCCCAAGTGGACGAAAATTATGCACGAACCTGGTTAAAAATGTGATCATCTTTTTTAAATATTGGTAATAGACTGAACTACAGGTAGGCCTATAAACTTATACTTAAACATTTATGGTAGGACGTCTTATAATATCTGTTCCGTTTTTACATCAATGAATAGACAGTTTAATAGCGAATAATTCCTAAATCAAAGAGAAAGATTTGGCTTGATACACATATTAGGCTAATGCAAGTACAGAAATCATACAAAATTACAGAAATAATTAGTAAACATCATCATCTTAACCAGGATATGAAGCTCTGCTCCATCTATACTCTACAGGCAGTATTCATTCACAAGCATAACCATGGTAACGAGACAGTTTATACTTTATGTAGTGTAATTATCTACTTTGAATGTTCAGAATTACAAAGTGTCAGCATCATTAGTAATAAGTAAACATCATCATCTTATCCAGGATATGAAGCTCTGATCTATCTCACTCTAAAAGCAGTATTCATTGACAAGCATAACCATGGTAACGTGACAGTTTATACTTTATGTAGTGTTATTATCTACTTTGAATGTTCAGAATTACAAAGTGTCAGCATCATTAGTAATAAGTAAACATCACCATCTTATCCGGGATATGAAGCTCTGATCTATCTCACTCTAAAAGCAGTATTCATTGACAAGCATAACCATGGTAACGAGACAGTTTATACTTTATGTAGTGTAATTATCTACTTTGAATGTTCAGAATTACATAGTGTCAGCATCATTGCTTTACAATTAAAAGTACAATTCCAATACCTGAAAATATTTATATGTGGTAGTAGTTCCTATAGAACATGCGCAAGAATAAGAAAGAATTCACTCTCGACCGACGAAAAGGAAGAAAAAAGTAGTTGACAAAAAAACCCACAAAACACACACACACACACACACACAAAACAAAAGACATGTTATATAAACATGACTAGTAGGCCTGAGACATGGAACGAAAGAGAGAGAGGGAGGAAGAGAGAGAGAGAGAGATAGAGAAGGAGAGAGAGAGAGAGAGATAAAGAAAGAAAAGAGAGAGAGAAGGAGAGAAAAGAGAGAGAGAGAGAGAGAGCTAGGCGGAAGAGGGTATGTGAGAGAGAGGGAGAGAGAGAGAGAGCTAGGGGAAGAGGGTGTGTGTGTGAGAGAGAGAGAGAGAGAAAGAGAGGGGGAGAGGGAGAGAGAGATAGATAGGGGAATAGGGTAAGAGATAGAGTGAAAGAAAGAGAGAGAGAGAGAGAGAGAGAAGGGGGGATGGGGCAAGGGGACTGCATTATGAGTGAGTACCACGAGTGATAAAATGAACGAAATATGACCATTAGTTAATCCCTTCTTGAAAGCCTTAATGGACATTGTGTAATTTAACTTATTAGCCAGATAATATCCGGAGGTTGCAATGTAATCTAATACCCCATTCACAGTGGCCTCAAACACCGCGACAGCAGCGGGACTGTCCCGCTGCTGTCGCGGTGTTGTCTTCAGTGTGAAGGCTCGGACCCGTTATAAACTATCGCGGGATAACACCGCCTAGCGATAACGCCGACACAAACTATCGCTAGGCACGCCTAGCTACAGCAGCGGGACAGTCCCGCTGCTGTCGCGGTGTTTACTCAGTGTGAAGGCTCTCCGCTATAACACCGCGACAAACACGTGTGATTTGTTTACTTACCTATCACTGACCTCTTTTCTCCAGCAATGGGGAACATAAAGTGAAATAGAAATAAAGTAACCAGTGGATTTAAATTGATTTTATTATTATGTAGATATTATAATTATCCAAATAAAAATATTTCACACTTCAAAAATTAAATATTCTGACTGGAAGCAATAAAAATGCTAGTTTTTTAAAAAGTAATATGATCGAGGATACAAAAAGCAACTTGACATGCTAGCGTGCGCAATTTCAAGCAATCGAAAACCCCGCGCTGAAGTATTTCCGGTCATATCGGGGTCACTCGCGGGTCATGAGCCATGCATACACGTGTTTGTTACGGAGGTAATAAAAATCACCCGCTGCAGCGTGAATGGGTACATGATATTTATCCCGCTGCCGCAGCGGGATAACTTTTCTACTGTGAATGCATTTGTAGCGGTGTTATGGCGGTGTCGCCGCTCCGCTACAACGCCGCTACAAATTTCAAAACCACTGTGAATGGGGTAAAAGTGTCACTTCTCCTAACTAGCGCCAGTGGCTCCGTGTTGGTAATGGCAAAAGCATGCTTTACATCACGTAACAGGGATCACTAGGTATTAATAAAAGAAAGGTAATTCTTCGTGTTTCCTGGAGGCGCATAAAAATATGTCAATCCTTCCCCGATATTAAACATGTCAAATTAGACATCTCAATGGAATGCCTTCGGCTTACATAAAGTAATTTTGTCTTTAATAGTAATGAATGGCAAAGCTTTATCACCAAGAATTTAACTCTGTAAGTTAGTGGAACTTGCATGACGACATGAAAAATGGATGCAGGAAGTAAGATGCAGCTAGAGTAAGGAAAATGCATTAACTTTAATAATAATAATAATATTGGATTCTTGTATAGCGCACGTATCGACCTTGCAAGGTCCTCAAGGCGCTCCAACATATACCCGGCTATGCTAGGCTGCCGATTTCGACGCTTTAAGATGCGACAATGCAAAAAAGCATTGACTTGTCGTTTTGTTTAATAAATAATGATGATAATAATAATAGGCATTTCTATAGCGCCGTCTATCTAGAAATCCTATTGCGAGGCGCATTTATTATTACCCCGGCTTTATCCTAGCTGCCATTACAGCGCTCCAACATTTGAATTTGAAGGAATTAATTCCTGCCAGGTACCCATTTACATCACCTGGGTTGAGCCTGGCAAATGTAGATCAATGTCTTGCCAAAGGACACGATTGCCACGGCAGGACTCGAACCGCGGACCTTGTGATCGACAGTCCGGCGACCTATTCCACTCGACCACGACACGCTTCCAGTACTGAGTGTCCCTGAAAAGGGAAACCCAAGTTGGTTGGAAAATTACTCAAGAATTCCAAATTATTGTTTCGATATAAAATGGCACATCATTGGAAGGCCCATTTTCACATTTTTCATAAATATGACACGAGAACTATGATCAAGAAGTCACGTGACCTTTTCCCGCCAGTTTGAAGTAGATCGAAGTGTCAGAAACACAATTGTTCCAAAATAAACGAATTGCTGCTAATTTTGGTTTATCATGCTTTTTTAAGGAAATTAAATGATATGGAATTATTTATCATTGGAAATAAACATCATTTAAAAGCCCATGACACCATCTGCCACATGGCACCGTAAGTATATTAGAAGAATCACACTGGGACCTAGCAAGCACAATTTCTAATGGGTATGGCAAAATGGCATTTGTTCAACTGACTCATTTTATTTCCTAAAATGTCATGTGCTTAAGCAAGGTATGCTACCTTCAACAATTTAACAAAATAGTTCCAAGCGGACCATTCGGAAGTGATTTGATTTGATTTGTTTTGATTTATTGGTTTCTGGATCTTTTTTCTTTTTTTCATCATACATTTTCATGAACATAATATGGCTTGATACAATATTTCAAGTGTATATCAATTTATACAGATCATAAACGATATTAAACAAATATATTGAATTTAAACAAATATATTGAATGCATAATTAAAATACATTAGATGCAGGAGGGCTACAGAAATAAGCAAAGTAGCTTGACGTGCCCGCAGCCCTCAACTTAGATACAACAATACAAATTTTAAAAAAAAAGTGACTTGCAGAGAAAAAAAGGAAAGGGGAGAGAAGGAGCGTTGGTGATCAACACAAGGTACACGGTACAGGGTAATACGTGGTCCTTCCATTATGAGTATGGTCTCACATGAACGAAGCGGGTATGAGCTTTTCAATGAAGTGTATATATGCTTAGCAATTATTAGTTCCACATCACTATCATTTCAAAACCCTAATGACCAGAGCGAAGACTGAGATTCGAGAAAGTAAGATATTCCTTAGTGCAACAAAAAAGAAAAAAAAGGAGAATGATATTCAAGATGGTAATTAAAATTGACACTAGACGCGGTATACTTGCCCGTTGTCATGACAATGAATGAAATATAATGTATGGTACGTATATGTTGATTGAATTATTCAGATAGTGAATCGCAGATTATTCAAACGAATTAATAATTGAAATCACCGGCGTTTGTATTGTATTGTATTGTATTTATTTTCCGTCATTTAAAAAAACATCAACATTTATATATATATATATATATATATACAATCATAAAGACAAACTTATTTAAAAAAGAAAGGAAGACGGAGGGATGGCCCTACTTTACAGAGGGGTCCCTATAGACGAAAATAGATAGTACAGAAGTAAGGAAAACTTACAGCAAAATAAGAACTTACAATAATGATAAGAGCAAATTGGAGTAAAACAAGAAACAGGAGAGAAATATTTACGATATATACAAGAGAGAATTATTATTGTTTTTAATTAAAAAAATAGATATTTGTGATTTTAACATCGTATGCTAGACATAAAATTTACTATTCAACAAGAAAAACATGTTAATGTCTGTCGCAAAGATTATTGGAAGAATGGCTATTACGGTTGATGGTCGTAGGTAAAATGGCATATAATTCAGTTAAATCATCCCCCTGTTATTAAATATTCCTCAAAAATTGGGATTATTTTTTCTTTCTATGGAAACTAAAACTACAAACTCTATTTGTACTAATTAGTTATCAATTCATATTGTATTTGCATTATGTATATAGGAATTGAAACGAATGCTCAGATTTGATTTTGATATGATTTGGCAGATCTGGAGGATAATCATTGTCGTGTAGCCGGAAACTCCACAGCACCATGGTGCTACACGAGAAATAGCGAGGGAGAATTGAAGCCTGGATTTTGTCGTACTGACACATGTGCAGGTGAGTGTAATTGTGGACCGTATAAGACTATACAAGTGTAAGTGTAAATGTAAATGTAAATGTAAATGTAAACGTAATTTTAAACGTAAATGTAAATGTAAATGGAAACGTAAATTTAAATGTAAATGTAAATGTAAAAGTAAACGTAAATTTAAATTTAAATGTAAATGTAAACGTATATGTAAATATAAATATAAATGCAAATGTAAACGTAATTTTAAATGTAAATGTAAATGTAAACGTAAATATAAACATAAATGTAAATGTAAACGTAAATTTAAATATAAATGTAAATGTAAATGTAAATGTATCTAAAATGAATAAATTGGGAGGGTGACTTTTGATTTACTTCAAAATTATGTAAACTTAAAATAATACAAATAATGTTAAAATCTACGGGTTTTGTTAATACCAGCATGAATTCCTAATAAATTTAGAACACACTTTATTGATGTATACTATTATATAAATAGGCTCTTTCAATAGTACAAAAAAAGTTAATGTTTTTAAGGGCAATTGCGTTTCCTTATTGGTAATCGTATATCAAATTCACTTGCACGAATAATTTTGAAGTTTCAAAATGAGTATAGAATTCCAATGAGGGATCTTTATGCGTATGCCCGTATATCTTAGAAATATAACTATGAACACTTTTAACAAAAGTGATAGCATCTATGGTTTTTGTTAATATCAGCATAAATTACTAACAAAATTAAGAACACACTTTATTGATGTATTTTGATTTGCTTTGATTGGTCGCTTTATTTAACAACAGTAATACAGTATTACATGTCATACAATTGCATAAGAAGAGAAGCTATTGGTTGGTAAAAGGGGCCAGATAATAGCACATGTGATAGTCGAGCCTAACCACAATGCCCGTTTATCTTAGAGATATAACTTCATTAGATATTGCATACTTTTGATATATTGTTTATGTTGTTTTCCATATCTACACCTTTCTCGAAACACTTTGTTTATACTCCGTACATTGGAATTTGTTGAAGTTATTTACCCCTTTTGAAATTACTGTTACTGTTCAGTTTGCATGAATCTATTTTTTTTAATGCAAATTTGAAACAAATACATTTCAAAGTAATTTGTATTTGCTTTGATTAATAGTATATATTTGGGAAGAAATCGTGAATGCAGATCAACTTTCCCCATGTTAAAGGTACTATGTCCCTTTTGCAGCCAACCTCAAATTCTGTAGAACTTTGCAGGAATTATGAATATGTCATGTATGTCCTATCTGTGAAATTTAAACGTTAGCAGTGTCCTCATATTCAAATTATGCAAGGAAACCCGTTTACTTGCTAGACTTCACTGTCAGACACTATTGAGTGACTGACTGGCTTTTTTTCTTCATTGGTAATAACATCTTTGCGCAGCATAAAACGTATGACCATTCGGTACAATTGTCTGAAAATCAAGACTATTACTTTTGGGCTCTATAGCCCTAAAGTCGATTTGACAACTAATAGTCGTTATTTTCCCACTTGAAGACATTTTCAAGCCCCACCTTTTTTTAGAGAAGTTCTAAATTAGTATTATCTTTCAAATGCAGTTGGAATTTAACTTTTTCATTTTTTTGGCCTGCAAATGGGACATAGTACCTTTAATGGCTGTACTAAGACTGTACTAAGTCATATCCTCTTAAAAAATATGCAAAGCGCGAGGTTCAATATATATCCGACCATCTTTGGGCATTTTCTTTACCAAACCTGAGTAGTAGATTGTCTACTTAGGGTCACAATATAGACAAATTATTTCTAAATGGGCAAAATATCATCAAAGTTAGATGGATAACTGGTTAACCTCATGTTACCTTTTTTTTAAAATCCAGTATTGTGTGTCGCCTCTTTAATGTGACCTTCTATCACGCGTACTATCTCAATTTCTTGCAATAATCCAAAGATAGTAAAAGACAGATCTTTTTCGCAGTACTGTGGGAAATATACCCGTATATCCAATAATTATCAGTAGTCGATATCAGGTTCCATTTTACTGGTTTGGTCAACTGAAAATAATATCCTTTAAAGTCAAGTCTAATGACATCCTTAGCGAAAGCGAACGAGTTTGAACCCGGTCGAGCCTCCAGTTAAAGCCCCACTGCCCTACTTGTAGCTACTTGCTCCCTCTATATAGGAAACTTCCCCAATCGGTGCCTGTTGGTCCCCCATGATCCTCTTTTTCTTATGTTAGTTGAGAGCTGAGTTAATAAGATAGCCACCTGTCAGTGACCTCGCTGTGTGGTCTAATCCCTTTTGGCCCAGTAGTATTGAAGGTCTTTAATATCTCTTCGTTGTCACAAAATTACTGTATTCTAAATAGTTATCTTTATTAGTAGTATTATTATCATGGTTATTATCCTCACTATCATTATTATCATGGTTATTATCCTCACTATCATTATTATCATGGTTATTATTCTCACTATCATTATTATCATTGATATTATTATTCGTTATTATTTGTATCATAATTATCCTCATTAATAATGATAATAATAATAATGATAATAACAATAATAATAATAGTAATAATGACAATGATATCATCTCCATCATCATCATCATCATCATCATCATCATCATCCTTACTACTTTCATGATTATTATCATGCCCCTCCCGAAGCACATGCTGGTTGCAGGAACGGTACCGGTGAAGATTACCGATGGTATGGTCACTACACCGAGTCTGGCTACCTCTGTATCGACTGGGAGAAAGGGATTAATATCACCTTGGATCCTCTATCAGGTATGATCTTGTCAGCAAAAGAGAAGAATATTGAAGGTTGTAGCTTAATAAATCTATAAGGATTCAAACGGCGGATTTTCCGGTCAAGTTCTATAAAGAGGATTGTATGTTCATGATGTAGCTCTAACCGTTACGAGAAAACAGGTCCGGATACATACTTTGATATGAAACGACCTAATTTATCACTTTTAAATTTTTGTTTAGGGTAGGAAGAATGTGCGCCAACACCATAAAGAATCTCGTGACCATGACCTAATTAATTATAGCCCTTGGTACTTTTAGGGTTATCATCGAACAATGAACATTGGTAATAATCATCTATTTGGTTTCGTACAATTACCACGTAAATACCACGATCACAATGAAAGCATTAATACCTAAAAGCTTTTATTGATTCCTAAATCTGGAAACAAACCATTAACCATTAATTAGGTTTATATCTCTGTCAATATTATATTTCTGTGGAAGGGTGAGTGGGGGCAGTTTTTATATCACATCTCTTTGGGATCAATTAATTAACATTACTCACTTTGGCATAACAAAATTATCCATGCTCACTTGGTGAAATGACAAAATCTGATTTCCTCTCATGAAACCAGGTTTGGATGAGAATTTTTGCCGCAACCCCGACGGACGTGATAGGCCATGGTGTTATTACCAGAGTCCAGAGAGCAGCGAAATCCTGTCAGATTTCTGTCAGATAGACGAGTGTAAGTAGACAATGCAATTGTGATATGTATAGTGTATGATATACCCGCCCTTATATAATCATTTTGAATATATGATAAACTCTAATCGGAATAATTTGTCTTTTTTTTTATTCGTTTAGCGATATCCATCACTATTCATATCAAGAACCAAAACAAAATATTCAAACATAAACACAGATAAACAGTAATCAAGCAAACAAACAAATAAATAAAATATATTAAGAGAAATGGGGTAAAGTCGTGTAAAGTATTGTCTTGTCCCTCTCTCGTCTCTGTTGGCACCCCCCTTTTTCTTTCCCCTATTTTGTAGTTCCTTTTGTAGTTACAGATTAGTTAATTTAATTACTCATTATTCCTAAGTTTCATTTGAGGTGTTCACACTTGTACAAGCATTGCTTTTTAGTGGACCCCTCTGTTTCCAACATGTATTTCTTAAATTTGTTTTAAATGCTTATAATTGATTTGTAATGTTTTGTTGGAAACGTGAATAAATTTGAATCTTGAATCTTGAAAGAATCAATCGATGACGTCTCATCGGGAGAAAAGGGAGAGTCCACAAAATAAACATGCTTTTGATCAATTAGCATATCATTCGTTCTTCATGTTTTTTTTAGAGGGAGAGAGAGAGAGGAAGGGAGAGTGGAAAGAGAGAAAGAGAGAGAGAGAGAGATGTGAGGGGGGGGGTGGGGAGGTTATTGAAATACTTTTTTTTAAATCAACTTTTGAAATCTTACTCCATCACGTTGTTACCCGTCACAGGTACACTCGGTGCCCTGTCCCACTTTCAGCTGACGCCCTATGCGCGTTTCGCCTCTTACGACAATCGTGTCATTGAGGACTCTAATATAACGGCAGAGGAGTGCGCCCTCCAGTGCCTTCAAGAGGAATCGTTCTCGTGTCTTTCTGTCAAGTTCCGCGATGTGTATACTTATAACGACCGAAGATGTATCTTATCAGCCCAAAGCATATACACTCTAAACCTAGCAAGGACCCAACCGGTGGACCCGGCGATTTCTAATGTCTATTTTGGACTGTACACTCGAATTGACAAAAGTAAGTAAGCCTCTATATAGGATGCGTCTTGAATGAAATGCAGTCTGACTGATGTATATAATGATATGCCCCAAGAAGCCAAACTATAGAGCGTAGTTATCTTTTTTTTTTTTAATGAGAGCATGGTAGTCTCACTGTTGAAATATTGAAAGCTGTGAATAGATTTATAAATTCACACTTGGCATACCCAGTACAGGGATGCAGCATCAACTATTGATTTTGTTAAGATCGACATTATAGGTCACTCTGAAGGAGCTGTAATCTTCTTTAATGAAGATATTCTGGGTTTGCTATTCATACCAAAAATTAACAATTCAATATCAGACTATTAATTCAATATAAATGTTCTCTTTTACATATCTGTGTGAGTGTATGCCTGTGCGCGTGTGTGTGCAAGTACATGTGTTTGTGTTTCGGTGCGTGTGTGTGTACGTGCGTGTGTGCGTGTGTTTGCGCGTGTGTTTGTGTGTGTGTGTTTGTCTGTCTGACTGTCTTTGTTCAATGCACTGTTTTATTCCTCACCCAGTAAGTTGGCGCAAGTGAAATATGGCAGTCTTGTAAAGATTGTCTGATGTTCAGTCATGCGTGAAGGGATTCAAATGAAAATGGTACCTAAATGTACTGGGAGGATAACTCTATCAAGACATATCATGAAACCTATAATTAAAAAGTCAAACTTCAAACAATACAACTTTTAAAAAGTGGGACATTTTTTTCTGAATCACCCTGTATATCTCTCTTGTCTCTATTCATAGTAGTGACATTTACTGCTTTTCTCTTTTTTTTACAGTATGCGATGCTTTCCTGCCAGATTTTACGAAGCTTTCGGCAGGTAAAAAAGCTCGAAGTTATATATTTAATGATGTTGTTTGAATACCATATACAAACCGTGGAAGGTAGTTAATACTATTAAATGTCTTAAAATGTGTATGGAATAATATGTTCAGTTATCCGTGACATCAAATGTATGAATACGACTCCGAGGTATCATTAGACAGAAAAATAGAGTATTTTTACCATTATACAAAATGTTAGGGAAGAGGTTGTTCCTTTTTTAATATCCTCTGTATGGGGTTTTGACGGCCACTATGCCTATAATGATGATTTCTTACCTGAAATGCCAGATGTACATGTACAGTAATTTACTTGCTATTTCATCAAAATCATAGTTCCAGAATTATTGAGGGGGGGGGGGGAACCCACCGTGGCAAAATGAAACTTTTACTCCCTCTTTTTTTGTTGGGGGGGGGGGGGGGTAATTCAACTACATTATGTCTTTCAGAAGCAATGCTTCAGCTATAAGTAACTGTTATTGTTTGTTATTTTAATTGGGTTGTAGCATTTAACAATTTTGAATTATTTCATTATCTCGGTTTTTATTCCTCGACTCTTAGCTGAATGCCCTTTGCCCCTGAATATCTTGCTGAATAATGGCAGAATCAATGCGAGCTTCTCTGCGTCCAGTTATATGGACGGTCATCACCCAAACCAAACCGATGTGGAAAGTGTCCTAACCTGGATTCCAGCTAATGACGTGACTGGAGAATGGTGGCAGGTAAAATATACGATCATTCCATGTTTTATTCTGATAATGATAAGGATGGTGGTGATGATGATGATGGCGACGACGTCGATGATGAAAGTGATGATGATGTTGATGATGAAAATGATGATGATGTTGATGATAACGATGATGAAGTTGATGAATCACAGCATTGTGTGGACAAACACCCAATGCTAGCAAAGAAATATCTGGTGAAACATAAATTGGATTTCTCTCTTGGATGAAATAAAATTTAAAAGGAATGATATAAAACGAAATTGAATGTTCAAAGAACACCTATTAATGAATTCGAATGCAACTCTGATAAAATTGGGCGGGAAAAGTTAGAGTAAGCGATATAACGATTAATTTCTATATGTAGTACAGTAGACTATATAAACTTGTACGCATATCAACTGATTCTATTCCATACAAGGTGTGCTACAGCGAGCGCGTCCTCATCACTGGTCTCGTTACCCGTGGCAACAAGGAGATGATGGATGGAGAGGGATGCTGGGTTAACTCATTTAAAGTGGACTACAGCTTAGATGGGGAGTACTGGTGGAATCATTTAGATTACCAAGGTGACCCACGTCAACCTATAGTAAGTCAGTCTTCGTTATTTCTTTTGTATCTTTTGTATTTTTTGTTATATGGGGCCTGTCACCACGAAATGAGTCCAGTGTCGCAAAAAAAAATAATCTGTTTTTAAGTATTATATGAATCTACATTAAGTAAGCTTTAAATTAAGGGGTCACACATTAAAATTGATAAATTATATCCAGAAATATGAACAAAAACCTAATTGGACTTAATAACAATGGGATTACCCAGTTTTGAGATAATTAGGTGTAAAGTTAATGATGCGTAACATAGTATAGTCTGGTCAACAACAACATAGCAACAACACACTTCCCATCATTCGATTTCAATGAAACTTTCAACAAACAAAGAAATAATAAGTCGATTTTTGGAAAAATCTTAAATGTGGTAGGTGGGTCAATTTTCAGTACATACACACTATACATCGCTATTACTACGATTGAGCCTAATGCGACACTGGACTCATTTCGTGGTGACTGGCCCCATATATAGAACATAATTTAGTAAGAACATTATGTATGTTTGAGATCGCATGGAGGTAGGGTAAATGGTTTTAGGTATCCGAGGTGACACACATGTTCGCCATTCAGTTGCACTCAACGCGCTCAAGCATGCTATAACCATGAAGGTCATTTACTCCAGCTTCACATGCATGTCTTTATAAAGAAATACACCGGCAGCGTTACAGTTTAATAATTAGTCTATTTAGGTAACCTTAATTACCATAATGTACTCACAATGTTTATTGGCCTGTCATAATGGCATGAAGCGTGAGAAGATGTTATGTAATGTACAGGCGCGCCGGAAGCAGTTTGGGATTGGGGGGGGGGGGGGGGCAAACATTCCAGGGGGCTCACATTCAAGGGGCAGTGACGTAATGAGAAAAAAAAGCTCGGAAGGGGGGGGGGGCAGATGAAAAATCTGCATCACCACCAGTCTTACACGTTACATGCAGGTCCCGCGGAACGCTTTTCAAAGTGGAGTATTATCGATCAGGTAAAGCGTGAATTGGCGTGGGGTCCAGGGCATGAGCCTCGGCAGGGGGTCAAGGGGCTGAGCCCCCGGAAGCTCAGGGGTTTTAGGTATTTAATTACGGTTAGATAAGCATCCAGGGGCCCTCTGTAAGGCAATTGACGTGTTCCAAGGGGGGGGGGAGAGCCCCCAGAAGCTCAGAGGTTTTAATATTTAACTACGGTCAGATGAGCATCCAGGGGCCGTCTTAGGGCCCTTGGTGTGGTCCAGGGGGCAGAGCCCTCAAAAGCTCAGGGGTTTTAGGTATTTAATTACGGTCAGATGAGCATCCAGGGGCCCGCTTTAGGGCCCTTGGTGGGGTCCAGGGGGCAGAGCCCCCGGAAGCTCAGGGGTTTTAGGTATTTAATTAAGGTCAGATGAGCATCCAGGGGGCCGCCTTAGGGACATTGGTGGGGTCCAGGGGGCAAAGCCCCGGAAGCTCAGGCGGTTGAGGTATTTAATAACGGTCAGATGAGCATCCAGGGGCCCTCTGTAAGGCAATTGACGTGTTCCAAGGGGGGGGGGGAGATCCCCCAGAAGCTCAGAGGTTTTAATATTTAACTACGGTCAGATGAGCATCCAGGGGCCCGCCTTAGGTCCCTTGGTGGGGATCCGGGGGCGGAGCCCCCGTAAGCTCTGGGGTTTTAAGCATTTAATTACGGTCAGATGAGCATTTTTAATACCTTATTTGTGACATTGGCAGGTCACTTATTTTTTTCTCCGTCTTTCTTTCTTTTTCTCTTTAACATACTTTTTCTGAAAGAAGGGGGGGGGGGGGGGGGCTCGAGCCCAGCCACTTTGCAGACCATGACATAAAGGCTTCTAAATAAGCGTATTTCGCCTGACTGTAATTTGGGAATTTCTTATTTTCCAACAAACGCATAAAAAGGTATGACTTACAAAAAAAATGGAGAAAAAATGCCGGAAAATCATGTGACAACATCAACATTTGTAAATCACTTGTTTCGAATAAGAAATACATCACCCCCCCCCCCCCCCCCCATCAGTACGCCAGCGTTTAGGGGCTCATGTCTTCTCACCCCTATAACAAAAAAACGGAAACGCTTTCCCATTCTCGCACAATATGTCCACGATATGCGCGTATCGCTATTATAGAAACCTCCATGGGGGGGGGGGGGGGGGGGGGGGGGGCTCGAGCCCAGCCACTTTGCAGACCATGACATAAAGGCTTCTAAATAAGCGTATTTCGCCTGACTGTAATTTGGGAATTTCTTATTTTCCAACAAACGCAAAAAAAGGTATGACTTACAAAAAAAATGGAGAAAAAATGCCGGAAAATCATGTGACAACATCAACATATGTAAATCACTTGTTTCGAATAAGAAATACATCACCCCCCCCCCCCCCATCAGTACGCCAGCGTTTAGGGGCTCATGTCTTCTCACCCCTATAACAAAAAAACGGACACGCTTTCCCATTCTCGCACAATATGTCCACGATATGCGCGTATCGCTATTATAGAAACCTCCATTGATAAATACCGTATGGGTGGCATGCGCAATGTTTATGAAATTTAATTCCTGTGAACTTTCCTTTTTCTTTGAATGGAATTGTATATGTGATTTAATTCACGTTTTTATTATTGTTACGTTCTTTTGGATTAAAAATACAAACTATGTTTACTCCTTTACTATTTTTTTTTTGGAGGGGGGGGGGCGTTTTTTTTTTTTTTGGGGGGGGGGCAAAAATGCGTTTTGCCCCCCCCCCCCACTTTTTTGACTGGGGGGGGGGGGGGCAACTGCCCCCCCCCCCCCCCCCCCCCCCCACTTCCGGCGCCTATGGTAATGTACCAGTCGGTAAAGGAGGACAGGTAGTTGAAACAATAATTAGACTATCACAAGAGATTGGGGCAATTACATTGCTGATGACGTTTACAGTTAAAGAAACTTAAACGAGCCAAATGACTTTGAAGAAGAAAAACAATTCTTAATTTTTCTTAAATTATTGTTGTTTTGTTTTGACATTTGTATGAGCTGTTTTTTTTTCTTCAGTGTTCTTATAATTATTATCAGAAACTTGGAATAAGGAAAAACAGGTGTCTCAACGTATTTTTTCTCCACAGCAAGGCTGATCATTACATACAGTTTGAGATATCTCTTGCTTTTGGAGCGGGGAAATAGAAAAATGTAAATAATCCCATCTGGCCTTTTCTGTTCCTATTATATGCTTTATGAATTTTATGACTCCTACGATCACTATGTAGATATCTTGTTGTCTCCTCAATGTCAGAACAAAGAAACACACAATTTTATGAGGAGTAATTAAGAAGACAAACAAATTTTTCTTCTGTAATGAATTCATTAATATTTCTCTGAAGGCTGTAACCTGAATTCCTTGAAATCTTTATTTCCTTTTGTTCTATTTTCATTTCAGGAATTTTTCGCCAACTCAGAAGCCACCTGCAACACAACGATCTTCCTCCCTACCAATCTCCGAGTGAGTTGTCTACGAATACTACCCAAGACCTGGCGAAACAAGATATGTCTCTCTGTCGGGATCATCGGCTGTCTAGACAATGGTACGGGTATCTAATGAACTAGAGATAGATAGAGAGAGGGAGAGAGAGAGAGAGTGAGAGAGAGAGAGAGAGAGAGGGGGGGGGAGGGGGAGGGGAGACATGTATATACAGAGTCAAATAAACATATTCGTTTAGTGTCAACACTTTGTATACCTGCCCACTAGTACAACCATTTCTGATATATACATTTCTCTATTTGATTGAAGGAACACATGTATTTGATTTATTTTACTGGTATTAGACTGTGATGAGACAATGGGACTAAGCATAAATCGTATCCATGACAACCAGATAGAGGCATCGTCCTGGAACGGTGATGCGCTCCATCCCCCATCATCAGCCAGGGTAGGATACATCAAGCAAGTCGGATATGGGTGGATCCCAGCACAATCATCTACAGATCAATGGATACAGGTAAGCAAATATGATTGGATCTTCTGAAAAACACACCCCAACCCACATCTGCAATTATACACATCCCATATCCTGCTTCCTCCTCCTAAATTTTAATAATAATTTGCATTTATAAACCGTCTTCAAGCGCTTTACAGATATTATTACCCCGGTCATTGGATTCATTGACGCATAATGTGCACCATCTCCACTCTCTGGGGAGCATTCCTATCAAATGGCAATTACTAACACAAACTGCTTTCGTCATCCTACCAGGTCCCTATTTCTCTCCTGGGTTTGGAGTGGCAAATGTAGATTAATGCCTTGCCAAAGAACACAACTAGGCGTTGTGGCGTACGCCTGTAATCCAGCTAAAAGTGGAAGTTACAAACTGATTCAGCCGAGGACGCAGGTTCGAAACTGATTCACGTCTTTCGGATAGTGACGTTTAAAGGTCGGTCCCCAGACTTAAGTAATCAGATCTGATTGATACACGTCTGTAAAAACCCAACACACACACACACACACACACACCACATACATAAGTGCCGTGTCGGGGATCGAACCCGTGACCTTTGGATTAAAGTCAAGTGCTTAAACCACTCGAATACGACACCTCTCCTCCAACTTTCCTCTGAACTTCTCTTGCTCCACTCGATCCCTCTCCTAGCTGACCAATGTTACTTGTTAAGCTTATTGCACAAGATGCGTTATATTTGCTTGTGTTATTACTTACACTAATGAGAAGGCAGTTTAAGGCAAGCGCCATTAATATAACATGATGTCTGCACAGATCACTGTACCATCATCATTGTCCGTTCGAAGTCAACCTCTCATGATGCGTCAAAAATATTTCCTTAAAGGTAATACAAAGTTTTGGTATGGGGTCAAGAATTTGTTCAAATGAACGTATTGGAAGCATATGCGACCCTACAATATTCCGTGATCGTTGTCGCGGTTGAAATCGAATCTAAAGTGATGAAATTGTGAATAATAAACTCTTTATGTTGTATAACTCCCTCTCAAGATTGATATTACTTTAGCTTCATAACAATGTTTCTTGACTAAAAATCGACCGATTTTCTATTAACGTCTGCAAAATATATATCAGATTCGATCAGAACTGCATATTCCGAGATTTTCATGGTCACAGCTACTATTGTATGGTTGTAGGCGCTATTAGAAATGTAGGATACCGATATAACATATAATTTCTTTCTTTCTTTTTCACGTAGATCAACTTCGACAGTGAGAAGTTTCTCCAGGGCGTGGTCACTCAGGGGTGTCTAGACACCGAAGCATGGGTGGAGTCCTACACCATCTCATACAGCCAACACCTCGTGCCATATCGCAATGACAATGGGTCAGTCGTGGTAAGAATATTAATTTGCTAAATGAAATGAAAAACCACTATATATCTATAAAAAAAAATCGGTGTATATTAACTACATTGTATGTAAGTTCATTCAATTCTTTTTTTGTTGGCATGATGTTATTTTAAAAACGTAACCGATTTCGTCCCAACTGTTTTACCCAGTATATTTGAATGTTCTGCAGAACAAATTTGATCTAGATACAATTTTAAGTTTACAATAGCCAATACCCCAAACAAGCAAGTGATTTATCACACATCTTTCCTATTTAGCAAGTAATTATTAAAACGAGATTCTTTAATTTCTAAAAGGTTACATGAATAAATATATGTATTGAAGTATTTCTAACCCCCCGCAATTGAGCGTGCCATTAGCATGATTTGTTTGATCGTTCAGATGTTAGTAGTTTAATCGTATTCCTTCATTCTCATATTAACCCTGCCTATGTAGTTCCTGTTCATAATCTCTTTTATTTTGCAGCTTTTTGAAGGTAACAGGGACATGACAACTCTTGTATGCAATGACCTTGATCCACCATGTGTGACCCTTAATGTAAGAGTTCATCCGGTCACGTGGTATCGTAATATCTGCCTCCGTCTTGAGTTTATCGGATGCCAGAACAGGGGTAGGTCACCATCTGATTTATTTTTATTAGTTCTGATCATTATTTACTACATATTAATAATGAGGCCTACGATACCATGGCATCAGGTTGGTTGAAAACTTTGTTTTGCCACAATCGATTTGAAACATTTCTGACAAAAAAGTATAAATTGATTGTGTATAAAATAGGCTTCCAACCATGAACTACCAAACAGATGACCCCTTGTCAATGAAATCGGTTACGGCGGAAACAAACCACGATGATGTGGGAACACTGGTATATTGTTGAAGGCCCTTGACTCTCCTTCGGGAGGTCCTGTGTTCGATCTTCACGTGTTGCTTACATCTTCTGATAAGGTCTTTTACCCAGGTTTGTCCCTCTCGACCCAGATGTAAAATATGTACCTGGCAACGGTCTGAGCAATAACATTCGCAGGGCCCGCAGAAAAAGCAGTATTCATACCGGTGTGGTGGCCGTGGGTAAATACCAAATCACACCGCCAAACCGACTCCAACAGACGAAGCCGTGGCCATTTTCAGATAATGCAATTGTTTGTTCGGGCTGTTGTATTACGGGATCATGCAGATAAACCAATTTTAGGTCTTGATCATTATTTAGAAGACTTTCCCTTTCCACTTCTTCATCAGTTTGTAACCACAGACTTGGAATGGAGTCTTATCAAATCCCCAATGAAGCCATAGAAGCCAGTTCCTTCAACTACAGATATCCTCCATACAATGGACGACTACACGTAGAAATGGCTTCTCTAACTCCAGAGCAACCCGTACCGTTCTGGGAACCAACGGGTGAGCTAGGACGGAACGAATGGCTACAGGTGATCTACATTTGTTACATTCGATATTCTTAAAGGGATTGGGTAACTTTGTCTCAGATTCTGAAACAAAATTCTGGATTTAGCTCATTCTGCAATGTTAATTATAAACATTTAGGTCAGTCAGGAACCGCACATGACTTTAACAAGCCGATTACCTGTCTGATTATCAAGATATTGATGATTGGAAATCGAAATCAAATTTTGCGTTTTCCTAAAGGTTTTCATAGCACTACAGTCTATTGGGTAAAACGAGTATGGTAAAACCGGTCACTCAAAGATTTGTTATATTTTTTATAGGCACTTCTTGATAATTTTGAAGCGCAATTTGTTAGGGCTTCAATATTACACCATATGACAGACACTGATAACACGTAGGGCCATGCATTTCAGATTCAACATTGTTAAACGATGCCTTTAAGAGAATACCCTGAAAGCAAAAAAAGATTTGAATACCGCCAAAGCAATGAGATTATATAGGCCTTCGAATTTCCGGTTTAAAATTTTGTGAGATCAATTTTCTCTCTCTTTTCTGGCTATCCCTTCATCCCCCTCTCTTTCTTCTCCTCCGCTCTAGTTGTGTTCCCTTTCTGATACCAGCAAGAATCATCACTTATCACCAATGGTTAATTGTATACAGTTATCGTTCTCATTTATTGGATGGAATTAAATCTATAGCGTCCATGTCGCATCTCACAAACTCATCCATTCGTAAAGTATCCATGAAGGCATAGTGCAAGTGAATAATAAAAGCTTGAGAAAATAATTGGGGCAAGTTCCATATGAATGTTCTTACTTTCCTGTCTTTAGGTGGATCTAGTAGAGCTACACACGGTTACAGGTATTATCACACAGGGTGCTGGCTTACAATCTGAGTTGGATTGGGTTGTCTCTTATCGCTTAGCTTTCTGGAGCATCAGGAGTACCAACGGATCAGAGAAATGGCTCTTCTACCAGGACATCGAAGGCAATCAAAGTGTAAATATTTATTTTTATTTCTTTTCTGAAATGTATAATGCCCGGAGATACACGGACGTCTAATAATTCTCCTTGGATTGCAAATGTATTACTGTAAAGATGACAAAGAGGGTAAGTTGATTTTTTCTGTGTATGGATCCAAGCATTCTTTACTGTCAGTTTGATTAAGTTGTTTCTGCCATGATTGTTTTAAACAATTCTCAAAACTATATTTAAGTATATGTATTCTGGTAATACCCGCCATTTTTTTCTTGTCGTCAATCCACCTGTTCCCTTTTTAATATGTCAACAAGCAACTAAATGGTCTTTAAACATTTCTTTACAAAAATAAACTTACACCACCCCACCTCCGTCCCTCATCCCACCTTGACATACGTGTCTATGCCTGACTTAGCAACGGGTACTAAATGATATTGGGTTAGGGTGGTAGAAAAGCTTTTGAAGCCTTTTAACAAGTACAATTCAAATTGTAAAAAATGTATCTTAGCTCAGGAGGTCTTTGCCGTTGTTTAATTTGTCAGTGTGCCAAATGCAACACATTTCGGCTGATTCTGCGCTATATTAACCGAAATGTGAATACCGTTAGAGACAGGGAATCGTGTGAATGCTTACATTCGTTTCAAATTATAACAAACCCACAGAAAAGATTCTGTAAAATTTAAACGTTGGGATAATTTATTTCAGATTCTACCCGGTAACAGCGATCAGAATACTGAAGCCAGGAACACTCTTGATCGGCCAATCGTCACACGACGTGTTCGTATCATGCCAAATGAATGGTATAGGAGACGTATAAGAATGCGAGCTGAGATCGTCGGATGCCCACTGTTAGGTAAATGTTGAGCGCCTTAGACTCTCTTTAAAACATGCAAATTTTGACATGGATTTAACGAGTACGTGATCTGTTATCATGTTTTAATGCGATGTGTAACCTAGCTACGTTTAACAAATTTATGAAAATATAAATTCGAGACACAAATCCCAAGAAATTGAATTATTATTAGAAGAAAGTAGATAACTACTTCACTATCAGGAGGTGGTAGCCAGTCTTTTGCTTGTTCAAGACAGCTTACATCGCAAGTTATTCGGTAATTCCAAAGCTGTAGGATAAGTCTCCAAGAATTGCATAAAACCGATGTGCTTTGATTATTTTCATTGATAACGTTTTTAAAGCTTTGAGTGGAATATCTTGTAAAACGTCTTTATGATATGATAGACGTTTCTAATCTTTCCAGGCACTGGTAGGGTATGTGACTCCGAGAAAGTGTTGTTATATGACGGGAAATGCTATGCATCTGTAAGCAGCACGGCAGAAGGAGCGTGTAGTGGTATCTTTGCTGAAGACAGCAAGCGAGCTACGGTGAAGTCATCAAGCATCCAAGATGTACTATCAGATCATCTGTCTGATCTCGTGTTCGAAAGCAAGACACAGTTGACACTAGGAGCTACGAAAGAAGGCGAGGAAGACTGGATGTGGGATGACGGTACTCCCGTCATATATGACCAATTCTCGAATGATCTGTTAGCTAACAGTCCTCTTTGTGTGGCTCTTGACGGACTTTCAAGATTTCAATGGACACAGTATGAATGCCAGAGCGTTATTCTGCGTGGGACTCTCTGTGAAATAGGTAAGCGACCGTGGGTAGCTCAAACTATTAAACAAATCTCAAAGAAATAAAGGAGGGTTAGAGGTGTCGAAGTCGAGTGGTTAAAACACTTGACTGCAGATGTGACGGCCATGGGTTCGATATTAGCAGACACTTATTTCCTTAAACAAGATTTTTTTTTTTAATCTACATTGCTTCTCTCCATCCACGGTTTAATAAATGAGTTCCGTTGATGTGGCTGGATTAACACGTGTGCGCTTGTGAACTGGGGCCTGGCAGAAATTCTCCCGAGGGATCGAAGAGTTTTCACTATTATGTGCAGAATAGCCATCGAATCCGACGTTCGGGCTAAAATGATTCCTAATAAAATAATTATAATGTAAAACACTTAGAAACGTATTATTAATTGTGAGTTTGTGAGACAGTCTAGATTAAGCATCATAAATGTCTAGAAAGGTCACAAGGGCACCGTGCATTGCTCCCTGAATGCAACATAATGTGTGAATGTCGCTAAATAGCCTAATTAGTATTGAAAGGTTTCATACGTCAATATTTTCATCTATTTCCATTTGTGTAGATATCGATGAGTGTCTCAGCAGTGAAAATGGGTGCTCACATGACTGTGTGAATGATGAGGGTAGTTATCACTGCGCATGCCCAGAAGGTTACCGCTTAGATCCGTCCCGTCGACAGTGTGTTGGTTAGTATGATTAGCAGTGGATTAGGAACTAGTGGCTTAGGCCCCCCCCCCCCCAATTCCATGTGATCAATGAGAGATGAGGGGGGGGGGGTAGAAAAGCAAAGGGAGAGAAGAGGGGAGGATGAAAGAGAATGGAGAAAAATACAAACGAAACTGACTAATTTCTCTTCCGCATCCTCCCTTTATCCATTGCCTTGATAATTCGTATTTCATTGAGTAAGGCCGATCATAGTTTAAATCGAAATTTAGCAAGCAATATATTCGACCTTGGAACAATCCTTGTTTTCATAAAACTTCGTCAACTTTATGGGAAGCAGGTCAAAAGATGATCATATGATGTAGGCGAGTTGTTGGCATATCGTGTACACTAATTAATGATAAATCAAACACAACTGATCAAGCAAAGTCTCTCGCTCTTTCCTAATCCCTCGCATAGATACATGCGCAACTGATATCACGAATCCTACGAATAGCACTGTCCTCAATAAAGGATCCTCTTGCTTCTTCGTCATGGATTCTGAAGAGATCACGTGGTCAGAAGCAACCAATCATTGCACGGCAAGTCAGAGTCGTCTACCGGATGCCAGTGACGTTGTCTTTATGGAGGTAACACTTCCATTTTCAAATTAAACTGAAATATCTTCTTCTTAAAAACAAACAAAAATTATAACTATTTCTGATATCCAAAGTGAAGGCAATATTCAAAAGCAAAATGTTCATCCAATGCTAAAAGAGTGATTTTACAAAACCAACTTTGTAGAAAGTGTGAATTAACGGGGTAAAATTATTGGGTACTTTCCGCTGAATTTTGGATTTGGTGGCAACTGCCCATATTCCGGTGTTTGGTGATGTGCTTTTCGGAGTTGTCCGGAGTGGATATTAATTATCTTTTTTTCTTAAATTGCCCAAAACGCCCATTATATTGATTATACAAGGATGCAAAATGCGGGTATGAACATTTATATTCATGTAAACGGTAGCCATCTAACATGTATAAGAAGCCTTGATTATTATCATTATTACCCAAATTGACATTATGCCAGTTGTTTACATTTATTTTTCCGGGTTGACAGTTCTATCTATCCTGTTTCGTTAGATCATGACGTCATTAAATGCAAACGTACCAGTATGTCTTTTAAAACAAAATTCAATATATTAGACTAACGACATTACAAGGTCAGTGAGTGGAACTTTATTGATTTGAACTATATATATGTTAAAATTTGAGATTGTATGACAAAAAGGGATCCACAAAATATAAAGTACTCTTTAGGGACCGTAAAAGCATACAAAGAATTCATGACATCAAATGCTCTTAAAGGAGTCACACCAAGAAGCAAAAGTGTATTGAATTGATGCAAAATTCATATCATTGCGAAGGGGAAGCCTTACTGATCAAATACAGCAAATTTCCTCTTCAAAATATGTTTGGGGCCCGCAGAAATCAACTTTCAAAAAGGTTAGTTTTGAGATCCAGATTTACTGCCTTTAGCAGTCTTTCGTATGACGTCACTATTGTGACGTCACACCCTGGACACGGCTGTCTAGCTGCAGACTAATACACGTACGCGCGACTCCGGTATGCGGCCGGTACGCGTCTTATTTTTTCGTACCACGGCGAGCCCGGATTCCTGTTTTATCATGAATATTCATTAGGCAGGGCCGGGGAAAGTCTCGATTCTCTTGAATATTCATGTATGATCGAGACATGCGCAGCATCGAATATCGTGTGTAACAAGTACGTTGGATTAATGGCAGGCCTATAAAGCAATGTCATGGTCATTTAGATAATACAGTCATAAATGCTGTGTTTAATTACTAGTAAATGCCAAAATGTCAGTAGTTCAAGTAAGAGTCTTGATAGGCAATTTGTGAGTAGCCTAGGCCTACTTTTCTGAGATTAATGGGAGTCTAGTTCTTTTCATGAATTGGTAAATAATCAGTTCTAGGTTTGCTTTTTAAATATTACAAGCAGAGGTTGCATTATGGTATTGAATATGTGATACAGTATTATAAACTGTATAAAATAGATAACAAGAATAGGCCTACATACAGACATTTATCAAAAATAAAATACTTGTGTATTGCACTTAAATTATTTCTATGATCTATGCTCACTTAACTGCATAAAGGAAGAAAGAAAAATGGGATTAGAAAGAAGAATAACAAAGTTAAAAAGTAAAATATATATAAATAATAAATGAATGGAAGAAATAAAGAATACGGAATAGATACCAAGGAAGAAAGAAATAAATTGCAAGAAAATTGAAATGAAAAGAAGACAAAAGAAAAAGGGAAAGGAGCAAGATAATATTGATACCATATCTTCAATCTTGTTTTCTTTTATCTTGCCTCTTGTTTTTGTTTAGGCCTAGCTACCATTTTTTCCTTTCCTTTCTCTTTTTCTCTTAAAAGTTCTCTTTGGTTTCTTTCTAAAATAATGAAGGAAGGGGGGGGGGGGTGGGGGACTCGATGATAATTCATCATTTGAAGGTTTACAATGTGAAGTCCATGAGTTATATGCACCCACTGAAGAAAATCCATGTATAGGGTTGCTGCAGGAACCCCAGCACCCACAGATCCCACGCATGATGAGACAAACTCGAGAGAAAACTACACATTCTTTCACATACATTGAAGAAAAAAAAGAAGAAAAAAAAATCCAAGATCGGTTGAACTCTTTTTGACCCCTCCCAAGGACGTCGATCAATTACATGTATGTGCCCCCCCCAAAAAAAAAAACTCTGGCTACGGCCCTGGCGATAATTACCCACTATTCAAATCTGACAGGTGCCCCTTTTTCTTCAACAAATGCCCCTTTAACTTCATAATAAGTGCCACTGTTCCATTTTCATAAGTGCCCCTTGTGATATCTGATAAAAGCCCTTTCATTTTTTTTACTTTGACACGCGTCCCCTTAAACTTTCTAACAAGTGCCCTTTTACCTTTTGATATGTGCCCCTTTCCCTGTTTAATAGGAGCCCCAACCCCAACCCTTTCTCATAAATGCCCCTTTGACACATGCCCCCTTTTCCTTTTTTTATAATTCTCCTTTTCTCTCTTTCTCTGTCTTTCGAAAACTATCTTCTGCAAGGTTTGTTCTCTTGACTGAGCAACCTGTTGCAATTCCTTTCTGTCTCACTTTCAGTCGTACTTGTTGCCACTCATTTGCATTCACTCGTTATCAACTACCATCAACCATTCCATATTCACTCCATTACTGTCCACATTTCAATTTCATTCTCTTCACTCTCCCTTTTTGCAGCCTTTCCAGGAGCTTTGCTAGAAGTAGAACATTTTTAACGTAGAGGCCAGAGAAACCGGAAAGTATGTTAATCATTTTATTCAAATATCTAACTTGAAAAAAAGGAAAGTGAAACATTGTTTAATTACAATATATTGACATAATTTTGTTAAAGAAAAAATTTGAATTTAACACTGAAAATTTGTAATTGGTTTGCCAGCCCCCCCCCCCCCCCCAAAAAAAAAAACACACACTCAAAACACAACAGTGGTACCAGGGTTTTTGTTAGGAGGCCCATGTACTGTATAATTTTTATTCTTAAGAATAGTTTTCTCTTTTTTATTAATTTGACATTGGCATACCGTAAATTTCACCAGGAACCCCCCCCCCCCCCCCTCCCCCACATTAACAATCGACACTGCCATTACTTCTACCAACAGTAATGCTATAATTCAAAATTTCACTTTCTAAATCCTTCTAATATAAACATATAATCATATTTGTACAGAGGATAAGATAAGAGGATAGCAAGCCCCCCCCCCCCCCCCCCCCACTCCCTGTTTTCTTTAGTTGGGAAGCATCGAAACATGATTCTATGAAAGCTACCAGTTTGGATACGAAAGGCAATGAGGATTAGCAGTTTCCATATTTAATGCATTTAGAGTGTTGTCTTTCAAACCTTCTTACATACAATACTTGAAGTAGCAATAATTTCATAATCTACAAAACTTCCCATACAGAAGTCCATAGAGGTAAATGAATTTTAACATGTATAATTATAATCAAAATATCATTGATTAATTCAATCTTTGATATAGACTGATAGACCTTTATCAATCAAATTTGAAGGAGAATCTTTCTGCCCAGTCCTCAGTTTCATCCTATAAGATGGTAGTTGACATTGTTAGAATTTTAATGTTTATTCGTTGAGGATTAGTTATCTTTAATTATTTGAAAGTCGACAAGATGATAAACTTCATTAGCTTTATTGAATGTAGTATTCTACAAACATATAATACAAATAACAAATAAATATCATGTAAATATTCCAGTTTAAACCCATCTCTATTGTCCTCTTTCATTATATGAGGGTGGCATCTTTAAGACGTAGTCTCGTGTAGATATCTTCTGCATCCATCACTAAAGTTGTAGCCTAGTTTTCAGAAAAAAATATAACCCAAGTCTGTTGAATGGAAAAATGAAATAAGATATAAAAAAATCAACAATGACTAATAACATACACCCTGATACCTGCTCAGAAAAAGGAAGGACTGAAATTCACTTGGGGTTCTAGTGGGCAAACCTAAACTATTTTTTGTACAAGACTAGTTTAAATACTGACCGCATCTTAAATTATTACTGATGATCCCATTAAGACGATAGGCCTGCTGGAGCTCGGATCAGACAAGGTATGAAATAAGTAATACAATGTAATACAACTCGTGCTCATACCGGTAATTGAATAATACTCGGTTAAGTATGGGACATAAAATGACCAAACAACTTTGACCAGAGAATGTACTGGAAATAATGCTACTGAAACATACGTAATGTAGACTTATATTTCATCTATATTGACATTTAATTTTTAATCTAAATTACAATTGTGATATTAAGTCAATTATTCTTTTACAAGTCAACTGACAATGAAAAATATCTGTTTCAGATCTATAATTTTCTCCATGACATTTGTTCCACAAAAATTTATTGGGGGTACCTTCATGTATATTAGCACACTTGCTCGTATGAAGTGTAGTAGGCCCGCATCTCTAGATATGATCCCGTCAACATCTGTTCTTTGTTCCTCTCCTGAGTTTGCAAACTAGAATGCCTTCATCATCCACTGTAGAGAGGCATCATCCTACATGAGAGAAAACAAAGTAGGTACATGTACTTCAATTAAAAACTGATACTGATGGATACATATCAACCATAATACATCCTATAAACAGACTTTTATCAATCTTATTTTGTGTTCTTCTTCATCTTCATTGCTCAAGAAGTGAAAGTACCCCTTACAAAAAAAAAATAATGAGGGGTCCTGTGTATACCCTACATGTAGTGCTTACAATGTGCATTTGATATGGCTCTTCTAAACACAGGACCTCCTGTAAATAAGGACAAATTTTCCTTTGTAAACATAGAAAGAAAAGACATCAATATTTGTATACTAGGTGCAGAACTAGAATAAAATATACCCTCCACTATATATGCTTGCAATGTCAACTTAGTTCCATTTCCTTTTGAGTGAATTAATAGGTGGTCGTTTAATATGTGTGTGCTAAATAACCTGATAACTGTACCTGCATGGGACTTTCTGCTTCATCTTGCAAATATAAGAGATGTTGTAATGTCCTCCTTCCAGCTCTTCAGTTTCAATCTTTTGGAACAAAAAGAAGAAGAAAATCAATACGACAATCAAGGCATCCCTTTCTCCTTAACAAAATAAAATAGATCTAGCATAATTCAAATTAATAGATATTTTTATGTCATGGTTGGCCTTAATTTTAATATGGTGTGGAAATCAACATTCCTATTTAATGAACCACAGTACAAAGTAAAACTAAATGGAAGATTTAACTTGTGCATCAAACAGTGGTTTCTATGGCCTATGAACATGAAGTAGTACTAAGTAGAATTAGTTTATTATAACAAGAAGAGGTGGACTACATACCAAATAAGCAGAGGCGGCGCTCCGAGAGGGGGGGGGGGCAGAGTGCCCTCCCATTTGGTCAAGTACCCTAAAAGTGCCCCTTTTTGCATAGGAAAAGTGCCCCTTTTTACATAGGAAAGTGCCCCTTTTACTCTGACAAGTGCCCCTATTAAGTTTTTAAAGTGCCCCTTCCCCTTTTAATAACTACCCCTTTTAACTTGGATAAGCGCACCTTATATCTTCACATGTGCTCCCTTTCATTTTTAATAAGTGCCCCTTTTTCTTATAAGTGCCCCCATTTAAAAATAGGCCCTTTCCCTTCTCATAAATGCCCCTTTTCATCTATGAAAATAGTTCCTTTTCATTCTCTTAAGTGCCCCTTTTCATCTCTTGTAAATGACCCTATTCACTTCTGAGAGATACTTGTTTTACTTTGACAAGCACCCCTTCCCCTCCTAGTCAGTACTCTTTTCATCTCTTATAAATGCCCCTTTTATTTTGACACGTCCTCCTTTTCCTTCCT
Organism: Strongylocentrotus droebachiensis; assembly: GCA_035222895.1. Classification (NCBI taxonomy): domain Eukaryota; kingdom Metazoa; phylum Echinodermata; class Echinoidea; order Camarodonta; family Strongylocentrotidae; genus Strongylocentrotus; species Strongylocentrotus droebachiensis. The sequence continues at coordinate 295,951 of JAVYIG010000418.1, forward strand.
ATATAATGCCTTTTTTCCTTATAAGCACCCTTACCCCTTATCATAATTACCGGTACCACTTTTCGTCTTTGATAAGTGCCCCGTTTATTTAAACATGTGCCACGTTTTCTTTTTAATAAGAGCCACTTCCCCTTCTCATTAACCTTTTAACAATGATATGTACCCTATTTCCTTTCTTATAAAGAACCTATCCCTTTTTCATAAATGCCCCTTTTCACTGCTTATAAATGCCCCCTATCAAAATCTGATGGGTGCCTCTTTTCCGTCGACAAATGCCCATGTTCTTATCATCCCTGGTGCATGCCTCTTTGTTTAGGTGTAAGAAGTGCCCCATTTTCACCTCTGATAATTAGCCTTTGTACTTTGACACATGCTTCTTTTCTTTTCTGATAAGTGTCTTAACCCTTTCGATAAGTGTCCCCTTTTCCTCTCATCATTAAACGTGTCCCTAATTTCAAGCGACTAAAAGCAATTTCCCACAAAGCTCGCTCGCTACGCTTGCCCATAGTTATAGATGTTATAATTATGTAACTTATCACAGATCTATTCAGTCTTCCGTTATGAGATTGTGCTTATAACTCCATCAGGATTGGGTTTTCCTCTTTATAAGATGTAATTTTTCGCACTGCAAGCCAAAAACTGCAAAGTATGATACTTAAGCAATATCTTAAATGCTGTATTAAGAGAAACAAATATTGAAATCATCCCTGATAATGTAATCACAAAATAGGGGTATATACCAATGTCAAAAAAATTGTATATTTTCCCTCTGAAGGTGCCCTTTTTTCAAGAAAGTGCCCTTTTTGTTGGTGCCCCCCCCCCCCCCCACTTTGGAAGTTGCTCCGCCCAAAGGCTCCGCCGCCTCTGCGTATAAGTAAACATAATTGTCGACTACCCTAGGGGTCTTCTCTTATACAACGTCCACAAAAAATAGATTTATCAAATGAACTGCACACTTTGAAGAAAAAATCTTTAATATAGGTCTAGATCTAGAAAAGTTATGAGAACTTGACAAGCACACTGGACACACACAACATCTGAACATTAAATAAATGAATCCTAGGTCTAGTTTGTTTGTTTTTGAATATTTGTATTAATAAGTTCCAGGTTTACGTCTAAATGAAATATGGTTTGGAGCTGTTTGATTATCCATGGTCACAAACAATTTTGGTCTAAAAGTTGACACGCACCAATGATGCAACTGAGCGAACGGATAGCACTTAGTCTTAGTACCGTAATACTAGTATAGCCAACAGAGTCGACATCTACTAAAGATATAAACAAGAATTAACCCTCTTGGATTATTAAAGAAATCATACTTCATAGATTATTTTAAGGTGTAATGTTAAATCTAGATTTAAATTCAATGGATGATTGGTGAATTAGATTCACGATGACGATCAAATTTGGAATAAAACCTGATCAGAAAGTTTTATCTTGATGCAGATGAGCACCGAAATTCCCCAACGTGGGCCTGCCGGAACCCCGGGGCTCTAAAGGGTGACATGAAGGCAAACCGCAGTCAAACTACTTCACGACGATGAAAATCAAAGTGCAATTTCAAGAGAAATATTTTCCTAGCCTTTTCCCCACAAATCTGTTGAGAACAGTCTCAAAATGTAAAGAAATTACAGTAGATCACGAATTACAGCTTTTTCAAATTAATGACTAAATTCTCTTAATCTACTGATATTTCAATCAATTACTCACCCATATGCATTCTCCGTGAACTAAATCTTCTCACTTTGTGCGAGTATAGCGCGCGTCGTGCATTCCCCACCTCGATATGAATATTTAAGAGAATCGAGACTTTCCCCGACCCTGCCTAATGAATATTCATGATAAAACAGGAATCCGGCCTCGCCGTGGTACGAAAAAATAAGACGCGGCCGGTACCGAGCTGTATGTCCAGGGTGTGACGTCACTATTCAGAGCTCGCTACGCTCGTGTGTTTGGCTTACGTTCGGGGGCGCTTGGGGGTCTAAGAAGGGTCTTGAAAAATTGCATTTTACGCCTTTCCATGATATCTATATGATTTCTCAGCAAATTATTCGTGTTTTTCAAGAGAAAATCTTTCCATCCATATGTAATTTGTTCTAATTATCAGTTGTTAGTAAATTTTCTTTGTGTAGCTCCTTTAAGAAATAGGGAAACACTTGCACATAATTATCGCAGATTACATCATGATAATAATTTTCTTTTTTGTAATGATACTTTTACAGGCTTTGAATGTGGCAAATGTAAGTGATATTTGGGTAGAAGACGATCTTTCTGCTGTAGATGACCTCTGCCCTTCAATCATATGGAACGCGACTGATATTATAATCGAACCGTCTGACTGTAATGATCAGAAAACATTCATCTGTGAGCGAGGTAGGTAGCAACCCATGTTTAATTAAAAACTGATTAGGTGTAAACAAAAAGATATTTCATTCATATATTCAAACTCTGAAGAATAAAAACATATATGACTGCACATAAATGTACATGCCCATACACGGATATAGATGGGCAATCTCAAGCGAATTTACCCATACATTAATGAAGTGAATTAAAACATTTGATGTCAAGTGTCAATCTATGTTCAGAACTTGGATAATAGGTGACGAAATATCTTTGACTCGCCATCGAAATGGCTTGATTTCCATATTCAGACACATTAATCAAATGGATCAACCTTCCTTTTAATGTCACTTCCAAACTCTAGTTGGAACCCATAGATGAGACTTGATTTCTGTGACACAATCACCCTTTCGATCATCCGATTTTTATCCCGACTTTTCTAAGATCGCCTGCTTGTTATAACCTGATGAAATAAAACTTGAATTTTCTTAAATTTAGAATATGCTGATCTTCATTGTCATGATATATGGTCTGATGACGTCACATCACACGTGACATCAGCTTCAGTAGGTCACCTACAAGCGTTCAGTTACCCTCCATTCTACAATCAGCAATCTACATGTAACTTTCTGATCAAGGGACCTGAGAGTATGAAAGTCAGGTAAGTTGGCAAATCATTCTATCATTCATTCTATACAATATATTTCCTTTTCTACCAAAATATCATTATTATTATTGTTATCATTATTATTATTATCGTTATTATTTTTATTGATATTATTATTATCATTATTATAAATATTTTTAGTATTATTATTATTATTATCATTATCATTATTAGCATTATTATTGTTATTATTATCATCATTATTAACATATTATTGTTATTATTATCATCATTATTAGCATTATTAGTCATAATATTACCAATATCATCATTGTTATAATCATTGTTGTCGTTATCATTAATATCAATTTTTCTGCACGTTTCTAAATGCCAGGTAAACAGCTTATTAGTTTACCAATTAATTTAGGTAATTTAGAACTTGTTGATGGTTGTAATCATTTATTCGAATGATGCTATTACTGTTTTTATCAATTCGTCATTGAAATTAGAATACCATTAGTATTCAGAACGACTATGATTCCCTCTTTTCCACTTTGAATGTAGACTGAGAATCATAAGGGTAAATTTACGACAAGACCTTTCCAAATCACGATGCCAAGATGCTCTTGTTATAAACAACGTCTTTGGTAACACAAGTCACATCACACGAGGTCGATACTGCGGTGAGATCTATGACGTTGAGGTCTTTAGCAAGTCCAATGTCGTTTTCATTGAACTCTCCATGTGGTCGTTGACTGCAAACATGCCCGATGAACTCGGCTTTGAAGCCATTTATGACATGGTCGGTAAGTCGAAGGTGATGTGATAAATAATATGTCCGCGTTAACACAAGCGTTAATATACGCCTAAGGAGGTACTCCTTGATCAATCAAATCATTAATGTCCCGAGATGGAATGTTTCCAATAAATTTGACATGATTCAAAGAGAGAGAGAGAGAGAGAGACCCCGTTCTCATTCACTTCGTTGGAGCGGTCTAACTAAGACCCGTTCCTCAGGAGCAGTTCTTAGGTGAGTGAGAACGGTCAAAGTGGTCCAGGAAGTGGACTTCTGGACCGCTCCAGAAGACCACCTCGGGAGGTGGTCTTGAGGAACGGGTCTTATTAAGAGCGGTTTGTACCGCTCTAACGTGCAATGTGAACGGAAGCGTACTTTGACCGAAAGTGAGCTAGTGACGTTCCGTGCGAAACATGTAGTACGGTACATACGGTTTGTATTCCGCGCGCGAAAAAATTGACCTGCTGACCTGAGCTGCCATAGCAACAAGACCACTTTGACTCGTGGAGCGGTTTGAGCCATAAAAAACTGCTCGGAGTGTGACCGCTCGCAAACCGTTCCTCAAGACCCGTTCCTCTGGAGCGGTCTAACTAAGACCACTTTCAAAGTGAGTGAGAACGGGGTCAGAGAGAGTATGCGAGAAAAAAATACTAGATACGGAACGGTAAAATTCGAATAGCTGAATATAAATGTATCGTAAGAATGGAACCGAGAAGACAAAATTAGCCGCGCTCTCCAATGACTCCCCTGGCCCTGCTCGATCGCTTCACCTTTAGCATTTTGTCCACTTCGAGGCACGTCTGCCCTCCAGCCTTCACGAATGGACCCTCACAACTGTTGTCATTATAAAACGCTATATACCAAACAATGAAATATAAATGCTTCCTATATCGTTAAGAATTTCTCCATATAGTTTTAAACTTTTTGAGTGATAGAGCCTTTCATTCTCTCGTCTCGTTGTAGATTGCGATGTGATAGATTGCAATGCTGGATGTGGTAAGACAGTCAGCTTTCATGGACCATCAGGCTCAATCCAGACCAATGATTTCCCGTCTATTATTCCACCTTTCACCAGCTGTGAGTATAACATTACTGTTCGATCTGATCGCTACATCTCTCTTCATTTCAACGACTTCGACATCGAGAATAACTCTGCGAACTGTATTGATCGTGTGTCAATACTTACACCAACCGGTATCCTGAAACGCGCACTGTGTGGGAATACGACCCAGCCTCTCATCATATCCAACTCATCTACGATCATTGTCGCCTTGGACACAGGGTTAGCGGGCAAATCAACTGGATTCAATCTTGTCTACAACACAACAGGTACGTATCGGTCACTTTGAAGGAAGATCGGCTTGCCTGGTGGGGTAAGAGCTAAAGCCTAACCCCTTTGTGAATTTTGAAAATCCGTAACTGCCATAATTGCCCAGGCAACCAACACCTCTTATTACTCTGGCCGTTAACGCCTGCACGAATATGTAATTTTTAAGTTCTTATCCAGCATTCTTTGAATAAACAATATTTACGCCATTATCGCATGTCATATTTATGCATAGATGGGAAACCCAAATTATCCAATATTTTGGTCTTGCTCAGCTGTTGTAGATCCACCAGACGTGATATTGTGATTTGTGATGGCTCGTCTACGGGAGCGAAAGAGGAACTTGTGAGAAACGAAAAAGGGGAACTTATGAGAAGAGAAAAGGGCACTTATTAGAAGGGGAAAGGTACACTTGCCAAATTAAAAGAGGCACTTTCCCTACATAAATAGGGGCACTTTGGGGGTATTTTAAGTGGTAGGGGAGGGGGAGGTACTTTGCCCCCTCATATGCCCCCTCGGTGCCCCCTCATGTGCCTCCTCCACCCCCTCCCTCCCCTTCCCGCACCCTTCGAGAGCGCCTTTTCTGCAGGTGGTAACCTATTTTAATAGTGTGAATAAAGTTTTCGATATCCCTTTTTACCCCCAGAATTAGGAGGCTGTGGATTCGGTCGCGATACTTGTTCAGGTGTGGAGTACTGCACCCTTTCTGCTGCTGCATTTGTCTCCGTCAACTACCCCTTTCCTTACGCGCCCAATTCACAATGCCGATGGAATATCGTCACACCTGAAGGCTCCTTTGTGACCATAACGTTTACACTCTTCGATGTCGTCTCCGACATCAATGACCAGGAGTGTACTCAAACAGACTACTTGATCGCCTATGATGCGGTCAGTGGTGAAGATTCTCAGCCATCAGTCTTGGGACGTTTCTGCAATGCAAACCCGCCCTCAAATGACGTCAGAAGCAGCCTGAATATCGTAGTCATTGAGTTTGTTTCAGATGATGATCTGGAAGGGGGTGGATTCTTCGCCGAGTACCGTGCAACCTACACCGAGCTAGATGTAGACTCAACAGCAGGAGGTACAGGTAACAGACTTCTTTGGTTTACTATGACTCTCTTCTAATTCATTAAATATAAGAACGATTTGTGTCCGAGTCGAGGCTAAACAAAGTTTATCATTTATATTTTGGTGTTGGGCAGTATTCCCAACATGCATATGCGTACCCTAAATAACACTGAGTGGGGGAGGGGGGCGGGAGTATTCCCCACTGTTTATCCAGCTGGCAATTGACAATACCGCAATTGTTTTTTTCCATTGGCATGATTATGGACATAAATTATTATTCACAAAATAATTAATGCATATTTCCTTTCTTTCCAGGAATCAAAATCAGTCTGACGTATCTCGTTTAACAATTACAGTGAACAATAATTAGTTCTTTTGCCAAATTATTGTATAACAAGTTTGATTGTCTCCTTTTTCGTATTCAGAAGCAGAGTACACCTGTCCTGAGGGTTGGGAACTCTTTGGAAGTAAATGCTTTCAGTTTACCTCACTCAACCGGACGATTCGATGGAACGATGCCTCCAAGATGTGCCGAGATATTGGCGCCTTTCTTGTTAGCATAACAACCGCCAAAGAGATGAATTTCATCCACTACATGCTGACGTCATCATGGTTTACCGGCAACAGCATGAATACTTATATTGGTAACACTGATTTAACACGATCGCAATTATTTTCGAAGAATCAACTCAAGGACAATTTTAAAACCAAGCTGTATTTGTGTTTATTGTCATGATGTTTGCAATTTTAGACTGTTTTTATTTTTTGTTTTACTTGTATTTGTATTTTATGTGGCTTTAATGAGTAAATAAGTTGAATTTAAAAAAAAAAAAAAAAACATATTGTATGTCCCACGGAATCGTGTTTGCATAATGTAATACGTCATTGCCATGCTCGCTTCAATAGGTGACGCACAGTGTGCTATTGAAATCGCGGTAGGTTGATTTTTTCGACAGTAGTTGCTACCGTGTTTTTCATAGAATATTGACATAGTGTGCGCAAATATGTAGCAGGAAACCAAGTAGAATATTTACTTAAACAGGTTTGGACATACAATGAGAGACCGAGTGAGAAAGAGAGAGAGACATAAAGAGATGGAGAGAAATCACGATGTTCAGAGAAGAAGAGAAGCAATCTGAGATAATGTGGAGAACGGGAAAGACATAGGTATTCGCGAATGAAATCGGGAAGAGGGTAGAAAGGTCAATTCTGCTCTTTAATATGTCTAAGAAAAGAAGTTTACGGGAGCAAGTTAAAAGCTTTCGACCGATTATGGTTTCTAGACCTCTGATTCAATTTGAAATAATTATGATTAAGAAATTTGTTTATTGCTTGAATGATTGGCTAATCTCTTACTAAATTTGGATTTTTCTGCATTTTCTTTGTACTAGGTTTGACAGATAGTGCGAAGGAAGGACACTTTAGATGGGAAGATGGGGGTCCTCTGAGTTATGCAGACTGGTATATAGCAAACAGGTAAAGATACTACTGGTCAGTATTATGAGAGCAATATAACGTTCAAGGAAACTTCAAGAACAAGACAAAAGGGATAGAAAATATATTTTAAAGGAAATAGTGAGCAAAACAAGAGGATGAGAAGGCTAAGACCACGACTAAGGAACATACACTGAAAGGACAAGATGAAGGCACATAATGGACAATGAACGAAAGCAACCAAAGAATTAGATTCCACTGATGAAAGCCATTGGTATATCCGACAAGGCTTTAAAGCAGAAATACTTTTCTAGAAATGTTTATGTTTTGTGTGGGGGGAGGGCTACCTTAATTGACTGTCGCCTATTCAAAGAAGGATCCGCCCTCATCGTTTTTATGGATACACCCCTCCCCCGAAAAACCGTATTAAAAATATATATTACCCTCTTTAAGTGGTAAAAAGGTGTGAAATCTGTGTTTAATGATAAAACTGTATATAAGGTCTTGTCTCTCATTCTTTAAAGCCTCACTGTCCTACTTGTAGCTACTTGCTCCCTCTTTATAGAAAACTTCCCCAATCGGTGCCTGTTGGTCCCCCATGATCCTCTTTTTCTTATGTTAGTTGAGAGCTGAGTTAATGAGATAGCCACCTGTCAGTGACCTCGCTGTGTGGTCTAATCCCTTCTGGCCCAGTAGTATTGACGGTCTTTAAAATGCATTATCTTCCAGTCCTGAAGAAGATTCTCAGCCGAATGGCCACGAACAGGAAGATTGTACGATGATCAAGCTGGAGAACCTGCAATCCTCAGCTAATTGGCATGACATATCATGTGCATCACGTGAAGCAAATCAGTTCATTTGTTATCAACTGGCTGAAGGTAATATAATCTTTTTATAAAAGGTCCAAGTTACATGTTGCGAGAAAAATAAGATGGGGCGATTCGAGAAAAAGACAATTGTGACAGATAAAGAGCAGACGCAGTTGTAAAAGAATACTTTCACATTCATCTTGAGTTTCCTGCCTACATTTTCTACATGTTCCTCACTTAAATTCATGATCAAGAATATTTTGTTGGGAGGGGATGGGTTCAGCCTAGAACCACGACTTTAGTGAAAGAGATTGATAGAGAAAAGACCGCCCCAAAACAGATTGAGTAAAGATTAGAAAGAGTGTGAGAATGGGAAGATGTAATTGAAGTTATACTCATTGAAGAAGTTGAGAAGTTTTATAGAAGAAATGTGAAGGTAAAGGAGAGAAAGAGAGAGAGATAGGAATTTCGAGAGAAAGAGAGAGAGAGAGAGGGATAGGAATTTCGAGAGAAAGAGAGAGAGAGAGAGAGAGAGAGAGAGAGAGAGAAAAGAAAGAGAAGAGGGATAATGGTATACAAGCCGTATAAGGCACATGGCTCATGTATCGAGGAATCAATTATATTCATGCACGCTCTGAATGCAAATTGCTCAATCGCTCCCATCTAATTACACTTTCACTGTCACAGATCGCTCTAACCTAATAACACTTTCACTGTCACAGATCGCTCCCATCTAATTACACTTTCACTGTCACAGATCGCTCCCATCTAATTACACTTTCACTGTCACAGATCGCTCCCATCTAATTACACTTTCACTGTCACAGATCGCTCCCATCTAATTACACTTTCACTGTCACAGATCGCTCCCATCTAATTACACTTTCACTGTCACAGATCGCTATAACCTAATACCACTTTCACATCACAGATTTGCACTGATCAACATCAGATCAACACGACATTAAACAACTACAACAAAACTTTACGAGCATCAATCAATGAAACACAGAAAACAGCGAGAAAATTTGTTTGTTGAGAATCTTGTTTTTCAGAAAATACAGTTGTCGTACAACATTACCAAAAAATAAACGAATATAGAAAATACATGTGTAATGACCTGAGATATTTACGAGATATTTTTGAAACATCAGCAATAAACAATACTAAGTGATTTGAACTGATAGTCTCAATGAAGAGTGCACATGCCTCTTTGATTGTCAAAGTTCAAGAGTTTGTCGTCATCCTTCACTTGGCTAGCATGATCCTACTGAAGACCAGGCCGCTGCAGAGGGTATCATAGATGACGGTGATGATGGCTTGGAGTAAGGAGGATACAGGAAAGTAGGATTGACACGATGAGCGATGCGATACCCTGCTGCATCGATGGTGGTAGTAGATGAACTCAGGGTAGATGTCATCGGATTGGAGTATGCTGAGCTCGGGATAGTGAGCGGTATCTTCTCAGCAACATCAGGTCGATAAGTCGCAGGAACCATGGCAGGAAAACAGTACGGATGACTTGTTGGGATAGTAGGTGGGGTGAACAAGGCAGCACTGACTGGGTGATACGGTGTTGTATTCAATGGGAGTTGATGAATCCCGGGTAGCATGGCTAACTGTGACTTGGAGATCATATCAGGATAATGAGCATACGTCATCGGGATGTAGCCGGGGTGGATGGGGCTCGGGATGGCTGATGGGTAGGCGTAGGGAGAATAACTGACTGATCGTGCTCGGCGACGAGCTTGCCGTCTCCTGTAATCACCACGGGCGAAGTCTTCAAGGTTAGCGGGATGGATTGCCCAGAAATGTCCTCTGCCGTCTCCGCTACGTCCAGCCTTGATGAAACACTCGTTGAGGGAGAGATTGTGACGAATACTGTTCCTCCAGCTCCTTTCGTTATCTTTGAAGAACGGGAAGCGTTTCATGATGTATTCATAGATGTCACAGAGCAAAAGGTGCTTGTCTTGTGCGTTGATGATAGCCATAGCAATCAGGGCAATGTATGAGTGAGGAGGTTTCTTCGTTTATGGTGGGCTATCACAGATCGATGAAGCTCCTGAGCTGGCGTTGTCTGATGGACTCAGAGCTCCAATGCTGCTTTCAGTGCTAGATGGTCTTTCACTAGTCTGTTCTTCCTGCTGAATGAGAACCTTCATCTTAGGATGGTATCGTATCTCGGGGCTGAAACGTTTAGGCTTGCTGTCACTCTGGGCAAGGTTGTCAATGCTGAATAAAGTCATGATGAAGGGTTGGAGTGAGAGGCGGTAGATGTGTTATCGTTACCCTGAGCAAAATGGAAATGTCTTCTCGTTCAGGATACCCCTTGTACTTATAGCCCCAACCTAAACCCTTTACATTAATCATCCAGGTACTAGGAGAGATCATCGCCTAATGTGCTACATTCATGTTGATGATTAGGGCATTGTTGGACATTGTAGACAAACAATACTTCTACTCGGTTGCTGTTTAAGCAGGACTGCCAGTCATGACCTGGACAATGACCTTAACCCCTTCAACCTAACTACGGAATGTCAATCACTAATCAGTCGTTAGTGAATGATCGTCACGTATGCATTGATAGGCGGGACGTCCCGGCACGCACTATTGTTATTGGTCTAAACATCGGACAATTGAAGCCACTGACAACAGGGTGTGTTAATCCACGGATGACCATTATATTCTCTCACGAAGTCAGCTTTCTTAAGAGCATTATTAGCAATTCAAACTTCGGAGAAAGGCCATAATGACAGGGCATTGACGAAGGCGTTGTAATCACCCTGCCTTTCACCCGTATGAGCAAAGAAAAACCCAAGTTCCTTTCCTCGAAAAAACAATTCATCCCGTCCGTCATTAGCACTTCATTAATAAGCCTCTCTTCATTTCATCCTAACAAGAAGAAGAGAATCTCTCGCATTCAGAATGATCTTGGCTTTTAGAGATTCCACTTAAGACGATTGATGATCGACATGGTATCCTGCTGTATGTTTCCAAGACCACAGACATTGTAATTGGATTGAATAAAGCTAGATTAGAATGCCAGAATTACCGTCTTATTGCGCCCGTGAGCATGATGAAAATAATCATTAAAGAGTTCAACAAAAACATATACAAATACAAATTTACGAATATATATGAATTACGAATTTGATATGTCATAAAAGCGCTCATAAATGAAAGGTTATCAACCATCCATCATTAATTTATGTATGAATTGGCGTCTACCTGGTAAGCAGTAGAAAGAAACTGTTACTCCATTTTATATGTTTTATATGTGAGGTTCAATTGGAAATAAAATTTAATAGAATATATGAGCAATTCACTACACACAATATTTGAATTTGGGATGTAATATACCTTACTTGAATACTGATGTAAATTATATATTGACAGCATATGATTAGCATGTGAGTAAACAGACACATTATATTAATTCTTCCAGGAAACACCATGGTCCCCTCGCGAATCGGAGACTTATCAACAAAAGGTAAAAATTGTATTTGTTTTTATTTGGTATTAGTTATAATACTTCTTTCATTGTTTACTAAAAATAAGCACAATTTATTTAAAACTTAAAAGATACACGGAAAAACCATAATTAATTGCGTAAGTATGTATATAAATGTGTACATTACTTCAAATTGGATTATATATTTAGGAAATGACTAGTAATAATTTATATGATTTTTGTTATTGTGTTCTGCATAAATTATGACAAATCATATATATATATATATATAATTACTATTTGCATGATTAAAGCTCAAGATATTAATTATGCATACCTTGTATGACAACAAGTTGCATTGAATTGTTGATTTTACGACTTATAAATAGAAAAAAAGCATTCCATTTTACAATACTTTAATTATCTATTATATAATACAATATTTATAATTCATATTTATCATATTTAAAGATTCTTTCTTTACTTCGTCTTAATCCCATTAGAATGTCCCTCTGGGAGCCGTCGAATAGGAGACACGTGCATATCGCTTGTCTTCGCAGACAACAATCAAACCGCCCTGTTGCCATGCCAACGCATCAAATCCTCCGTCCTCCTACCTCTATCACGTCTTACCTATGTTCTTGGTCTTCTATGGCCATTCAGATCGACACCAATAGGCATCTCCATCGACATACAAGGTAGGAAATACACCCTGTCTTTCGAAAGGTGTAGATGGAAAAAGGTTGAGAAAATAACATGCTATCTAACAAAGGCTGATCAGGATTCGTTTTGTTTAAAAAAAGAATAAAAGAAATAGAGCCCATAAGATGCTCCCATCAAGTCAGATGAAATTAAAAAAGCATAGCTTTACAATGTTCAATTTATGATGATATTGTGACTGTTCTGTTCAATTCAATTCAATACAATCAAAACAATTTAATTTCCATAACTCGATCAAGACATGAAAAAAAAATGTTACATAAAATGAATATTAAATGACAATTACAATATAACATGAAATAATTTGTAATTATAAAATCTGGAATGTCCACAAGTAATTAAAGCATATTAAGATACAAGAGATACATGTACAGTAGGCTTGAGGTTACACCATCTGAGAGAGAGGGAGGATTGGAAAGTCCTGAAAAAAGGACTCTCGATAATCTTTCTTTCTTGAATGTGTGTAGTCCTAAAAAGGACTGTTGGTGAAGTCTTGAAAAAGACTGTTGGTTATTTTTCTTAGCTTATAGTTCTAAGGAGAACTATAGCGCCGGTTGGGGGAGGATAGGTGGCGGGGGGCGCATATTTTTTTTACACAACTGTTTAGCCATTTTCGCGAAAACATTCCAAGAAGTGCTCTGGTGAAAGAGTCTAAGTCGTCAGTGCACTATATATGTGCAAGCACGTACACCCAGGGAAGGGAAGATGATAGCTAGGGGAAAACAAGGATAGTGGAGAGGATATAGAGAAGGAAAAACAAGGAAATACATAAGAAAAGAGAAGAGGATAAGTCAAAGGAAGGACATAGAAATACATAATTGAAGAGCTAAGAGGATCATAGCTCTAGACTAAGGAAAAACAGGGAAGTACATCCGGAAATACATAAAGAAGGAGAAAGGGAATCTATCAGATGAAAACAAAGAAATAGATGACGAAGGAGAAAAGGATAGATTGAAGGAAAAACAAAGAAATACATAAAACAAAAGAGAAAGGTTAGAATAAAGGAGAACAAAGGAAATACCTAACGAAGGAGAACTGAAGGATAGATTGAAGGAAAAACAAAGAAATATATAACGAAGGAGAAAAAGGATAGATTGAAAAAAAGAAGAAATACATGACAAAAGAGAAGAGGAAAGATTGAAGGCTAACACAGAAATACATCATGAAAGAGAAGAGAGGATAGATTTAACCCGAAACAAATAACGAGTATGTACACATGTACAGCTAAATCCAACAAAACTGCCGAGGGTAATGTTAGACTCTGTCTCTAGTCGTTTGCACAGTATATTTGACTGAAGTGGCTAAACAGTTGTGTAAAAAAAATATGCGCTGGCGGGGGCGGCTAAGATATACATGTATATAAGCATACTTTTATCATAAGTCGAAATTTAAAGGAAAAGATAAATCCACTTAAAAAAACAGAGCGTGTATTTGTCTGGATTACTCGCAAAAGAAAATAACGAGAGAAACTGAGAAGAAGAAAAAAGTAAACAAAACAAAACAAAACAAATGAACAAATGGAAAAGAAAAAGAAAAAATATAATCTGTTCATACTTTGTTAATAATTACATAAACACAGAAACTGTTTGACAGATAAGATTTTATCTTAACTTCTTTATCATCTAGGTACATACGACATACACGAACAAACGCTAAGTTCACGGCCCGATGACGTCACCTCTGATTCTTGTCATGTGATGGAATACAATGGTGATGATTGGCAGCTAGTTGAGAGGGACTGCGCACTGGCTCATTATGGCAGCATGTGTTACTTTGTTGTGTCTGGTAAGAGATTGCTAATCGTTCATTTGTTCATGTCTTTAGCTTTCCCTTTAAATCCCTTGATATCCTGTATACAGGAGGATAATTACCAGTTTCATAAATAGGAGATTTGCATTCAGAAAACAAGCTTTTTATCTTCGAGCTTTGCCAAAAAGCGGGTTATCGTTGTTAATTTAGTTGTCTGGAATTTCATCACCTGTCAGTAGTTCATATTCTGTGATGTACAGTGCGTAAGAAATATAAATTGTTAATATTGTTTTTGTGTGCATCTGCATCATTTATTGTATTAGCAATATGAAAATCTTGCTGATATAAATTATTCCATATATCAGCAATATGACCTTTGCGATCTTCTTTAACATAGAGTGACAACTCACCGACTTCTTCAGTAAGTTTAATTATGGTAAATAACTCGATCATACTAACTGGATAGGCTTCTTCTTAATTTCTTTTGATTTTGATTTTGATTTTAATCTATTTATTCCTGTCACTTATCTCACCTATTAATATTACAATGTGATGGTACATTGTACCTGATGCCGTCCTCTTTTGACGTCAGTATAATTTATTTGGGATGCTTTATCTGTAGTGATTTTTTTTTGTTTATGTTATTGAGGCTATTCACCCATATTTAGGATTAATGGGGTGGTTCGGCACACAAATATCTCAACAAAATCTTAAAGGTAATGCAAAGTTTGGGAAAATTTTGAAAATTTGATGGATAGTAATTCTTTAAAATTTTGATATATTTGGATGCCCCTGTGGATGTATTATAAGCACTAGAAAATTTAGCCCCATAAACAATTCTGCTTTCGAGCAAATTAAATAATCAAAATTTACCGGTGCTCCCGGTAATTTTAAATATTTTAAAATAGCGCCTAAGGCCATATCATGGTAGCTGCGACCATGAAAATATCAGAATATGCAGTTCTGATATATTTTTTCCAAACGGGAGTATTAAATCGGTCGATTGTAGTCAAGAAGCATTGTCTTAAAGCTGAAGTAATATCAGTCTCGAGAGGGAGCTATACAACATAAAGAGTTTATTATTTACAATTTCATCACTTTAGACTAGATTTCAATCGCGACAAAGATCATTGAATATTGTAAAATCGCATATGCTTCCAATATGTTCATTTGAACCAAATTCACGACCCCATACTAACACTTTGTATTACCTTTAATATATATCATTGGGTGCAACGCCCCTTCTTCCACACCTATCCTTGCCATGGCTTATTCTTCTTGATATGTGTCTTGCCGAGGTGGGCGAAAACGGGGGGGGGGGTAGAAAAACCCCTCCCCCTTATGATGGATAATATTCCTAGATTTCATCGGCACATGATTTTACCCCGGGGCCCCTTTACCATTCCTCATGTCTTCGTGTCCCATATTAAGAATAAGTCCTACTTCACAAGGAAAACAATTGGTTGATACTGCAAGGAATGATTCATTGTATTTAAGCATAATGAACAAGGAATATACATTACAAGGAATGGCAAGAAATATAATGGCAGAGTAAATAAATTGTATTGCATCTGTTCTTGTTTGGTCAACAGATCTTGTGAATATCTGTGGCGATGACATGTTTGAATGTCGGAATGGAGAGTGTATTAGATCAGTACATGTTTGTGATGGACGAGAAGAATGCATAGGAGGAGAAGACGAAAAGAACTGTGGAGGTTTGTAAACATGTTGCCCCTAACAACGGGACATACTTCTAATATTCGGCATCTTCATGTTGGTCAAACCACAATTGTAGTAGTGAATCTTAAGAGGGTTATCTGTCTACCCATGTGCCTAAAATAAATCAACATTCTCACTTCCAATAACGTATTTTGGAAATTCAAATGTGAACACTTTATGTGTGATTAGGGGATTAATTATCATTAATTTATATGACATATCCTAGTGACAACATCATGTTTATTGATATTACCATAGCAACCATTCCTACGAATACAAATAAACATGCTTTAAAGTATTTTCCAGCCTTTGATTTTGAGTAGTAAACACATACAATTATTGAATAGTTTCGATATACGTTTGGTATAATATCCAGACAGCTGAATAATATATTAATATCAGTAACCCTTAATTAGGTTCGTATTCTTTTAATATAGATTCGGAGTTTGATGATGATATCGCAACAGCTCCATCTTGCCCTGACTCAAGTTTCCAATGTGATATGGGTCGATGTATCTCAGCTTCATTCTACTGTGACTATGTGCCTCACTGCCAAGACATGTCGGACGAGGAGCATTGTGGTAAGCATATTCAGACAATGCTATTTCACCTTAATGTAATAGCAAAAAATGAAGGTTAAATAAAATTGGTATATGCACTGTATAACAACGCATGAAAGGGTAAATTATTTTCTCCAAACATAAATCACATTTTCACTGCGGTTTCTCAAACAAACATTGGAAATATATTATATCTATACAACTTATACTCTTTATGATCTCAGTATAAAGTATGAATATTTCGTCTATTGATTTTGTATTGTTTCCAAAGTCTAAGATGTAACGAATAATTGGAAATTGATTAGATATCACATAATCATCACCTGAATTATATAATGTTTTCATGATAACTGAACTGAAAAATGCCGACTTGTAGATTTGGCTTTCAATTTGTTTTGTTTTCTTCAAAATATGTAAGGGTTAATTGTAGATTGATTAGAAATCACATAATTAACAGTGAAATTATGTAATGTTAAACTGGTAACTACTGAAAACGCACAAAACAATAGGTACTGACTACCCATGGAAGTATGTCATTTTACATTAAATGCAGGTTTTCAAGGATGCAAAAAACGTATCTATTAAAGCTCATAAGTGACTGACAGGAGATTAAGTGATGTTTCAAAATGGCGGATTTTAAGTCTTTTCAGAAACCCGGATAATTCGTCTATTGTTTTCCTATAGGCCTAATGATACTTAGAAAAACAGTTTAAAGACTCATTTAGAGGTGATTAAGAGCTTTAGTAAATGAAGTCTTTCACACCTTTCGCGAGTGTAGGATTAGCATGTTTCTGACTGGACAACTAAATCTCAATTTCGGAAGGAATTCGAGCAGCCTGCTTCCATCTTTGAAGCCAGCTGTCGAGCTTAAAGTTGATGATTAACATAAAATCTTGTTTAAGAAGCGTTTAAAAACCATAAATATCTTTGAAATGATGTAATGACTACCCTTTAGGCCATGTAAAATTGATTTCATGTTGATCGTCCCCGCCCGCTTCCTTTTTGGGGGCCGCCTCCTATTTTTTGTTATTTGTTTTTTGTTTTTTTTTTTTTTTTTTTTTTTTTTTGGACTAATTCAGTTACGACAGGAAAAGTTACATAAAGCATCGTTTATATTGCAGGATTTGTTGACAGCTCCTCCGTCCTCTTCAAGTAATTAGTCTCTAAACTGTGCCATTTATTTGGATATTACTCTTCCGGATTATTTTCGTCAGATGTTTAAACTGTGCCATTTATTTGGATATTACTCTTCTGGATTATTTTCATCAGATGTTTCACTCTCTGTCCCTTTTTTTTTTCTTATGTTGTTTCGGTGGAGATTAATCATTCAACCTGTTAAGTCGTCCAGCATGACATGGTCATTTATTTAGAAATTGGTGTGTTGAGCCAATTGTATAATGTGTTTAACATGTACCTGCTCTTCGTTCACGAAAAAGGAAGCGTTCGTACTTCAGGATTTATCATAGATACGAGGAAATATACCGCATGACGAGTCGACGATTTCAAAGGGAAACCGAGTGCCTTTTTATTTTTTTTGACGGTTGCTGCATTGGGTGCCAGCCTCAGAAGGGGAGCACAGCAATGGCAACAAGAGGACGCAGTGCATGGCCATTTATTTAGTAGCAATAGTTTCGTATGTGTAGGGCCAATTTATTTTTCGAGAGCATCGGTGCGGGAAACGGAGGCAGAGAGTCATCATTTGGATAGCGTTAGAGATCTCGACATCGTATTAGTTTTGTTGGCGAATTGTTGTGTATGCGTCGGAAAGAATGGGAAATCATTATATCAGTTTGGAGATCACGGGACAACCTCGAAGATATCGGAGCAACGTCAATCATTCATGTCCATGATATTGCGCCATGTAGAAGTGGAGGACCCGCCGTAGATACTTGATTCGTTGTTTTTCGTCCTCGAGTAATTCTTGCAGTTCGATTGCGTAAGCCCAGGGCCACGCTCGTCTAGAGAATCTGTCCTCGTCTTACGTAACGGCAAGGACAGATACTCAGTCGCGTGCGGCCTCCGACTGACCCCGAGCGGAGGCCAGACTTTGTCCTCAGTTTGAGGACAGACTCTGCCCTTTAGCTCGAGGTCGGGTTGTGTCCTTGCTGCTACAAAACAGCTCCCTATAAAAAGCCAGGGAATCTAAAATCTCGAGACTTCCTAGTCAGACTTCTTAGACTTCAGACTTCTGACTCAGACTTCTTGACGCTTCTTCTCGTACTCCTTTCTGCCGCCTTTCAAACCTGCAAGCGTTTTCATAATTGTCTGTACCTGACTGTATCCCGAGTTGTCATTATTTGAAGTAATAAACATCGAATGGAACTGAAACTCACGAATACTCCATTTCTTCTGTTGAATTTATATTGCATACACGCATGAGCTCGAGTGAGAGAGATATTGAGCGAGAACTGAACGAGAGCAGTCTGAATTAAACACTTGTAATGGAAAATTTTTTTGATTTTTTTTTTTTTTGAAAGAAAAAAAACATGAAAAACACTGCTAAAATGGCTCTATTTCTGATTTAAAAAAAAAATAATTGTCGGCGGCCATCTTGAAAAAAAATAGCCTCGACTGTCAGGGAAAATGTACCGAGCGGCCATTTTGAGCGGCCATTTTGAAATATCAAATATCAAATAACATGGTACACCCTCCTCCTCTTTTTCAAAAAATCCGGACGATCAACATGTAATCAATTTTACATGGCCTTATAGTTATGAACAGTATTGGAATACATTCTGTGAGGAAATCGTAATCATATTTCAAATCATAAAATGGGATAAAAATCACTATGTGATGTATTGATGTATGCAACAAATGTAAAGAAATAACTTAATTTTCATATTAGACCCTTTATATCATAATTATATTTGGGGATTATCGTTCTGTTAATTCGTAAATTCGTAAAAGCAGCGTAATTTCGTGAATGTGAACGCTCAGGTGATGTATTATTTTAGCTATAAAAACAGACCACCGTCCTTTATAGTACATTAAAACAACGTTTCAAAACGCTGTCTGTTAAAAATGCAGAGTAGATAGAGATGGAGGGGTGATGGAGAGAGAAAGGAGAGACAGAGAGAGAGAGAGAGGGGGGGGGAGATATATGTATATATAGATATAGAGAGAGAGATAGATAGCTCTATAGAGAGAGAGAGAGAAAGAGAGAGAGAGAGGGAGAGAAAGAGATTTTTAAGGGGGGTGGCTCTTTAATATTCATGCTTACCTTTATAAGCTATTTTTAAAAGGAAGGTACAGGGTGAGTGATTTTACTATTAAATCATTACATAGAGAGGAAATCATGAACATAATAACAACATAATATATGACGATCTATTTAGTTGTGAAACCGATTGGATCGAAATGTTTGCAGGAGTGGAGAGGGATTGGTAAGCAGGGCAAGCTACATTCTACATCCTTTACGATGGATACACCTCTGCCCATCACACCACACCTGTCATATCCACTTGCGAACCATGACCCGATTCTTCCCCTCAAAATACCTCCTAAAATAGGAGTGTCACCTCCACACAAATGAGATA
Organism: Strongylocentrotus droebachiensis; assembly: GCA_035222895.1. Taxonomy (NCBI): domain Eukaryota; kingdom Metazoa; phylum Echinodermata; class Echinoidea; order Camarodonta; family Strongylocentrotidae; genus Strongylocentrotus; species Strongylocentrotus droebachiensis. Next base: position 316,070 of record JAVYIG010000418.1, read on the forward strand.
CATACCCCTAGGTGGATAAAGGAGTAACAATAAAAGGTGTTAAACGGCTAATTCAGCATTTAACTACTCTACTGCAAGCACGAGAATATTGTTTTGTTACTTTCTTTAAAGGTGAACTTCAAAGAAAATCACAAATATGTCAACTAATGTATCACTAGAAACTGGTAAGCTAACAGATAGCCATCGTACAAGTTTTAGGTCAACTACATATCGGGTGATTTATAAAAATACAAATACAACCACCTCCAGTAGCAGCTGGGATATGCGAGAGATTCGCCGGAAAAATAACGATGTTTTTAATGACGTCACTATATGGACCAACACTGCCCAAGCAGACGACATCCCATAGAGAATGAACATAATTGCAAAGCTATTATTTCTCAAATTATAATGAGTTTAGTGCATATAAATGTAATGGCATGTCAAACCATTCAAAGGGGGATATGACCCGATTCCGATAACTAAAATCGTTTGCTTGTAAATACACAGGATATGTGTTAATTAACGATCAAAGAAACCAGACTTTCAAATTGAAAACCCCCCGGAATGATATCAGGACGGCATTTGTTCCCTCTTGAAACGCCGAACATACCGCGCTGTGTGCAGCTGAATATTCAATACCGTCTTATTTTGTTTACAAGCGACAAATTCCTTTATTTTTGTATCGCTGCATTTGTCATCAAAATAAAACCGTGTGCGGGGTTTAGAGTGAGGCAATAGATTATAATTTTAGCCTGACGGTAGTGAAGTAAGAGAAAGAACTCAAGAGAAGATGTAAATACAGGCACTGAAAATGTGTGTGATGTCATGGGACATCGTCTGCTTGTGCAAATCGTGTCCATACAGTGATCTCACACATCTCAGGAGCGTTCGGAGAGCTCTTCAGGTGCTATGCCAGGGCTGTATTTAAGCGTTTTATAATTTATAATAATAATCACCTCGAATGTTTCCAAGCATTTGTTACGAGTGGTTTCCTCTACCCGTTGTCCCCAGGTCCTTTGTTCCACAACAACAGAATACACAACACAAAGTGGTTAGATTTCAAAGGCTGATCTTCATTATTGAGCTTCGTTCTTCAACTCCAAATACTAGACTCACTCGTCCTCAGGACGGCCGTACAATGTATCTAGAATCGGTCGATACACCCATCACACTCCCCCTCATAAATTAGCACTTATACCAGTAGGAGAAGTGCTATAAAAACATTTCTTTTTCAATGTTGTTTCAGCAACTGTTGTAAGAATACAAAAACCTAAAAGTATTTATAAGTATGAGGTCTTTGTAGATTTAGAAATCTGATAAACAAGTCAGCTTGTTAAACTATACAGTACCAGCATGCAAATGGTATCACAGTGTTGTCTAGTGGTTTTGTTCATACAATAAAATTGAGTATGAACAGCTATAAGTAAAAACATTAACCATTCTTTTATCATCCTGCTATATCATTTTCATCACTGACTTTTGCATATATCAGAAGTCATTTGTACTAAACATAAAACAAATACAATTCAAATCGCAGAGAAGTTCACCTTAAATGACCTATCAATATCAATATGTCTTCATGCTTCTTTGCAACTTTGAATCTAAACATATTTCTTTGCATAACAATAATAATAAGCAAACTTCAGAAACATTAAACCTGTCTGAAAGATAATATAATATAGCCTTCACGTCAGTTGTAGAAACATGTTACTATTAATCTGAAGTTTTGCATTGCAGTGTAAAACCATATCATCTGTGTTGGTTGAGTATTGAATATTTTCAAGAATACTTTTTGATTACTTTATATCCATAACCAAAGATATGGTAAAACACCAAAATCCTTTCTTGTTCCAAAATTCTCTCATTCAATATCTATCCTGCCTTGGATAAAACATATAAATCAATTAACTGTTTCTGTTTTCATATATATATATGCACAGACAAAATGATACCTCACTAGTCTTTCTAGCTCCTTGTGTTTGTACCAAAAGGATTATAACACAATAATATTATCATACATGTTCAAATTCGTCAACGAATAAGATAAGCATATCACATACATATAACACTGGTTTACAGACATCTGGAAAGCAAACATAAGAAAAAATACATTTTTCTTTGAGTCCAATAAACAGTTTCAATGAGTCCAATCAGTCTATGGTCACAACGCTTTGTGATTATTAAAGAAACCATGAAAGTTAAAAGTTCTGGTTTCCTTTCTCACATAGAATTCCAGTGAATTCACCAATGTTCAACTGTTCAAGAAATATGGTTCACACAAGGGTTGTTCACTTTTCCATGTGAATATATCAATTTGATGCTCACTTCAATCCAAAGATCACACACGAGATAAAGCGTCCGCAATAACATTGTCCTATCCTGGCACATGTAGAATGTCCAAGTTGTATTCTTGGAGCAGCAAACTCCATCGCGTCAGTCTTTGGTTCTTGTTTTTCATTCTGTTGAGGAATGTCAGGGGGTTATGATCAGTTAGTACCCTCACTGGATGTTGAGATCCACTGACATACACGTCGAAATGTTCAAGTGCAAGTATCAAAGTCAATGTTTCTTTTTCCACAGTTTCTTTGAGAAGAATGATATGGGTCTGTCGATACCTTCAGCGTCTGCTTGAGTAAGAACTGCACCAGCACCCACATCGCTCACGTCCACCATCATGCTGAACGGCTGGTTGAAATCCGGAGTCATCAGTACCGGATTGGTAGATAAGAGGGCTTTTGCCTGGTTGAAAGCACTCTTGCAGTCGATTTCCTTTTCAAGATTTTTCAGTTTTGTTGGGTTTGCACGATATGGTGCCTGTTTGATTGGGGTCGTATCTCCCACATCAACATCATGCTTAACAACATCAGTTCGAGAGGGAACATCAGCAAATAACTGTGGATATGCACTCAACAGCTCTTTCACGTCGCTCCTCTCCTTCACAGATAAGTGTGTTAGTTTGTTATCGATGTGTGCTAGAACCTCTGAATTTTTCAATTTCACACATGGGTTCTCTCTCTCAATCTTGCACACTTCTTTCTCAACTTCACACTTCGAGTCACATTCAACAGCACTTAACACTGGTTGTGCTTTATTCTCGTCATCTCTTCGGATATATGTCGTCGCAGCGCACATTATCGTCAATAAGTATTCATTACCTGCCTTTGTCTTTGGCAGAGGACCTACACAATCTACTATGATCCTAGAAAATGGCTCATCGAACGCCGGTATCGGCTTCAATGGTGCTGCCGGTATTTTCTGATTCGGTTTACCTACAACTTGACATGCGTGGCAACTTCTGCAAAAATTTGCAACATCTTTTTGTACACCTGGCCAAAAGAAATGAGAAAGAATTTTCTCCTGGGTTTTATGAACCCCTAAGTGACCTGCAAGTGGAGCTTCATGAGCAAGGCTAATTATGTCCTGCCTGTATGTACATGTAGAAGGGACTACAATTTGGTGGACTTCTTTCCACACCTCATCTGCAGGGACATCTGCTGGCCTCCACTTTCTCATTAGCACACCTGCTTTCTTGGAATAACAAACAGGCACAGTCAATGCCTCCTCCTCAGAAAAAGCTCTCTCATTCAAAGAACTCAGATGAGGATCTGTCTGTTGCTCCTTTAGCAACTCACTCTTGTTCAAAGATAGTGGTTCAGATTTTTCACTATTTCCTACACTATGATCCTTTCTTGCACTCTCATCCACATTGGAATCAGACTCATCTTCAACCAAACGACAAAAGAAAGAATCTCCTAAGTCAACATCTATCTCATTAGACTTCGTCTCTGACTCAACTTTCTTAGCCATTGAACGAGTTACAGCACATGCTGGGAACACTACGGGAAATTCTGCAACCAACTTATCTGTCTCAGAACTTTCACAAGGACTCGAACTTACTACTGGACATGACACGACTCTATCACCAGCGAGATCATTACCTAATATGATGGATACCCCTTCCACAGGAAGTGATGGTCTAACTGCCATCTTCACCATACCAGAAACAAGGTCTGACTTCAAGTCTACCACATGAAGGGGTGCCTCCACAAAGCAGTCTCCAATGCCTTTGAGCAAAACACTAGCACCAACAGAAGAACTACCACAAAAGGGCAACGCACTTTCCAAAATCAAGGACTGAGAAGCACCAGTATCCCGCAACACTTTCACTTTTCTTGCTACATCACTCTCTGGTATAGACACATATCCTACAGAAACAAACGGTTCATACTCTTTCCGAATTTTTTCCATGTTTACTGGTACAATTCTACTTTGTGAGCTTGACACGGTTTGCACAAATGCATTAGGATGTGCACTAGATTCCTGATTCTTAGCCTGAAGTGAAGGACACTTTGCCTTTATGTGCCCATACTGTTTGCAAGCATAGCACATTCTTTCCTCTGTTACCTGTCCTTGCTGGGACTGTGGTTTTATTTCATCTTGTGATGAACTAGTTTTCTGGCTTTTGCTCCAGTTTCCATTTTTCTTAGGTTCTACACTCATTTTGTTAGAGATTTTGTGCGTGAGCACGTAATCATCAGCAATTCTTGCTGCTTCATCCAGCGAATCGACGCGCTGCTCCTCGAGATGTATACGAACATCCAGTCGCACGCTGCGCTTGAATTCCTCAAGTAGAAGAATTTCACGCAATTTATCATAATCATGATCTACATGGAGAGATGAGCTCCATCTGTCAAACAATTGCTCTTTTTGTTTTGAAAACTCCATATGAGTTTGCGATTCTTCCTTTCGCGCTTTGCGAAATCGCTGCCTGTACGCTTCGGGTACAAGTTCGTAAGCTTTTAGCACGCTCGATTTTACTTTATCGTAATCCAACACGTCGGCCATCGACATTGCTAAGTAGGCATCCCTAGCCTTACCACTAAACTTACTCTGAATCAGGTGAGCCCACATTTCCCTAGGCCACCCCATGCTTTGAGCTAATTTCTCAAAGTGTGGAAAGTACTTTTCCACCCCTTCCTCTTCGAATGGAGGGACCATTCTGACATGCTTTGCAACGTCAAAATGCCTATCAGCATTTCTGCTCTCTTTTCTGTTTACGGCAACAAGTTTCTCCCTCTCCAACTCTACTCTCGCCCTCTCTAATTCCAACTCCTTAATCCTCACTTCATCAGAAACTGAAGACCTAGCCTGAGAATTTAATTCAGGAGACCGAGACCTAGACCCTGGAGGAGTCACAATGATACTACCTGCCGCCTCTGAAGACAATACCTCTTCAGCAACCAGAAACTCGACAATCCTATTCAAAATGTCTGACTTTAGCAAATAACGTTTAATGCCAACAACCTCATAATGAGCTGCTACATCTAACAATTCAACTTTAGTCAACGAGCTTAATCGCTCCGCAGACGGATCCCTAACAAACTCTCCCAACGAGAACTCGCTAGCCATCATGCAAAAAACCTAGCCTCCTAAATATCCTAGAAAGAGCTAGAGCCTGGCTGTTATAATCCCCAGCCAACCGTACAACACCTAGATTCTACAATAACCAAGAAATCTAGACAACCTGACTGTTATAACCCTCAGTCAAACCCTGCAAATCCATGCAGAAACATGAGAAGACAACAATGTTTTTCTCACCACACACACCACGAATGCTCGAACCTGAAACGGCTACCCCAGCGGTGCCCGACGATATCATCTTAACGAACCGACATCGACAACACACACACACAGTACACACCGAACAGTCCGCTCATAAGTAACGTGTATGAAACTCGTCGCACGCAATGTAATGCAACATGCCAGCGCTAATATGATCACAAAAATCACCTGAAAATCATACTTTCCACTTTATATACTCGGCCGAGTCCCCATTTGTTACGAGTGGTTTCCTCTACCCGTTGTCCCCAGGTCCTTTGTTCCACAACAACAGAATACACAACACAAAGTGGTTAGATTTCAAAGGCTGATCTTCATTATTGAGCTTCGTTCTTCAACTCCAAATACTAGACTCACTCGTCCTCAGGACGGCCGTACAATGTATCTAGAATCGGTCGATACACCCATCACAGCATTGAAGTTTGATCACCTTGTCGAATCACAGTTTCAACTTTGCAATAATGAAATTAAGTTAGTTTTTAAAATCAATGAACATCAACTTTAAACGATTATAAAGGTGGTATGTGATAAACAATCGACTCATTGCTAATGACATGCACTTCAACTTACAAATTACAAGTACTTTCACACTTCAACGACACTACTTCATATACATGTAACATCAGATTAACGCTTCCACACTATACTTTCATTGATATTGTAGTTTATTGTCAAATTGAATGTGATTTGATTTTGTTAATTTTATTTTAATCTGAATTACAAATTGAATGTGATCGGGATTTGAAATGGATTTGATCTGAATTACGAATTGAATTGGTCTGAATCTTTAATTGTATTTAAACTGAATTGCGAAGTGAATTTAATCCGAACTATGAATTGAATTTAACTACTTAGTCTGAATTATGAATAGAATTTTAGTCTGCATGTTGAACTATCGCATTTGTTGTTATACCATTTGTTGTTACCTATTTGTTCAAGTTATATGTTTTACTCTGTACCCATCTGTATGTTATTGATGTTTATAATTTGTAATCTTGTACTGACATGCAAATGAAACAAATTTCCAATCATTGGACAATAAATTTGAATATGAATATGAATATGAATAAAGATAAATGATAATACATAATATGGTTATTCATATAGCGCCGGCATCTGCCAGGTTCTGACGCTCATGTGAGTTGGTATGAAAAGGCAAGGGAAATTATTAGCATTTAATAAAATAAATACAAATTTAATTCGCAAATCGATAGTATATTATAATAACAACATATACTTTTGTTTTGTGTAAAGATGAAACATTTAGCAAAAAATGTTTTAAAAAAAAGAAATAACAAAATTAAAACAATGCATGAGGCGAAATAGCATAATGATTTACGATATGGGAAATGGTTGTTTTTATGTATATCGTTTGTTGTTATTATTTTACAGCCTATCCGCAATGTAAGGAGGGTGAATTTCAGTGTAGCAACGGACAATGTATCGAAGCATCTCAGCAGTGTGATATTACTCCAGATTGTGTGGATGGCAGTGATGAAGAAATGTGTCGTAAGTCACATAAACAAAAAATCTTTTCCTTTATTTCTTCCATTTGATTCGAATTTATCCCGTAAAATATCTTAAATACCATCATACTGCAATTCTAGTCAGTGGCGTGGAAAACGGGTCGGGGGCAGGTGCCCCCAATCGAATGACAAGAAATGAGAGAAGGGAGAGAGAGAGAGAGAGAGAGAGATGAGAGAGAGAGAGAGAGAGAGAGAGAGAGAGAGAGAGAGATGAGAAAGGTGTAGTTGCAAATTTTTCACGCACTTCAAGAATCACCGATAATAGTTATCAATGATTATAAGAAACCTCTTAAATTTCATAGGTTTACAAATTCCTCATGTATTCTTCTGTTTTTTCTTTGTATAGAGTTCTGTTCTGAAGAAACATTTCAGTGTTACGATAGTAGATGTATCCCTGATAGATCACTGTGTGATGGGAGTCAAGACTGCCGTGGACTTAATAAGGAAGATGAACAATCGTGTGGTACGAATGGCATCAAAATACGCTAATCATTATCTTTAAAATTATGGTTGCAAACCAAACCAAATAAATAGTCAATGTTATGTATAATTAGTATTTTGTCATCACCAAAACTTATCCATGTTTTGTATCTTATTTTTGTTCTTTGTAGACTAAGTCTGAGTCTGTGTTTACATGTGAGCGAAACATGTTGAATGTAAATTGGACAATTAAATACATGGAATTGTATTATTGTCAAACTCGACATTACAAATTACCATTTCCCACATCACTTCATTACCTAATTTTTGATGTCATACACATTGAATCTGAAATCATGTAATATTTATTTCTCTTTTTATTTTTGTTTTAAAATGTGTTATTCTTCCCAGGATATTTCATCCACTCCTCTGCAAGGATCGCAGTCGTAATGGCTTTCAAGAAATCAGTTTTAGGACGATTTTAATACCACATTGTATTGGCTACATACATTATTTGAGGATTGTTTTGATACACGATTGTATGTCATTGTCAAAGTCACGCATTTCAAAACTAAGGTAGCGCACAATGCTATTGAAACTGCTTTGGGTTAATCTTTTGGAAAGTCATTGCGATCGTGTTGAGGTCGATCTATTTTATTTCCGGAACATGATTCCACAATATTCCCCTTTCTACATTTTCGTTATTGGAATTGCTTTCATTCTCTTTTGAGACATGCATAAATTGCTTTCAACGAACAGCATTTCACAAAACCGTCATTAGTATAAAACCGTCAACAGCCCATTGAAACGTGTATTTACATTTTACACGCGTTGAAATGTGATGTAAGTCAATTTTTATTTTCGTGAAAAAGCGCCCTATCGGACATGGTCGCGTACTAAACCTTAAAAATTAACTATTGATATTACAGAAAGTCGTGAAGATGATAGATTGAGGTGTTTAAACGGTGAGAAGCTAGAGCCAAGGTTGCGCTGTCTTTATGACTTTGATGAGTATGGACTGCAACAAGGCTGTCGTGACGTCACTCATCTTCGTGATTGTGGTGAGTATTTTTCTATTTATTTGTTATGTGTTTATGTCTTCCTCTTGGCTTCACATTTTTAAAACTGATTCATAAAGTCAACTGTTATGACATTGTTTCTGTGTTGGTTGGTCAGCGAGTGTTTTTTTTAAATCTATATAATTTACACATAATTCGTCCCTATTTTCACGAAGTGATGGTAGTGAATGAAAATCGCATACAGTTTGCGTGCAGATTTTCCTCACTACCGTTACTTCGTGAAACTAGGAACGAATTGTTGCTTTCCTGACCGGCGTGGTCCATATCTGCTATTTGTGTCTACTTTTTTAATCCATTGTAGGTGACATCGAATGTTTTGGAAACACGTTCAAGTGTCCCAATTCGTATTGTCTCCCTCTACGGCGACGATGTGACAGTGCTGCGGATTGTCCAGGCGGCGAAGACGAGTTTGAATGTGGTGAGCTGAGTATAGTATGATGGACAAGTTTTGAAATGTTATTCATGCATAGGAGCCTATGTGGATCAATCAGGAGGAAGGGGGGGGGGTACAATATTAAGAGAAGTGTTTTTATTGTAAAAAATCAATTAATATGCTAATACAGTTGACTATGACCAATACATCCTGACCACATTCTGGATTCACAATTTGGGAGTTGGGAGCCCACATATGGCGTCTAATATAATCTAGGCATCTTTTAATATACTCGCATAACTATGGAGAGGATTAACTTGTATTTCCTCACCCTGTTAAAACTGCCTATGTCTGTAAATCTGATCACTATTAGAATCATATTCCTGTCCTGGATTTCTACGATGCCACGGAGAGAGGTACTGTGTTACAGATGATCAGATCTGTGATGGGGTAAAGGACTGTCCTGATGGTGATGATGAAATGTTCTGTGGTAAGTTGGAAAGAGAGATAAAGAAATAGAGGAAGGAAGAGAGAGAGAGAGGGGGAGAGAGAGAGAGAGAGAGAACCAGAGAGGGAGGGGATGGGGATGTGGGGGGAAGAGACAGACAGACAGACAGAGAGAGGGAGAGAGAGATAGGTAGAGAGAGAGAGAAGGAGAGACTGTAAGAGAGAGAGAGAGATGGAGATGGAGAGGGAGAGAGAGAGAGAGAGAGAGATGAAGAGAAGGAGAGAGAAGAGGTGGTGGTGAGGGATGGCGTCGAAAGAGTTATACAACAGGGTGAATAAAGTGAGATTTTAAGTTTTTATTCAAGAATAAAATTATAGTAGGATATTAGATAAATATTAGGAAGGAAAAATTTCGCTGCTTCAAATAATCATAATGTCATGGGGGAGAAAAAATTGAAAAACGAATTCGACTAGCTGAAATGACAGAAAGTTTTCATTATCTTTAAACTTATTGTTTTCATTTTCTCTAGACATCGCTTGCCCCTCTGGATGTTCGTGTGATGGTCTCAGTTTCGATTGTCGTTCGTTCGAGGAATGGACACCCGAGCTGGCTGCTAGTATCCCAACAGATGCCCGTCAAATGTGAGTATTTATAGATAAAACACACACTGAACCTTATTTCATTCCCTTAAGCAAAACCATTGAAAAAAAATACGACTTGTTGCAATGCGTCAAACTAATCGGGCTTGCTGCCTACAATATGCCTCCCCCTGTCCCCCTGTTCAGTTAATTTCTGAAAACGTTGCCTATATACAATATACCAAGATTATCAGAAGGGGTGGGGGGCAAACGGAATGGAATGATTGGGAAAAAATTGTCCCCAATCCCTCGAAAGGGCACTTTGCGAATAACGATAAGTATAATTAAGCGTTTAAAAGTTGTTACTTTATTGTAACGGGGAAAGGGGGGATTCCCCTGTGTTGTTCATCATTTAACACTTCTCTGTCCTTACTGTTCTCTGATTGTGCATTTCATTTGCAGAATAATCGCCAACGTTTCTCAAAACAGCCGAAGTAGGCGAGCCGCAGATATCACCTGGAACCAGACAACGATAGAGGACGCCATTTATCTCGATTTATCTCCCTACACCCTTCTTCTGTCATTGTAAGTTCATTATGTAGGTCTTAATAATATGCGCCTAGGTTTAACTTTGCACCTGTCAAAAATCGATGTTTTCTGATTATTTCAGAAAGAATACATTCGTTGATTATTCTTTGTCAGATGAAGTTAAAATCACTGTTTATCAATGATTGATTGATGTGTTACCGCTATCATAAACACTTAACGTGTTAGATCTGCATGATTTTCTAATACAAATGCCTCTTGAATTTTGGGTATACTCAATATATTTCTAAATGTCACATTACACTTTTATTTTTATATTGTACTGATTAGTTTAATCATTATCTCAAGTAAAATTATATTGGTCATTAGCAATCGCAAATTTGAAGTGCTTTACAATCAAATTAATGGCCTCCTGTTTAAATATGTAGCAAACAGCTGATATTACTGCAATCCTCGATTTGACTACTGTTTAATTTTCATAATTCGTATAATAATTATTGATTCGGAGTCTTTATACACATGCTAATATTGCTTTTGACCTAGATACATATAAAACACAAGTTTATGTTCCGAGTTTAAAATAAAATCGGCCAATGCAAACAGTTTAGCTTCGGCTCATTTACAAAGTTGATATCATAATATACTTACATGATTTGAACTGAATCGAGTCCAACGAAAGCTCCTTTTTCAAGGGCTGTTAGCTCAAGATTTTGCAAGCGTCTGAATGATAACTAAACAATGTTGTTTCTCCAATATTTTCATTTTTTCCCGATGTATATTATTAGTTACATCTTGTATACATGGATTGTCTCAATATGTTCATTGTTTGACCTTGATATCAAGATTGGTATTGTTATTATTTCAAACAAAACTGTTATCAAATAATAATTATGTTTTACAGGGGACTTCCTGGTAATGGAATCGAAGTGATTATAAATGGAACGTTTGTTACTCAACGAAATCTGAAGAAGTTGTAAGTAGACATTTTTCTCTAAGAAGATTTTTAGAAGACATTGTTTTACCATAGCGATCAAGTAAGTTTTTGAGACCTATTTTCGCTATGGGAATTGAATACAGTGTTATAAAACGGCTCGCTCTCGAACATGCCGAGAGGATATTTTTTTTCTTCTGGAAACTCTGGCAATTCTATTTACCGCTTGAATAGAGCCAGGCTCGCGGTTGATCAAGCAGTCGTCATGTTTATTGAATCAAAATTTAGATGTAATTTTGTTTGTAAACTCCACCAAAATCAGTTTTACTATAGCATGCATGGGTATACCTTTTTTGTCTTTAATGATAATCTGTAGATAAGTAATGTCTCAACATGACCTAGTATCGTTTATCCATTCATAAATGAACCTGCATTCAATCAGCAGATGTATGAGATTTATTGTATTATTACCAACGCTCCTTCTCTCCCCTTTCCTTTTCTTCTCTGCAAGTCACACTCTTTTTTATTTTTATTTTTATTGTTGTATCTAAGTTGAGGGCTGCGGGCACGTCAAGCTACTTTGCTTATTTCTGTAGCCCTCCTGCATCTAATGTATGTTAATTATGCATTCAATATATTTGTTTAATTTCGTTTATTATCTGTGTAAAATCATCTACACTTAAAATATTGTATCAAACCATATTATGTTCATGAAAATGTATGATGAAAAAAGAAAAAAGATGCAGAAACCAATAAATCAAATCAAATCAAATCAAATCAATACAAACAAATTGTATTTTATCCCAATTTCTTTTTACAGAGACCTTTCGAGGAATGAAATTTGGATGCTATATTCTGACACTTTCCGTGGGTTAAATCAACTAACCGAACTGTAAGTCTAAAATCTATTCATGCCGAAAACTTATTTAAGATCCCTCAGAGAAGAACCCCTTTTTCGTCCACGACTTTATTCAAATAAAAACTGTTCATTGTTCTGCGATTGTTGTGATTGATAGGAATTCATTCATAATAACATTGTATAAGTTTAGAATGAAATATTTACCTGTGTCATGAATTTAATACCTGACGAATCTTACAATGGTGTAATGTTTTCAAAACAATGTTATCAGTACCTCTTTTCAGGTCCGGGAAAATGCGGTAGCGCTCCATCCCCCTTCAATGACGTTAGTCGATATGGTTGCAACGCTTCTTATGGATAGTAGACACTTGACGTATTCAAACATTCCACCCCCTCCCTCCCGTCATGATGACTCTAGGTCCGCCATTGTTTTATATTCAAAGAGAATCCCATGCAAGGCAAAGGCTTATTAAGATTCATGATGTTCATAATCAAAACAATAATTATTAAAAATGCATATAACATGTTTTGCCTTTCTTTCACAGTGACCTGTCATCGAACCCCTTAACGGTCCTACAACCCGGAGCCTTCAACTCTCTGCACAGTCTACCTTTCTTGTAAGTTTAACCAAGGAGGTAGGATTTTCATACAATGTTAAATCCTCACCTAACTTACCGGTATGGAAATAAGCCATGGGGAGGCTGATTGTAATTTTTTTCTTTCTGTGAAAGTCTTTTTATGAAACAAAGGATATAATTATTTGAGGCTTTTCTGTCTCTGATTTTAAGTTGAAACCCCATCAATTTGTATTTCGAGTATTTCTTTATTTCCCAACATTGTTTTGTTTTGGGTATACATCATGTAATTTTGTTGGTATCGATACTTCGTCAGCGCCATTTGTGTTCACCAAAAGGTGAAATTACATAATCATCAGTAAAAGTTATTTTTCCATTCGTCAAACGTTTCATCGCAAATGATTTTTTTTAAATCTGATAGGCAGACAAAGCATTAAATATGAATAAGTTTGTGACTCGCTATTTCTAAAGGATTATGATAGCCTTCGTATGACGTTCCTTAATTATGAAATGATTTTTTTTAAAGATGATAAAAAATACTTAAATAGAAAATGACAATGTTAGAGAAACATTTTTTTTGTCATTCAGACGCTTGCAGAGTCTTGAGCTAACAGCCCTTGAAGAAGGGGTTTTTGTTGGACTCGATTCAGTTCAAATCATGTAAGTATATCATATCAACTTTGTAAATAAGCCGAAGCTGAACTGTTTGCATTGGCCGATATTATTTGAAACTTGGAACATAAACTTGTGTTTTATATGTATTTAAGTCAAAAGCGATATTAGCATGATTATAAAGTCTCTAAATCAATAAACTAAGTATACGAATTATGAAAATTAAAAAAAAATTATCATCATCATCATCATCATCATCATCGAAAAGTGAACATAATTTGGCATGGTGATATAACTATATAAGGAGGTTCTATGTGTTGAGATGGTTATTTCATCACAATAATCACCGAATATGTCAAATATATTGCGAATTTCATATTGACATTTTGTAATTCAGAAAGCTTTTAAGAGAGTGGCACCGGGAGCTTCGGTTTATATTAAAGTGCATTTCTATCTTTCATATTACAGAAATCTAGCAGACAATAACATCGAGCGAGTGACGTCAGGAGCTTTTAATGGTCTGAACTACACGCACACATTGTGAGTATACACAAAGTTATAGATGGATACGTGTCCATAACAAAAGTCCGTGGAATAAAAGCATTTCACCAAGCAAAGGCGGAAGTATTCTTTTCAAAAGAGGGACCAAAAGCTGTTCAAGAAGCACCTCCTTTAAATTAAGTTTATTCTAAAATGCGTTGGTACACGTAGGCCCCTACCTGTTCGTGTGAATATGTGTCACATCAAGGAGTTTTAAGAGAGATGGAGTCATATCTAGCTCATTCCCTTTGTTCCATATTCGATGCCGTTTGGAGAAACTATGTCAGGCATGTACTTAACTGGATCTTCCTTGCAGATACGTAGTAAAACGATTCCTACCTAGCTGCAAACTAACAGGCCACTTTCAAAGGGAAATACGCTTTTTAAATGATAATTACTTTTCGCTACCACTCGTCTGATAATATGAGCAGTACACAGTGCTTACCTTCACAGGAGGCAAGCGAAAGTAAATGGAGCAAAATGTCCTGACATATTAATCAAAACTACTCGACTGGGCATGTGTGGGCATTAATCTTACATACAACATCATAATGAACTGTACATGAACGAATTCAGTTTTTATATTCGTGTGCCGGAAGTAATCGGAAAAGTGTCAAATTGCTGGTTTTTATAGGATTGTAAAATGTTACTATAGTTCACAAATTAAAACTGCTAGTATACAATGTAAGCTAATTTCTTGATACAATAAGGCTTTCGTGTTCATATCCTATTATCTATTTGATGTTCCCCTTGTTAGTTCAAATAAGAAGTGAAATATTAACGATATTTCTTTGTGTAAAAAATCACTACTCCAGCTTTCCAATGAATTATTGGCGGGTTTGAACCTCGGACATCAAAGGTAACAGCACACCTGTAGATTATATTGTGCAACCTTTGAAAACGGCAGCTGATTGGAATAACTTGTTACCAGTTGGGACTCCAGCTCTTAAAACTCATTGGTAACATGTGCCAATAAACCGGTTTACTTACTTATTTCACATGTATGGATTTGTCTTTCCTGAGGACCTAGTGACGGGCTATTTCATTAACCTGTTATTAACGAATGGACTACAATACTTGGAATCCAGTCTGCATACATTACGTGTTACTATCACTATGAACATGACTGACAATGAAAGCGGACAAAATATACAGTTCCTCAGGTAGACAAAGGAACATCCCTTCACTGATATTATGTAAAAATATGTAGAACAGGTGTCACATGCATATTCACCTTTTTACATAATAGCAGTGAAGGGATGTTCCTTTGTCTACCTGAGGAACTGTATATTTTGTCCGCTCTCTTTGTCGTAATGTTCATAGCGTATGTCGGGTAGGCCTCGAGCATGCTTACAGGAAATCAAGGACAATCTTTCTTTAAACAGTCTGCATACAATTTGAATATATTCCTAACCGGTCTACTCTAAGCCAATTTAAGATATTGAGTATGATGCCAAAAGAAAAACAAAACAAAACAAGCTGACTAAGAGAAAGAACAAACAAGGAAACGTCAACATTATGGAATGAATTTATACGATTTAAAAATAGTCTCATACTCGTTGAAGAGCGAATATTTGTCAGTGAGTTAATTGTGATGTTGTTCTTCTCCGCAGGAATCTCGAAGGTAACGACATCGTTACATATGAAATGGATATCTTCAGAGGACTCGACGGGCTCCGACACCTGTAAGCACTATGAACATGACTGACAAAGAAAGCGGACAAAATATACAGTTCCTCAGGAAGACAAAGGAACATCCCTTCACTGCTATTATGTAAAATGGTGTAGAACAGGTGTCACATGCATATTCACCTTTTTACATAATAGCAGTGAAGGGATGTTCCTTTGTCTACCCGAGGAACTGTATATTTTGTCCGCTTTCTTTGTCAGTCATGTTCATAGTGAAGTTTGCTATCGACTTGAAAAAAATATATAATTAAAGATTCCTACCATGTATATCAGTAATAGAACCGAAAATGGTGATATGAAAAACCGAGCCAGAATAGAACAAATGCTAATACTTTTTTTTCCAGCTAGCTAACGAAGCGCGAACTATGCAGCATGAACTCAATACAAAAAGAACTTTCTTTCTTCACCATTGCCAGCGAATGAATTTCGTCAGCTATTAGTTCGTTTGAAGAGATATTTCTCCTAATCGAGATGTGAACTGTTAGTCATGAAGGTGGAATCAATTTTTTACTCCAATTTATGGAATGATTTTGACAGTGATTTATTCCTAATAGATATAGATAATATTATACTTTCTCAGATTTTATTGAAAGACAAAGCAATGGCCTCGTAACTGTAAGGCCCCAGGATCAAAACCGTGTCGATGTGCTATATTAGTGCCCTCTTGCGAGGCATTAATCCTCATTACTGTCAGTTATGACCTAAGGGTGTAGGTCCCCTAGTTGATAAGCATAGTAGCATACACCTGTTTAGCAGTCACGCAAAACAAACACTCGCAAATTGTTATTCAATAGAATCTGAGAATGTATACTATTATCTAAATCTATTAGGAATAAATCATTGTCAAAATAATTCCATAAATTAGGGTAAAACAAAATTATCCCACTTTTATGACCAACAGTATATATTCCGCCGACCAAGGTATTCATTCATTGCAAAGTTCGCGCGTGTTCGCTCATTTTGGAACTTGACCCGATAACGAGAGAAATCCTATGTCCTCCAATAGCGTCTCTCATTGATTGTCGGTGACGACAATTTGAAGCAGGATGGCATTGTAATCAAATTGATAAATCCAAGATTATGGATAGGGCTTATTGAGACGTGTTGAAGATAAAAATGTGTATGTTAAACATTACCAGACCTTAAATATTAATGCCTAATCCAGAATGATTTCTTTTCTCTCATTCATCAGATCATCAGACCTGTTCTTATTTTGCTGCATTGTGTCTGGTCTTGAGAGCTGTGAACCTCCGGAGGACCAATTGTCATCGTGTGAAGATCTGATGCGATCCGATGTTCTTCGAATCTTCATGTGGATACTCGGTGTTAGTGCATTTATTGGCAACATCTTCGTCATCATAGAACGAGCACGAGAGAAGAAGAAATTCCGCGTCCAATCTTTCCTGATCTTCAACCTTGCTATATCTGACTGGCTGATGGGAGTTTACATGCTCATCATTGCCAGCGCGGATGTGGTATATAAGAATGAATACGTTTTCCATGCAAAGAGCTGGAAAGCTAGTGGTATGTGCAAACTGGCCGGAATCTTAGCCAATCTTTCCAGTGAAGTATCAGTGCTTATTCTCACTATAATAAGCTTAGATCGTTTCCTCTGCATCGCATTTCCTTTCTCACAAAAGCACTTGGGAAGGAAATCAGTACGCATTACAGCAGCAGTGATCTGGTCAGCGTGTCTTATCTACAGTCTAATTCCAGCCCTACCTATCCCATATTTTGGTGAGAGATTCTACGGACGTTCCGGTGTATGTCTCGCCCTTCCGTTGACCAATGACAAGCCTCCAGGGTGGCAGTATGCCATGAGCGCCATCTTCATCAACTTTATTGCCATGGTAACCATCATTGGCTGCTACATTGTGATCTTTGTCGTTGCTAAGCGATCGGGATCAACCATAAGGAACAACAAACAGATGGCTTCAGAGGTAAAGATGTGTTTTTTATGTTTTTTGTAATCATGATGATGAACGTAAGACATACGAATGTAAGAGAGGCCTATACACGCACCTTGTGAAGGGGATGCTCTATCCAGCATCCCGCAGTATTGATAATGTATAACTGTGTGCGTCTTTCGAATCTAACATCATTTCAATAGTGAAAGATCATGAAAATAATTCTGACGTATGGAACTTGACTTTGTAATCATTTCTGTAGGCCCTAATCTGTTGTATCATTCTCTGTCTTTTGCTTACAGTTTAAATTGGCGGTCCGAACTGCAGTCATCGTTGGTACAGATATCTGTTGCTGGTTACCTATCGTCATACTAGCATTTGTTTCTCTATCTAACTCTGCCATCATACCACCGACTGTCTACGCCTGGATTGCTGTCTTCGTTCTCCCTATCAACTCGGCCATCAACCCATATCTCTATACCATCTCAACGGTCAATGTCAAGACCAGACTGGCGTCGTTTCGCACGGGTTCGACCCTCTTCTTGGGCAGCAACAGCAGTGGCAAAAGTGGAACTACAGGCAAAAGGGGAAACACCACACGTCTTGGACACTGTGACACTGGTTCGGCTAGAGAAAGTGGTTAGGAACAGAGATATCTTTCAACCCAATTTTCTTTTTCTAAAGTAAAGATATTTAGGAAGAATACAAATTGTCTGTTCTGCCAAGACGCACAGGCCAACAAGAAAAGATCAATTAGGACAGAGCGAAAACAAATAACCAAACAAAATCACCGACACAACGAGTCAACGACACTCTAAAACTTTCGAAGCAGAATATGGGAAGTGTCTTCTAAAATTGTCTACATGCTTATTATTATTTTAAAGTCTTTGTTGCAATGTATGAATATTATACCTTTTCACTTTGTTGGTTTTCATATTTCCCGACACCATAGATTCAACCACACCTATTCCTATGAACACAAGGAAGTCTGATCGTTTCATTCTGTCTGATGCACTCAGTCTTATCGGAGCCAAGAAGCTTCACCTGAAAGTCGAGGATGTACAGTCTGTTCGGAAAGAATTGCACGGTGTACTTGACATAATCCACGCATGCGCCATGACCCATGGGTCAATAGATGCTCATCACGTTGTAATCGAGAAAGACAAGGTTAGTGATTTATTTAGCTCCAACAAAAAACATACGCTCTATTTTGGGTCATGGTTTTAAAAAAATGATGTAAAATAGTAAAAGTTTGAATGTTTTTGAAGATATGTTATGTAATTTCAAGATTTGCCCAATTAAAAAAAAAAAATCTCAAATGAGAGGCAAGTGAATTGTGCTATAGAAAGTGAAATTGTATTTCATATTCTTGGGCTGGTTTGGGTGGTAAAGTTTAACGTTTTTAGAACACATACAATGTATATCATCATGATGCTTTATGAATTTCAAGAATAATCCAACGAATCAGTGAAATTAGTAAATATTCCAAACAGCAGCCACCTAGGCACATTTATTGAAACATTATATAATTACTAGCCTACTTGTTTCTCTTGATGTTTCATTTCTTGTATATGGTTCGTATGAGGAGGCGCGATAGCTCAGTCGGTAGAGCAGTGGTCTCGTAATCCGGTGACCTGGGTTCGAAACCAAGTCGATGCGCTAGTGCCCTTTGGTAAGGCATTAATCCTCATTACCAGGTCCCTCGGAGAGGACCTAAAGCCATCGGCCGTCTGGTTGCTTACTAACAAGCATTTATGCTTTCTTAGCAGTCAGGTAAAATAACCAACCATCATATCGTAATCATGTCTTGCAATCCTCAGGAGTCGGGGAAGTGGACAGGCTCTCTTATTTTGACATCTACAGCCGCCAACGGTGAGACGAAGGACAGTTCTCCGACTGATGATGATGTAGATAAATTGGAAGCTGTTATCGTAGAACTGAATGACGCACTGGGATTTGACACCATTGTATAAGAGCTCCAAAGGGACAGCGAATATAATTTTTCAGTGCCATTCAGTGCCTTAACCACGAGAAAATGTGTTAAGGAATATGTATAATATTCTTACAGATATTATAGTTAAGATTGTGTATATATATACATATATTTTATTTGTATTATCGTAAGGGGAATGGTTCTGCGGTGAGTTGTACAGTAATGCTGCAGACTGGACATTCATTTAGTGTTTTAGAAACGAGAGTGGTTTATATATAATCTAAGGGAGCGAGGTAGGGGAGGAAAGCAGATAAGGAAAGAAAGGGAATGGATAATGTAGCGAGAGAGAGAGAGATGGGATATGGAGGAGAAAAGCTCAATAAAGCAAAGTGGGATATGAGCGAATAAGAAGGTAAAGGGGGTTTAGGGGAAAGAAGGATAAATAGAAGAAAAAAGGAGATTGTTTTTTTTTGTAGCTATATGTAAAAACGTTTATGAATTCATTTGTTGGAGAAGAGAAATGTTTACTTGGTTAGATCTATTTATTTTATTTATTTTTTGTTTTTATTTTACATAAAGAATATGAGAACTGATACTGCATATAGTATGTGAATGCAGGTTATTTATATGAATTTTTTCGATAAACATTCCAGTACAGCCTATTATTTTGCTCTTCATTTCATGTTTTATGAATCCATAAATTTAAACGGTTCCTATAAGGATAAAACCCAGTAGGTGCTTTTCTAATAGTACCTGTTGATTTATAGAAATTTCTAACACATCGAACCATATGCCTATAAAGTCTCAGTGTAAGCATTTAAATTAATTTTAAGGGTGTATTAAAAACAATAATATCATAATGTGGATAGTGTTAGTAGGTACATTAGTTTGCAAAGCTGGCAACTTCATACACCTGATTTGAATGCATATCATCAGAGCAATGCAACTTACAAAGAATGTGACCATTCTCACCAAGCGTATACACTCTCCCCCATTTGTTATCCCGGGGGAAATATTTCCATATACCTTGCCATGATTCTACAGCTTACGGGGCTGTTTAGATGCTCACTTGTATCTGGTGACGACCCCCTTCCCCAATTATCAAATATTATATCCTGCATCAAAAAATTGTTGGCTTTTGATTGGTTGAGAGCTCGTCACATGACCAGAAATATTTGACCTATTCTTAGAAAGTACTATATGAGAGTACTATTTTGGTTTACTATTTGGGAGTTGAAACAAAAAAGTGATTTTTTGTTGTTGAATTGAATCATTTTTTTTTTTTAATCTTAATTTAATGAAAACAAAATATTTTAAATCTTTTTAGATAAAAATTGACATTTTTTTTGTTCTAAATTTTTTTTCTCCCAAAAATGATTTTGTTTTGTTTTTTGTTTGTTTTGTTGTTAAATAATTTTTTGATGAAGGATATAAAACAAATATACCATGCCTTCTATTCGAGGTACTGGTTAAACTATGGGCCTCGGTGACCCCAAAAGTACCATTTGCTTCGGGGCTGCGCCCCTCAGCAAATAGTACTATTGGAGTCACCTCTTGCGCATAGTTTTAACCAGAACCTCTCAAGGCAGTGTATATTTGTATACTAGACGTGCCTTTGTACTTTCAAACGTTTGGTAAATATGGCAAATTTTACTAGGTGATCGAATTCGTTGTAGAGAGATACTAATTATTTGTTTATAAAACATGTTGTGTAAACCTTATTAGGTTTGTGAGTATTTTATTGTTTTATTCATTACCAGAATGTTAGAGTATGATTACACAAATTATGAGATTTGCATTGATATAACTTTGTTGGCATCTCTTTCTTTAGAATTTGAATTAGTTGATGAGTATTTTATGAGAATGACTATAAATGTATTGCATGTTTTGGAGAATATTGCAATCGAGTTGTAAGAGACAATTTATATTTGTAGTGCTTTTCTTATTTCATTTTCATAACTTGCAATTTTTTTAAAGATCAAGTTATAAAATCATTTAATTCATGAAGCAGTATCGAGAGATAACTGATGTATACGTAAACATCAAATGAGGTGAATATAATATACACACGAGCAACAACAACAACAACAACATCAACAGCCAAAACAAAAATCTCCCCTTTTAAATTCACAAATACAAGACATAGTCGGCAAGACACTCGTCAAATTTTAAACATGGATGATGAAATTGAATCTAGCAATGTAATATCGATCAATAACTGAATTCCATCTTTAATATTGATGATGAAATAGTTAGTCATTTCATCCGAGAGAAAAAAAAGCGTTCCAAAAATATTTCGCTAAAGGTATAGGGAAAATGAATGTAATGACAAGCATACAACTTTAAATTGGCAATCAGACGAACAAAGATTAAAATATCAGTGCCAGTGCCAATTTAAAGTTGTAATAAGCGTACATGTATTCGTTATGGTATGTCGTAATCGTTATTTAAAATCAATCTGACTCGCAAATCTATTTATAAATTTCATTATAATTTCATCAATCCTACTGTCAGTGTTGATTTGATATATTTGTTTCAATTCATGATGAGAAAGAATGTATCATGTTTTAAATAATAACTGTTAGATAGATAGTTGTATATTTTAAGGTCATTTTTATAGGGGTTGAGATCGTGTTTGTCGTCTAATGATTTAACATACCCGTGGTCCGTATGTTGTATTCCAACGGCAGTCGATACACTACATAAAATGCAGTTAAACAACCTTCATTTTGCATGTCGGTAACTTTTTGATCTGTTATGCAGGTTTTGTTTCAATCACGAAAGCATGAAGACAATAATCACTTAATTTATTCTGCCAATAAAGGGTTTTATGGTATGCCAGGACATTGTTCTGCTAGCAAAAGGTGAATAATAAATGAAATGTATAAGTTATATCACTTTGTATCATCTTGTTCATTTGAGTGAATGGCCAAATCTTAAAGCGGTGAGTTTTGTTTAATAGTTTCTTTTTGGCGGGGTGGCAGTAATAACTCTTTCTTTGTCCGTCATGTTCATAGTGAGAGTAATATAATCGGAGGATTGTCAATATCATCAGTACTTTGTAGTTAAAAAAATAAAATCTCTGGTATATATTATCTGTTTTATAGAGCCCAACGGGTAATGTGTAAACACGAATTCAGAGTTAATACCCTGCCGGCTCTCAAGAGACGATATTCAATCAAGCGTATTTTTGGTTATTTCGTTTCACCTTGTTAGCGTGCATTAATATTGCATCAAAATGAAAGTGCAATACGAGAGTAATGCCCCCTTGAAATACACGGATAAAAGTCCGGAAATTGTCAAACACAGAAACATGACAATGACATGAGAAGCATGACAATATACCTACTTCAACTTTACTATAATCGCTACATTGTCGGACAGCTGATCTCATTTTCTAGGGATGAAATTCGTTGTTGTTCTCTAAATCCTGATTATCCTCCTGCACGAACACATCATTGTGTGATGGTGTGAAAGGTTTTATTCCTTGGATTAAAATATCCTTAATCACTAGTAGTGAGTCTTTAAATATGGTTAATTCGTCGAGTGTCCATCACGAGAAGCATACAATATAGCGTTAATGAATAGCTGCTCAATCCGCCATCTTGAAACAATACTCATTCAGCTGCCAGTCAAGTTGACCTTGAATGGTCTTCATTTGTAGTGATGTTTACCCATCTCATACTTACTTGACCGTAATTTTTTTAAAGCTATTATGCTATATTACCAATCAACTTTAAAGCCCCTCTAAAGTGTTGGGAGCCCCACAAATTTGATGGCAAAATTCCACCTAAATTGTATCATAATGTGAAAGAGGAGGTCTTTCAAGACATCTTTCTGCAAGGATGTTCGAAACAAATGTTTTTGAAGTCGAATATTGATGAAAGAAAACAAAATTTAGGTATTCTGCTTACAACAGAAAACCCAAATTAATATCAATATCAATATTTGTCTTTAAATACCCTTGGGGGATCTTTGCAGGAGTGTATCTTAAATGACCCCTCCTTCACATGATGATAAAATTTAAGTGATATTTTGCCATTACATTTTTGGCGTAAATGGGGCTCCCAACACAAGGGCTTTGAGCTATGAATACGGAATAAATAGCGCGTAGTTATATTAGGTAGATGATTATTATGTTCCCGTCGGCTATGGCAATCACGTTTCAGGCCACTTTGGACAAAACCGGTTGGACGTGAGACCATAAGCGCGGGAAGTGGGGGAGGGGGGGGGGGGCAGGGGGAGGGGCACTCGCTCCCCAACCAAAAAAGTGGGGGGGGGGGCAAAATGCATTCCCCTCCAAAAAAAAAACCTGAATTAAATCACGTATAAAATTCCATTCCAAGAAAAGGAAAGTTAACGGGAATTAAATTTCTTAAACATTCCGCATGCGACATTATGTTTATCAATGGAGGTACTTATAATAGCGATACTCGCATATCGTGGAAATATTGTGAGCGGATGGGAAAGCGTGTGTGTTTTTCGGTATATAAGGGTGAGAAGACATGAGCTACTGAACGCTGGCGTACTGATGGGGGGTATTTCTAATTCGATACCAGTGATTTACAAATATTGCTGAAATGACATGATTTGCCGGTATTTTTCTCAATTTTTTTGTAAGTCATATACCTTTTTATGCGTTTGTTGGAAAATTAAAAATTCCCAAATTCAATGTCGGGCGAAAAATATGCTTATTTAGAAGCCTTCATGTCATGGTCGGCAAAACGGCTGGGCTCGGGGGCTCGAAACCTAATAAGGCCATAGTAAAACGGAGTAAACGCAACAAAACGTGATAGTACGTAATAACAAGAACTTGGCAAGACCTAACAATACTTGAATAAAGAGAAAAGAATTGCCAAAATTTCCCGACGCACCACGGGAAAACGAGGCTGACGTGGCCGCCATGAACATAATGTAAACCTAGCTAAACAGCCTAAGCTTGAGGCTACCAAAACATGAAATCTACCGAAAGAACGAGAAATTCGTTCCCATGCAGTGTTGGATCTAGGGGGGGGGGGCACAGGGGGCACGTGCCCCCCCGGCCAAATTTTGTTTAAAAAAAATAGTGCTCACTACCCCCCCCCCCCCCGAGCGAATTTTCGGCCTGCGCGATTTTCAAATTTTCGGGAGCAAAAAAAAAAAATGGGCCCCCCCCCCTCTAAGAAATCCTGGATCCGCGCCTGCCATGAATGTTATGTAATCATTATTCATACCTGCCCAGGTAGCACATTCCGTGATATACAGGTTAAAGTAATAATTTCAAAACTATTTCATAATGGAGCACCCCACCCCTGGGGTTGACTATTTTAAAGTTCACCGTGACGAAGTCAGACGTTTCTGATTAACAGGTATGTGCTCATTTAAGGTAATCTGTTTTGTTTGCTCTCTACGCGTTTACTACTAACTCGTTTACTTTGATATAGGAAACTGTATTTAAAGATTTACTTCTTATTACCATGCATACAGCTAAATTAATTAAAACAAATAAGATATCATTAATGTCATTGTTTCTAGGTGACGCATCCTTATACTACAAATTTACAATAAAATGAAGCAAAGATTTATCCACCTAATTAAAATGAGAAATGAATGCGAGGAAGAAAATGATGTACGTACATGGATTATAAACTGTCAATCTGTATAATTATCTGAAAGTAAAAGTGGAATACCAAAGATAACATTGGATTAAAAATAGTTTTAACTCTCTAATGACACGACCCCCATGGATAAATGACAAATATTAAAAATGTGATTCTTTCTATTTTATCATCTTTACTCATTAGGTTTGTTTAATAATTCCACATTAAGTGATTTTCTTTTAATTTCTGAAGATCGCAGAAATACACAAATATTACAAACGGAGAAATATCATTCACCAGATACCTGAATACTCGAGAAAAAAAATCAGCCATGTTAATCTAATTTCTCGTAAAGCTCGGGCGTAATTCCTGTCCTTCTCAATGTACTCGAACCATTGAAGTAATTCTGTGAAACTGGTAATTATCCTCGTGTATACATGATATCAAAGGATTTAAAGGGAAAGCTGAAGAACTTTGACAATGGGACGATTAGCATTCTCTTACCAGACACAACAAAGTAACACATGCTGCCATAATGAGCCAGTGCGCAGTCTCTGTAAACTAGCTGCCAATCATCACCATTGTATTCCATCACATGACAAGAATCAGTCGTTATGTACTCACCGTTTATCGTATACCAATTTGAAAATGTTTTTTTGAAATATGACTTTATATCATTAAAAATAAGATACAGACAACTCGACGGTAATTTTTTATTTTTTTATAATATAATGTTTCACTGAAAATATGGATGATTAAAACATTTCATAATCAGGAATACCTGTAGTATATGCAAAGTTTTATGTCTAACTACATGTACTGGTGTTAATCGTTATTTTATGAAATGTTAAACTTAAAATATAAGAACATAATGCGAGTCTTGACAGAGGTACGAATCGGAGGATTCGATGGGTTGGCATGGCAACTGAGCAGTTTGATCGTTGCCTACAATAGGTCTCCAATTGATCGATGGCTTCCACCGTGGTAATCTTTCGGAATGTAAAAGAGAATTAGGTATCGGAACAGATTATCTGTTAAAACAACACAACAGTCGCATAACAGTGAAGAAACCTGTTAAAAAACCCTCTTAAAATCAGAATAATAGTTGAAAATGATTGGAAAGGGAAAACAAAATGTACAATAAAGGCAAGGAATGTGCGAATGTTCCACTATGTACAACCGTAGCAATTATTGTTTTGATATCCAAATATCTTATCAAATATAATTATGTCGATAGAATAATGGTTTGGAATATGGGTGCGAGTATGTGGTTATCTATATCAATGTTTAAACCTAGCTGTTATCCAATTACGATGTCTGTGGTCTTGGAAACATAGCAGGATATTATCTATCAGCAATCCTTTTGATTGAAACCCCAAAAGCCATGATCAATCTGAATACAGAAACGTCACTGAATGAATAGTATAGAGGTCTATTAAGTGGTAATTATTGAAATAATGCATTGTTCTTCGATGGGTACTTGACTTTTGTGAATACACATGAATACCAGTACATGATAGACAGGGAATACTGAATGCCTTCATCAATGCCAAGTCATTATGGCTTTTCTTCGAAGTTTGACCTCTTAACAATGCTCCAAGAAAGCTGGTTAGTAAGAGGATCTTCTTTAGATAGATTAACGAGTTTTACAATGGACAGCACGCCTGATGTAACTGGCCGTGTAGCTGTCTAATATTTAGACCAGTGACAATAGTGCGTGCTGGGAGGCTCCGCCTATCAATGCATACGTCACGATCATTCACTGACGAGTGATCAGTGATTGACATCCCGTTGTCAGGTTTAAGGGATAAAGGTCATTGTCTAGGTCATGACTGGCAGTCCTGCTTAAATAGCAACTGAGGAGAGATTATTGTATGTCAACAATGTCCAACAATGCCCTAATCATCAACATGAATGTAGCACTTTAGGCAATGATCTCTCCTATTACCTGGATGATTGATGTGAAGGGTTTAGGTTGGGGCTTTAAGTACAAGGGGTATCCTGAACGAGAAGACATTTCCATTTTGCTCAGGCTAACGGCAACACATCTACCGCCTCTCATTCGAACATTTCATCATGACTTTATTCAGCATTGACAACCTTGCCCAGAGTGACAGCAAGCCTAACCGTTTCAGCCCCGAGATACGATACCATCCTAAGATGAAGGTTCTCGTTCAGCAAGAAGAACAGACTGGTGAAAGACCATCTAGCACTGAAAGCAGCATTGGAGCTCTGAGTCCATCAGACAACGCCAGCTTAGGAGCTTCATCGATCTGTGATAGCCCACCATCAACGAAGAAACCTCCTCACTCATACATTGCCCTGATTGCTATGGCTATCATCAACGCACAAGACAAGCACCTTTTGCTCTGTGACATATATGAATACATCATGAAACGCTTCCCGTTCTTCAAAGATAACGAAAGAAGCTGGAGGAACAGTATTCGTCACAATCTCTCCCTCAACGAGTGCTTCATCAAGGCCGGACGTAGCGGAGACGGCAGAGGACATTTCTGGGCAATCCATCCCGCTAACCTTGAAGACTTCGCCCGTGGTGATTACAGGAGACGGCAAGCTCGTCGCCGAGCACGATCAGTCAGTTATTCTCCCTACGCCTACCCATCAGCCATCCCGAGTCCCATCCACCCCGGCTACATCCCGATGACGTATGCTCATTATCCTGATATGATCTCCAAGTCACAGGTAGCCATGCTACCCGGGATTCATCCACTCGGTGTAAATACAACACCATATCACCCAGTCAGTGCTGCCTTGTTCACCCCACATACTATTCCATCAAGTCATCCGTACTGTTTTCCTGCCGCAGTTCCTGCGACCTATCGACCTGATGTTGCTGAGAAGATACCGCTTACTATCCCGAGCTCAGCATACTCCAATCCGATGACATCTACCCTGAGTTTATCTACTACCACCAGCGATGCAGCAGGGTACCGCATCGCTCATCGTGTCAATCCTACTTTCCTGTATCCTCCTTACTCCAAGCCATCATCACCGCCATCCATGATACCCTCTGCAGCTCCGGCCTGGTCTTCAGTAGGATCACGCTAGCCATGTGAATGATGACGATAAACTCTTGAACTTTGACTACTCTTGACAATCAAAGAGGCATGCGCACTCTTCATTACGTGCAAATAGTTCAAATTGTTGATTATTAATTATTATAAGTATTTTATAAATGTACTTCAAAATATTTTCACTTACTATATACTTCTGAATATTAATTGCCATGTTGTAAAACAACTTTATTTTTGAAAACATGTTCTTCATTAATGCAATTTTCTTGTACTTGTGTTTCATTGACCGTTCAAGTTGTAAGCCTGAAATTGCGTAAGCATATCGTGTAGTGTGGAATGACTTGGATTCTGAAAGCATGGGAGTGGTGTGGTCTGATATTGTGATATTGTGAACATTTAAAGATAAACAGTCTGAAACAATTTTCATCCTCGTTTTACTTTCCAACCATCAATTCTTTCTCCATCTTTTTAAAAATCTTTTCTCACCTTTCTCTATCGTCTCTCTTCATTCCTCTCTGTGTCTCTGCCTTCCGTCTGTCTGTCTCCCCCTCTCTCTCTCCCTCTCTCTCTCTCTCCCTCTCCCTTCCTTACATTCCTCTTTGTCTCTGC
The DNA here is from genome assembly GCA_035222895.1 of Strongylocentrotus droebachiensis. Classification (NCBI taxonomy): domain Eukaryota; kingdom Metazoa; phylum Echinodermata; class Echinoidea; order Camarodonta; family Strongylocentrotidae; genus Strongylocentrotus; species Strongylocentrotus droebachiensis. The sequence goes on from JAVYIG010000418.1 coordinate 344,910, forward strand.
CTTCCTTCTGCACGTCATCTCTCTCTCTCTCTCTCTTTCTCTGACTATCTCTCTCTCACTTTGCTGTGACCCCGCCCCCCTCAATTATAATTATAACCATGACTTTCTCAATCTCTTTACCCTCTCTTTAGTCATCGATCACTTTCTCCCCAAAATTATTTTGAACCCTATCCATGCAATACCCTCTCTCATTTTTGATGTTATGTACTTTATTTCTGAAGATCTTTAATTCTCTCTCTCTCTCTCTCTCTCTCTCGCTCTCTCTCTCTCTCTCTTTCTCTCTCCCTTGTTGTTTATTTCCATAGTTTGTTCCTTTCTCTATTTTATCTCGTCCATACTGTCGATATTCCTAGTTCTACTTCATGGCACTTGTCAGGTTCAGTAACACTTATTTATTGTTTAATCATTTGTTTTCAATTAAAAAAACATAAAGGAGTATAACAATAACAAGGAATACAAGATAACGAAGTACAAAATAATAATAAATATTTATACAAAAAATATCAACCAATGCCTGTGGATTACCAAAATGAATAACGTTACTGAAGAAGGCTCTCTTCATTAACCGATGGTATAATACATCATTATATATATTGCTAGGTTAATTACATCACATGCAGTAAAACATACTATTACTATAGATTGCGCAATTATGTGGGTTACACGGCGTTATCATTCACAGCAAATGGTTTCTGTAATACCAAAATCTTAAACGTAGGCTATCTACTAATCAGGCGAGAGAGATAATGATTAATAGTCGAACCGACATGTAATTTCTAACTTTTATTTATTCTGAAGAGCTTTATTTGCCAGTATTGTTTGCATAAAACATAATAACTGAGCAATATGGTCTGATCTGTTTTTATGAACGTTTATCTAAAGTTTCCTTGACATTTTGATTATCAAAGAAATATTCAGGTTAAGCGTGCTCTGTACGTGATGAATTATGATCTCGTGCTGTTGACAAGGAACACAGTTCTAAAGATGAAAGATAAGTCTTGGCGTCTCTCTATGTGTTCACAATGTGTAGGTGGTTCTCGGATTCTAGATGTAATATGAAGATAGCAATCATGCAATAAATATGAAGAAGAAGAAGAAGAAGAAAGGGAAATGACCGAGAAAACCAATATAATCCGAACCAAATTCTAAAACGTTAACGGTCAGGTGACGTCCAAATATAAGTTGATTCATGTTGATGTGCAGAGCTGCACAAAACTCATCTTTTGTTATTCAAACATCTAAATATATTTCATAGATTTTTAAATATTAAAACATTTTTTTTATATCAGACCTGCTAAGTCCCACTCAAAAAAAAAAGAAGCTCCAGATCTCTTTCATCTTGTGACATCATCTGTCATTCATTAATGAGCTAATGAAGAGACAGTGATATGTAACTTACCCCAGCTCAGCACATGCTCACAAAAGAACTACATTCTTTCATACAATACCACCACATTACCTTTCTTTTCCCGGTGATGCTACAGCACGTCTGACATAGCAACTCCTATGTTGGTATTGTATGGTCTATTTTAAACAGGTGGTCAGCTCTAGTGAAGTTAGGTCTGAGAAAAATATTTCAGAAAAAGAGATGTTAATCATGATTTCTAAAATGAAATGAAAGGGGCTATGTGACTTTTAAGGATGAAAATACAATTTCTAAAGCTCGTGACGGCTATTTTGAAATTCAAAAAAAATAAAAAAATACGTGGGGCTACGCCTCCTAGACTCAAGGCAAAGGCACTGCCCTTGACCCCATCCGTAAAGTTAGAAGTGGTTCCCAAGACAACCTTTTGTTGTATACAATTGGAGAGAGTGTAAGCTGTATGTTGTTTAAGCTTCTAACATCCACTCCCGTGGACTTAAACAAAATTATTTACACAATTTCTTGCTGTCTGCTGCCTCGAGATCAATGGTAACAATGCATACTTAGCAAGAGTCCCCATTTTAGTGAAGGATTAATCTGTTTTTATCCAGATAGATTCTTCTACCGCTCTTGACCTGAAGTGCGTTTCAAGCTCAATAATGTGGGCATCATCCCATTGAATGGAGTGTCCAGTACTCTGGCGTAATCTGCTACTGCTGAATGAGATATCTGAGGGTTTTATTGTGCTCTTTTGACGTAAAGGTTAGTGCAATTAAAATTTCAAGGGATGGATAAGAGTTTTTATCGATTGCGACGGCTATCTTGAATCTTCTGATTTTCCTAAACTCGAGAGCATCCGGGGGCTCCGACTCCTGGATCCCTGGTGGGGCACTGTCGCTGGAACCCCCGACAGGGTCTCTGCCATCACCCCAGGCTCTGTCATGTTGTACGGATCCATTACAAAGCAAAATAAGCCCCACTTAATAATTGACACACACAAATATACAGAGTGAGTCAAAAAAAAGTTTACACCTAGAAAATTGCTAATTATTTTTAAAATCATCTATGAACAGTATATTATTATATATCTTATGAAAGAGTGTTTTATCCCAAATCATTTGGTACCATTTTTGTGGGGTATGTGTTTACGCTTGGATGAACAGGAGGCATTGTTTGCGAGAGTGCATAAATCGACTTGCGCCAAAGTTGCTTATGTGATGTTTGAATAAAACAATTGGGATTTGGGTATTAAGTCGGTCTTTGCAGATCCAAATAACATACCTAACAAAATTAATCATGCCACACATATTAAATATCGAATATCAAATATCAACGAACATTTGTGCGCGTGTGTGTGGGTGTGTGTGACTTTGCCCTTTGCAAAAAGCATATGCAATGCATTTCATTCGATACATTAAAATCATTCTCTCACTCCGCTAATCTCAACATAAAACATACTGTAGGCATCACTTTGGCGCAAGTCGACTCTATACCTAAGTTCAAATATACGATCGACCATAAACATTTTCAGGCGAATTGACATCCCATGTTTCGGAACTTTCAGCTTTCATAGAAACCCTGGTGTAGACCATTATACAGATCAGTGAGCCTTGGTGAAATGAAGTTCAGGTTATTCGCCCAAAGAAAGTAACTGGTACAGCTATACGATCGCAGATAACAATAACAAAAAGAGCAAAGCATGGTTGAGTTGAACTATATGGCAAATATCCAAGGAAACATTGTTAAAAAGACAGGGTATAATATTATAAAGACGTGCTTAAAACTGGTTATTTCGGTGATTAAAATATCAGGATATAGGTTGCAGGTAGGATATCGCAGTGTTTACATGACACAACGTTCAGGATAAAGGCATCCGGTAACTTTGTCTCAGATTCTGAAACAAAATCCTGGATTTAGCTCATGCTGCAATGATAATTATAAACCTGTAGGTCAGTCAGGAACCCCATGACTTTTACGAGCTGATCGTCTGTCTGATTATCAAGATATTTATGATTGGAAATCGAAACCAAATTTTGCGTTTTCCTAATGGTTTTCATAACACTACAGTCTCTTAGGGAAAACGAGTAGGGTAAAACCTGTCGCTCAAAGATTTTTAAAACTTTTTTGAGGCACTTTTTAATCATTTTGAAGCGCGATTTTTTTTTTAGGGCTTCAATATTACACCATATCACAGACACTGATAACACGTATGGCCATGCAGATTTAACATTGTTAAACGATGCTTTTAATTAAGAACGATTGAACTACGCTTAGAGTGGAAACAGCTTACAATTTCAACCTGAATTGAAAATTACCCAAAAGATATATTCAAGTACAATGAAATGATGTAACTTTATGTTTCATAATTTCTGAAGTTGTTCCCAAGAATAGAAGTTAAAACAAGGATTAACCAAACCAATGTTTTATAAGTGAGATTTAATTTGGAAAGCAATTTGTACTGACTGATAGTTATATATAATATATAGGCCTATATACCATAAAATATCTTCACCTAGTTTTTAGAAATAAACATTTAATTATACCATGTGGTAATCTGCGCTCCTATTATGTTCGCCTACTACTTTATTCTTCGAATTATCTTCATTATATCAAGTTGAATTTTATTCTCGGGGAAAATATGCATAAATCTCAATCCCACCTTCTGTTGAGCAGCGTTCGCAACCATATCGATAATAATTTGTTACGAAATGCTATTCTTTCGTAGAAATGTTTGTCTTCTGGAACGATAATTTTTTCAGCAGTTGTCCCCTTTCCCCAATCAGATCCGCGCGTTTTACGTAAAAAAGGGGAAAAAGAAGAAGAAAACTGAGGGGGGAATCAAGCAAGCTACTAACTACTAAATTATCTGAGATCGTCATCGAGAGCTCTTATTCTTCATGACACATAGGGGTCGTTTTAAAGGTGTCACAGACCGCGTCACAAACTACTTGCATAAACGCAATTATATCCATACAAAAGCGAGAGAAGAAAAGAGAATGATATACAAGAACGATCACATTGTATTGATGGCCTCGAGAGCGGTCGACAATTGCAGCTTTGGGGTAAAAAGTGCAAAATATACAGGACATGTACATGTTTACTAATTTAAGTATTACATGTATTTACTTTTGAGCAGTGTTTCGGATATCATAAATCAACATTTTGGATCCACGTGGAATCCTACAAGTTAATCAAGTCAATCTACCAGCGGTGAGTGTTTCCGAATAGTCGATAAATTTGTGCCTATCTCAAGTCTACATTCAACGAACTTAGTCGCAGTTTGAGTTCGTTTATATGACTGTACATGTGTATCTGGTTATAATCATATCGTTCAAATTGTGCGTATATAATTATTCTTGATACCATGGACCTAGGTCCATATTGATACCCCCTTTCCAGAGAGGGAACCTTTCCCGGTGTAACACTCAATGTATTATGATATTCATCTTTAGAATGGCAGTCCAACCAATAGGGACTTTTAGATTTGCACGTCGACATAGTGGACTGCTACGTGTGACGTCCTTTTAAGGAACTGGCAGTGCCTTAAAAGGACGTCACAGTGCCTTCAAGTATCAAGTATCACATAGCAGTCCACTATGTCGACGTGCACATCTAAATGTCCCTGTTCTTTAGGTCAAGAAGCCTCCGTGCAGGGAGGTGTTTTAATCCCTGCTCCGTGGTAACTTGTTGCCCGCATGTATGGATTTCGGGAAGTGAGTTGGCGTTCCAATAAAAGCGTCATTAGGGCTTCCATACAGCTCAGTGCCTACTTTACTATCAGGTTGGACGCATGTCTGATAAAGCGAGTGAATTTTGTTTGCGTTATTTTTTCTTCCACATATGGGAGATCAATTGGTTCCTGGTTTCCATACAGACGATGAATGAATGATGTTTCACTGGAAGGAATATCGTGCCACATTATTAGTCCTGTCGACTTCTATTATCATCTGCTTATTAGGATCATCCGATGGTGAGTTCAATATATTTCGTTGTCTTCTAATATGTCTTACCACCTTGCATGATACATGTCGATGTCTTATATATTTGAATTCCATTATTTATGACTCAAATGTCAAATTCCAATTGATTTTTTCGCATAATAAAAACATTTAACACAGTCTATATTATATTTAAATTTGTAAAATGATACATGATATGTAAACGTATATTGAAGTATGTCTCGTAATTTGTTTCATGGTATGTTCCATATATAGTGCCGTATATTTGTTATGAAAAACAGTAACATGGACTTTGCATTTCCCTTTTTTCAACGAATAATAATGGTTATATTAAATGAGAAAATCAACTCCGACGTGGGTGAAGTTGTTATTTCTGACGTTTCTTAACGGTAGAGAAATTTGTAAGTTTAAAGTGACTCGGTAACATTGTCGAAAGCTGATGAAAATATTGCATAATTTTGGAATGAAATGTTACTTATTATATTCCTTCTACTGTACTAACCCTGTAACATGCAAAAAATCCCGAAAAAAAAATCTCAAACCACAAAGATATCTATGGTGATCTTTGAAGGTGTCACTGTGCAACACACTCTAACATTGATTAACAATTTTCCCAACTCTATTTTTCCATGAAAAAAAGACATAAGACAGGCTTTTAAAAATCTTTCAATACCTAAATGTCTGGAATAGTACATAAAGCAAATTCATTGCTTTGTGACGATTTATATTCACTGTAAATGTACTTAAATTGTAATGATATAGTTAGGAGAATTAAGGAATCGATCAGATCAGTTTTTCCCAATTTATATCATTAATAATGATCCGTTTTCACTCAAACTTTCAGATTATCTTTAATTGTACATCTAACATTGCAGTTACTACCTTAGCACCACTTTCTTTCATCTGAACAATGTGACAAGGTCCCTTTAAAGCCACACTGTCCTACTTGTAGGTCCTTGCTCCCTCTAAATAGAAAACAATGCCTAATCGGTGATCATTGGTCCCCCATGATCCTTTTTTTATTATGTTAATTGAGAGCTGAGTTGGTGAGGTAACCACATGTCCAGTGACATTGCAGAGTGGTCTAACCCCTTCTATAAACAGGACAGCTAAGCTTTAAAGGATTGCTCCGATTATTCTTTCAAAAGAACTAAATATAGATAGATAGATAGATTAGGCGTTAGAAGAAAAAAAATGTTGTATTGCCCTTTGCGACCGACCCCAAATTCTTGAAATCTACGGTCGTTTTTTTGTTAACGGTTTTCTAGAAGACAAACAAGTTTAATGAATACAAAAATACATATCAAAGCATTTAAAACTGAGAAATATCAGCCCAAAAAGGAAGGAAAAAAAGAAAAAAAGGTGTTAAAAAAAAAAAAGATTTCCGACCGACCGACCTATGTTTTGGCACTTCTAGTAAAGGGCAATACAGCATCTCTCTCTTTTTTGTTTAGGTCTTAGGGGCCCAGTACAGAGTTAATCCGGCACTTATCCTCTATCTTAAAAAGAGCTTTTTGTGTAAATCAGCTCCGGGGATCTCATTCAAATAGAAATACTGTCTAAGCATGCGTGACCAAGAAAGAAAACGCGTATAAAGGAGTGCTTTTTTTATTAGATTGGACGCAGTTAAATGGTTCAAAAACGTTTATTTAGGGCCATTTCCAAGATTGAGGGTACTTTTTCAAAGTGGTTCAAAATCCTGCTGTATATACGCGCCGGTATACGTGTTTAGGGGTCGAAATTTTTCTAGCCCTCAGAGTCAGACCGGGCCGGGGAAGAAAAATAAGGGGTACTAATTGCCCATTGGCCGCCGCCTAGCTAGTTATAGCAAAGATAATTTATGATTGACGTACTAGCGAGAGTCGGTAGGATGACATGGTATGCATATCGCATGCACCCATTTGAGTCTTATTATATCATTATGCATAGTAGAATAGTAACTGTTCATTAAATTGTACATTGTGTACTTTTTGTAAACACTACATGAACTTTATATAAAATAGATCAAATTTGAAATGTAATTTCTTTGTTTTCTTCAAAGAAAGGACTTGTGATGGCTGTGCATTAAACTCATTTGAAAGTGTCAAGGTTGATGTTAATGCTTCTCTAATGAAATAAATTTTTACATTGTAAATTTGACATCAGAAGCACGATTTGATTTATTTTACATTGTCAACAACTTAAGTGGTAATCCCTATCGCACTTCAAAATGCTCAAGGGGCTACAATTTTACACTATTTATTTAGGATCGAGTACACTTTTTAAAATACCCGTTTAGTGTGTGAATTCGGGGAAAAACCACGCGAAATCCTCGTTTAGGTAGTATTTAGGCTTCAAAAATAAGTAGAAGCGCATTTACGGGAAGGAGGAAAGAGATTCTCATGTAGGGGAATGTTTATCCAGAGAGGTGAAAGAAAGGAGTGGAATCAAGCCGCTTTCCTTTGACCCCATGCTCCAAGCCGCCGTAAAGTTATGCGCTAATCTGCAACTGTTCACCAGGTGGTGAGATAAAAGAGCGTATGAAATTTCAGGATTTCGAATTTTTACATCAGAAAATGGAATCCCAGCAACTGTTCGCTGTTCCTTTCAATGATTTCTCATCAATTGTTGAATGTGTAATGAGTAGAACAAGCGAACACAAACTTGTAAAATTTCATCCTTTTTCCAACTGCAAAAATACAAAAACACGCGAAAACACGCATTAGCAAACTTTATGTTGTCGAAGATTTTGAATCATGGATTAAATAAACGGGACATTAAAATATGCGCAAAGTAGCGCATTATCCTGAAATATTGAGTTTTTGTCAGGATCTAATTCTTCTTTTACCAACTCTGGCACACTAATTATAGGAAGGGCGGAGTACTAAATTTGAAAAGTTGTTTGATGCACTATCCCCAATACAATCCTCATAATTATAAAGTTATAATTTACGCTGAAATTTTGCCGGTGATTAATGTGAAACTGGTGCCTTGCCTCCAAAATTCCCCGCAGTGGAAGCGCGGCTCAGAGCGAAGTAACTTCATAGCCAAGTAGAATGTTACACATCCCATGGTTACGCTTTAGAACTCAGGAATGCGTTTGAATAAATTACAAGAGTTTCCACTCCTTTCTTTCACCTCCCTGGTTTATCTGTTTTGATGCGGATTAGGGTTTGTTCTTCCTTAACGGTGGCGGATCCAGGGGTGGGCCGAAACGGCCGCGGCCCCCCTATTGGCGGCGCAAAAAAAAATTGAGAAGGAAAAAAGAGCCGGAAGAAAAGAAGGAAAAAAAGAAGGAAAAAAAGGAGAAGATAACATAAAAGAGAAGTGAGAGAGTTCAAAAAAAGAGGAAAGAAAAAGAAGAGAGGAGCCGGGGAGAAAGAAAGACAACGAAATGGCACTAAAAATTAGTGACAGTAACGACGAATAAGGGAAAGACAAGGGGAGGAGGGTGGGGGGGGGGGGTGTGCGTGAAGGCGGATGCATTGAGGGGGGAGGGGTGACTGGCCGTATTCTTATTTTTAGGTTATGCGAAACTGAGTCGGAATTATGCTTATTTTCAAAAAATCTTAGCATGCTTGATTATCTTAAGCCGTAGTGCATGAAAAGGTTAGTGTAGAAACACTTCTGAAAAGGCCGCGCCCGGCCCCTCCAAAGAACGGCAGAATGGTCATCTATAAATTCTGGGGTCATTCTCGATGGCTTGGGAGACGTTATTGAAGTGGGGGCCGGCCCTACTCAAATGGTAGTGATAGTAACGATGGATAAGGGAATAAGGAGGAAGGGATGCACATGCAGGCGCGTACGCATACAACATGGCAGAGCTTGAGGGGCCTGGCAGAGCCTTTTCAAGAGAGAAATTGTCTTTAGGAGAGAAAAAGAGGTTATTTCTAAAATGAAATGAAAGGGCTATTTGACTTTCAAGAGAGAAAATTGTCTATAAGAGAGGAAGAGAGGTTATTTCTAAAATGAAATGAAAGGGCTCTTGTCAAATAGCCCTTTCATTTCATTTTTTCTCTCGAAATAAACTCTCTTTCTCTCTTATAGACAATTTTATGAGAAGGAATCTTCAATCTTAAACCTTTTTTTGCTCTTTGAAAATAGCACACTGAATGGGGGCAGTACAATTTAAATTTCAAGGGATGGATTAGAGATTTTATCGCTCTTGAAAGTCAAATAGCCCTTTCATTTCATTTTATAAATAAACTCTAATACATCCCTTGATATTTAAATTGCGCTGCCCCTATTGTGTCCTCTTTTTAAAGAGCACAAAATGGCCCTCAGATTAGGCAGCAAGTAGCAAAATAAACCCTTAACACTGGACACAACATTCAATGGGATGAAGCCCACATCATCTAGTTTGAAACGCACTTCTGGTCAAGAGTGGTAGAAGAAGCATCTGCATAAAAAGGATGAATCCTTCACTGAATAGGGATTCTTGCTATACACTTTTACCTTTGTGTAAATAATAAAAGGTCCACGGGAGTGGTTGTTAAAAGCTTAAACTGCATAAAACTCTCTCCAATTTTGCAGGGGGAGAGCCTTTGCCGGGAGTCTTTAATAATAAAAGGGATAAGTCCTTCACTGAATAGGGATACTTGCTATATGTTACCTTTCTTCGCTCCAGTGATCTCGAGGCAGCAGACAGCAAGAAATTGTGTAAAAAATTTGCTGTTGCCGGGAGTCTTGCATGGGGAAGAGCCCCAGGAAGTTCTTGAACTTTTAAAAAAATTAGGAAATTCAAAATAGTCGTCATGAGCGATAGAAATTGTAATTTTCTCCTTGAGAGTCACATAGCCCCTTTCATTTCATTTTAGAAATAACCTCTCTTTCTCTCTTAAAGACAATGTCATATAACTTCTGTTTTCGTATTGTTGTACTTTCGTCCGCAGACTTCTTAAGCACATGTCGAGCCAACTCAGTCGGAAATGTAATCTGTAGGCCTAAGTGTAAAGTTAAGTTTCACGTTCTTCCTTTTTTATCTTTCTTTCTTTGTCTCTCTCTCTCCCTCTCTCTGTCTCTCTCCTTTTCCTCTATCTTCTTCTTGTTTTATAACATTATTCTCTCTTTTCTTCTAATTTTTCTGTGTGTGACATGCGTTACACGTACGTCTATCAATGTCTAAATATGGTAGATTTACATTTTGATGTTTCCCTTTGTCGATGCACCTTAAATTCAAAAAAGTGCCCTATTTTGATGGTGCCCCCCCCCCCTATGCATTGATCTCGATAAAAAATAACTTTCTCATTTATTCTATTTCCCATATTTCTAATACTTGCACTAATCTCCAATTTAAAAAAAAATCGTCTACCTTCTCTCAAGACAACATTATATAAAGGATTCATTAATGCAAGGCTATCTCGCGAGTCATCTCTCAATTTCTAACTTCTTGCTTTCCTCATCTCCCAGTCTCCCTTGTTTTAACCCTAATAAGGCCGGGGGGGGGGCATTATGGCCCCCCCCCCCCTCCACGATTTTTCTGATTGTTCGAGAACGCATATGGATGGCGCTTCGCCGCTCGCTGACTTTTTTTTTTAGAGTCTTGCGCATCTTTAAAAAAAAAAAAAAAAAAAATCGGACCTATAGTTACAAGGTCACGTGACCTTTTGTCTTTGCATGTCAGCCCGAAAATCGCTAATTTTTGTGATTTGTGTACAAAACATATATGGAAATGTCATTTTTCCTAAAAATAGATCAAACATTGGTTATTGGGTCTTGTTTAAAGGGATAGTCCACCCCAGGATTTTCTTTAGCTGACGATATAGACCTAATAATACCATGAAGAATGATACAAGTCTCATTAAAATCCATGATCACATAACGAAGATATATCGACTTTTTTATCGAAAATCAGCCGCCCCCCAAATGCAAATGCGTTACATGGGCATGAAACGATCGCCAAAAAATAACCGATAGTATCGAAATTGTGACGTATGTTGCGAGCTGCCTTCTTATTTCGCAGACATTCACTTTCGCTTTCATTCATGATTCGTCGTGTCAGTGCGATAACAGTGTACCGCGAGCGAAAGTGAATGTCTGCGAAATAAGAAGGCAGCTCGCAACATACGTCACAATGCGATCGTTTCATGCCCATGTAACGCATTTGCATTTGGGGGGCGGCTGATTTTCGATAAAAAAGTCGATATATCTTCGTTATGTGATCATGGATTTTAATGAGACTTGTATCATTCTTCATGGTATTATTAGGTCTATATCGTCAGCTAAAAAAAATCCTGGGGTGGACTTTCCCTTTAAAGTTTAGGTGGTTGTTTTGGGAGTCAAAATAGTTAACTGGAGGAAAAAATAAAAAAAAAATAAAAAAAATAACATAAATAAGTTAAAAAAACAATGAAATACATAAGAAATTATCAAAACAAGAGATAACATAAGGAATAAGCTGGCTCTTCCAATTTTTTTTGTCGTATTATTGTTCCAAATGGTCTAATGAATATATGTAGTGAAAAAGAATGCTTAAATATGAATAATATAGGATTTATGGGTAAAAATGTGATTTTATGACGTAATTTGCATAAATTACCATAAATATGCAAATGAGGGATTTTTTTCAAAAAATTGAAATTATCATATTGTTCTGTACACTTCACTTGACATGCGTGCAAATTTTCGAGATCTTAGGGGGGGGGGGGCATAATGGCCCCCCCCCCCCCCCCCCCCCCCCCCCCGGCCGTAGTAAGACTTCAAATAGCCCGGCCTTATTAGGGTTAATATTCCTCGTTACTTCTCCTTCCAATTGAACTCCAACTTAATTGATGTTATACACTGTATCTATTCTTCAACTACAGGTAGATGCAAAATTTGCATCTAATGTAACTCAAAATCATTTATATAAATCACACTCAGGATACAGCCAATTGACGAAAATTGCTTCAATCTATATTTTACATGTATCATTAATATATGGTTTTACAATGGCTATGGTGATGAGTTGTCTAGGTAATATGTTTTTGTTTTTTTTAATGTATTACCATGGTTCTTGGTTTAAAAAAAAATATGTGTATGTATTAACGTAAGTTCGTGCCTTTACATACCACAGTAGATTTCAATGTATTATATTTGATGCAGAATAATATTAATATTTGAAACACAAACAGTTTCCATAACCGTTCAAGTGTTTCAAGAAAAAGTTAAGCAAACTTTCTCCTGGATGTAAATTCACACTAGCGTATAGCACTAGCGAGCTCTCCGATCCAGGCTAGACTCTTCGCGAGCGGTTTCATTGGAATTAAGCGGTTTCATTTACAAAAATGAGGTCCTTCATGAATAAAAAGTGTCCCTTTTCATTCTCATAAGTACCCCTTTTCATCTCTGGTAAATGACCTTTTTCATATACGAGAATTAATTCTTTTCACTTCAGTGCGCTCTTCACCTCCGATATTTGCCCCTATTCAAATCTGAGAGATGCTCGTTTTACTTTGAAAAGTACCTCTTCCCCTCCTGATAAGTACTCTTTTCATCTATGATGGGTGTCCATTTTCACCTCTGCTAACTGCCATTTTGTTTTGAATCGTGCCCCTTTTCCTTTCTAATAACGGACCTATCCCCTTTTCATAAATGCCCCTTTTCACCTCTGATAAATGAATTTCTGATGGATGCCCCTTTTCCGTCGACAAATGCCCATTTCCCATACTCATAAGTGCCCTATCTCATTTCTGGTGAGTGCCTCCTTTCAGGTGTAAGAAATGCCCCGTTTGAACCTTTGATAATTACTCTTTGTACCTTGACACATGCTCCTTTTCTTTTCTAATATGCGTCTTTATGGCCTTTACCTCTCATCACTAGTCTTGCACCTAATTTAAAGCGACTAAGAGTAATTTCCCCTAAAGCTCGCTCGCTCGCATTTATAGATGATACCATTACATGTCACTTAACAAAGGTCTTTTCAGTCTTCCGTTATGAGAATGTGCTTATAACCCCATCATCGTTTGGTTTTTTCCTCTTTAAAAGATGTAATTTTCACTCTGCGACCTCACAGATCTTACATTTTTTTCTCGCTCGCTTTGCTCGCTCGCAAATGAATATTCAAACAATCACACCAAACCGAATGTGATGCCTAAGCAATATCTTGTATAATATATACAGAAAAACAAATATGGAAATCGTCCCTGATAATGGAATCACAATGAAGAGGTATATACCAATGTCTAAAAAAATGTATATTTCCGCTTTGAGATTTCGCTTTGTAGGTGCCCTGTTTTGTTGGTGCTTTCTACTTTGGCAATAGCTCCGCCGCCCCTGCTTACCCATTAGCGCCAGGACGCGCCAGCGTTAATTTCGCGCTTGCACGCAAAGGGGGTGTCTGTGGGGGGATGTCCTCTCTATCTCTGATGCTAAATTTTTAAACTGGATTCGTGCGATTCGGTTAATACTTTTAAAGGGAGTCTGAGGGGGATGTGTCCCCCTCTGAAGCTGACATTTTTTGGATTTTTGAAACTGGATTCGTGCGTTTTGGTTAATAATTTTTTGGGGAGTCTGATTTCATTTCAAAACACCTGCAGTTAATGCGGGATGGGGTTGCAGCCTCTCTTTCCCCGAAAATTTAAAAATTACCGATATGCATTTTTTATATCTTATCTCGTATATTTTGGTGACAAATAACACTTTCACAACATACATATGCTCAAATTCTCGCTCGCTCGCCAAATTATGAAACCAGGAAATAGATATTGGGGCAAGAGGCTTCAGCCCCCACTGATGGAAATGTCAAAAAGATTGCGCGCGAGCATAACTTGAAAACGGGGAATGTTGATATCGGACAAGAGACGTAACGTGAGCATGTCCCCTTTCCAAAATTGTGCCCGCTTGTAGGTACCAGTACACTAAGTACAGTGCTTCTAATATGACCTTGTCAGTATTGGTAAGTTGAAATAACGGTCTGCGCGATTTTCGAATTTCCGGCCCCCCCCCCCCCCCCCCCCCCCCCCCCCCCCCCCCCCCCCATTGGAAAATCGTGGATCCGCGCCTGCTTAACCCATTGCCTACTGGAACCGGGTCATCCCTGTATAAATCTCACAGGGATTAGACAAGTCAGTATTCGAGGGGTTAACCTTGGTTTTTATGGTTGATTGTAGGTCAGTGGGACTGCTTTAATCGTCGGACCTGGTCTTACTATGGGACTAGGAACTGGTCTTGCATTCTTACAGACGGCAAACATGATTGTACTGACTGTGAAAACTGGACCTCCATCATTGGAAACTGGAGCAACGCACCTGAGCTGATTGATAGATACGGTAAGTTGTATTTCACTCTACCCATATGATTCAATGTTCTTTTATAAATATACAGTTTGAATCTGACTTTGTGTCGTGGTTGAGTGGATACGTCGCCGGACTGTCGATCACGAGGTCCGCGGTTCGAGTCCCGCCGCGGCACTAATGTCCTTTGTCAAGACATTGATCTGCATTTGCCACACTCAACCCAGGTGATGTAAATGGTACTACCGGCAGGAATTAATTAATTCCTTGAAATGCTGGAGCCCTGTAATTTAACTAGGCTAAAGCCGGGGTAATAATACATGCGCCTTGGAAAAGAATTTCTAGATAGACGGCGCTATATATATATGCCTAATACTATTATTATTTATCACGTCTATCATTTAATTCCTTCAAATTAAATGCCAAAATATCTTCGGAGAGTCGTTTGGTGCCGTTTATCGATTGAAATAATGCATGAGCAGATCTTGACTAAATACAGTCGGCAGTGGGCTCAGACTCTTTTACTCTTCAAAACAATTTGGGTTGACTTTTGTTAAATTGCATTGATTACTGAGAACAGTTATCAAAAGGCTTGGGAAAATCTTTACAAAATTAGATTACAACTCGACTACCTCGACAAGACTTAGAAAACTAGATCAGGTGTAAATAGTCAACGCTGACTGAACGCCAAAAATAAAACCACCAACAACAACTCTTTGAAAAATGCGATGGCTCGTGGCTAAAGATTATGAAATAACAAACTCGTCTATTTCACTTCATTTAGTTCATGTTAGTATGCAGTTTTTTATGCTAAAGTTGATTTGATTTATTTACCGACAGCAATTATGTCCAATACGTGTCATACAATGATATTAAAAAGATAATATACCATTATTTTACCATTACAACCGATATTTAAATAGTGAATAACTAAAACAATGTCTTACATTATAAAGCTGATAGTATAGTAATAATGACTGCTATGAGAGACATAGTTGTTTTATACGCTCAAGGGGAGGTTACCTCGTGCTTTCGCCCAGAGGCGTGCCGGGGTGTGATAGCACGATGTAACCTCCCCGAGAGCCTATAAAAAACAACTATGCCTCTAATATTAAAGCAGTCATTATAACTTTTATATACCGAAAAGGGTCATAGAATACATGTGGGACTTACCAATCATGGTAATCAAGTTTGTTTACGCTATCGTGACCTAGTCTTAAAGGAAACCTAAACCCAAAGAATAAGTGTAGGTATTCTGAAAAATGAGATGTATTCCTGCCCTTTGATGTACAATATTCCTTACGAAAATGTACAAGCTAAATGAAGATATTCCTGGCATGATGTGATGCCTTTCAGCATGATATGTCGGCGCAGCCATTTTCTTGAAAATGTGACGTACCTGTTGAAGTTGTACATGTATCATGCACCAAGCTTTAGTTGGAAAGAATTTTTAAATCAATAACGAAACCTTTACTTTTCAATTAAAAAAAAAATAACTGAGATGATAGAAATTATATTGGGTGAAAAATAAATAATAGGGGCACAATTGTAACAAAATTCATTTATAAATACTACACTATAGCAGTTGACAAATCTATTTCATTTAGGAGAAACCTTTATCCCAGAAGAGAACTAACTTATTTATGCAATTTACGTTCTGGCAATATAGTACACAGGATAATAGCAGGTGAATGAAATGCTTCATCACCACACACGTCTGGGAAAGAAGCATCCATAAATTTGAATACATTACTTGATTAAACGACTTCACATAGTACGTCACATTATCAAGAAAATGGCGATGCTCATGTCGAGTTGAGAAACTGTACTTTATTTTTGCTTTATTCCTCTCTCATAAACTTTGGTGGGGAATCTTGTAGATTTATGGGCAATAATATAATAAATCTCTCAGAATAAGTAAAGTTATTACTTGGGGTTCGGTTTCCTTTAATAGGGTGTCTGATCGCGCACCACTCGAGTTTGTGTGCTAAAATCCTTGCCATTGAGATTGCACTCATATATCCCTATGCAATCTAGATCTATGTGCATTTACACAATTATTTCAAAGTGAGGTATATAATGTGAAATATAATTCGTGTACATCGACAGAATATTTGGATGGAGTTATCATTTATGATTGATGATTGTTTGTGTTGAAAACAAGAGAGCTTTCGGGAATTGGCAAAATTCGAATTAAATAACAAATAGATGAATTAATGAATATAAGTAGAATTTAAACGCGTGATGGAAGGAGAGACTTAACTATTTATAATCAATAATAATTAAAGGCTTTTCTATAGCACCTTCTATCTAGAAACTCTATTCCGAGGCGCATTAATATTACCCCGGCTTTAGCCTAGCTGCCATTTCAGCGCTTTAGCATTCAAGTATCAAGTATAGTATCAAGTATCAAGTATCAAGTTTATTTGTCTTCCAGAAAACACATGTGACAAAATATAATAGAGTATAATCATAACAGTACAATGTAGAATAAAGGAAGACGAGGAGACCTTGGTTGGAGCACAGCTTGTTAAGTTAAGGCCCCCTCATATGATGTGACAAAGATAACTTATTCATGAATACAACAACAAATATGGAATATATAAAACTATTTACAAAATACTCAGAGAACAACTACCCAACGATGCATCGACCACAGCATGGATGACTACAACAAGTATACCCGAAGATGCGCACATCCCCATCACACCGGGTGAGCTAACAAGCTCACCGTGTGTGTGAAAATATGTAACATATGTGCAAAAAAAAACAACCCACCCATTAGGGCGATCTAATATGGACAAACCCAAGCTGACACCAAGTCGAGACATCAATAAGTTATCGCTCTCTGAGTGCAGAGGTCAAGTAGGATTATGGTATATGTACAGATGGGAAAGAAGAAGAAAAAAGAAAAGGGATAAAGGGGGTAATGTCAAAGTCAAGAATTAACGAAAAAAAGATCAAGAGTAGAGTTAAATATGCTACAGTACACAAACAATAAAGCTTGATAACACATTCATGTGTCATCGACATACTTGTGAAGAAAATATGACTTAAGTCTACGTTTAAAAACTGAGATACTTGAAGCATTTGTTATAGTAGTATCAAGTAAATTCCAGAACCTGGGGCCAGTGGACATTAGTGTATTCAAAGTGAAGGTTGCCCTTGCATATGGTAAATGGAGAGCAGAAGCCTGTAAATGGCTTTTAGATGCGCAACTTCGGTTAGCTTGCTTTGCTATCATTTCATCCTTCCATTTCACCCCTGCATGCTCTTACCTTCCTTCTGCATGTAAGCTATCATCTTTCCTCTTCTATATCCTACCTTTCATTCTACCTCTCTGCTGCCGTATGTATTCTGGCAAATACCATCTAAGCCCATGAGTCCATAATCGCCTCTCTACTAGCAACTCAAACTCCCACCTCCACGCTGGTGCCGGCTAGATAACTCGGGTCCGCTTTGTGGCCTGTGGAAACCGACGGGGGATGAGTCTGGGAAGGAAAACCCTAGCGTGAAACCAGCAAGAGTTCTCCTCTTGTATATTAGTGAATTCATTCACAATGTCAATAGAGAAGGAAAACTCATGACAGCTTTTAGATCAAAACCATACTGTAGGAGTTGCAACCACAGATATTATAAGCAAATGAAAAACTATGATGGCACAACCTAACAACACTAGGGTTAAAGTCCCTAACACAACATGTCCTGGACCCCCGGCCTGGACCAGGCATCGATTCCTTTAAAGAATCTCATGACGGCTTGCCCTCAAAGCCTTATGGAAGGGGTAAGACTGATGATGGTGTCTGTAAAGGACGACCATTTTTAAGATGCAGAAAGACAGTAATTGTATCAACTATGAATGTGAGAACTATTAGGGAGCAAAGAAATAGAGAAGAGCTATCAACCAATTTAACAGCGCAGAAAATTGATATTTTGGGAGTACAAGAACATCGAATAGTATATAATGAGCCTATCAGATATGAGAAAGTTAGCAGCAACATGCTTATAACATCATCTGCAAACAGAAGTTCAGTCGGAGCTGCAATAGGAGGTGTTGGATTACTACAAAGTCCCAGTTCATATGACTCCCTAGCTAGCATGAGATCACATTCTGACCGAATACTCGTCGCAAACTTTCAAGGAAACCCTGCAACAACAGTCATTACAACCTATTGCCCAACCAACGTAGTGAACGAGGATATCATTGAAGGACACTATGACAATTTAAGAAGAGCAATTGACTCCATTCCAGCACACAATGTTCTTCTTGTGGTTGGACACTTCAATGCCAGAATTGGACCTGAGGATGCTAAATATACTTACCACGAAACAACCAACAGAAATGGAAAGTACTTAGTGGACATGGCAGTTGAAAAGAACCTAGTTATAGCAAGTGGTCAGTACTGTAAGAAGAAAGGGAAATTGTGGACCTACATTAGCCCAGGTGGAAGTAAATGCCAACTGGATTATATACTAATAAGAAAAAAGTGGAGGAACAGCTTGAATAATGCTGAGGCGTATAGCACTTTTGCCAGTGTAGGATCCGACCATAGAATAGTATCTGCAAGAGTCCGTTTGAGCCTTCGAAAGAGCAAAGCCTTGGCAAAAGGAAAACAGCATTATTGGAAACTTCTCAGCACTGACAACCACCTACAGAAGCTATACAGCATTGAAGTCCGCAACAGGTTCCAGCCCCTAGAGAAGGAGGAAGAATCAGCTACCGAGAGGTATGAGCGATTCATAACAGCGCATAAGGAGGCTACTGAGAAAGTTATCCCAGTGAAAAAATAGACAAGAAAGTTGCATTTTCCCAACGATACACGTGTAATTAGTGCTAGAAATAAAATCAATAAAGCCTACATGGAGTACCAGAAAGATACAACTGATGAAAATCGACAGATCTACAAGCAAGCCAAGCAGAACCTTGAGGAAGCATACAATGTAGTTATAGAAGAAGATCTTGATAGTAAACTAAAAGATGTGGAGAGAGCGCAAGCCAACAGTAAACATGGGCAGAGCTGGAGACTCATTAATGACATGAACTGGAAGGAAAGCATCCCCGAAAGGGCAGTTAAAAGGAGACACACAGGAAGACAGGGTCATAAACTGGTTCAACCACTTCAAGAATCTTCTTGGAAGCCCTCCTGACATAGATGATGAGGATGAAGAAATTCTGCCTATACTAGAGAGTCTGAACATCAAGACAGGGCCATTTGATCTGAAAGAATATTCAAAGGCAATAAAGTCACTAGTAGAAGGGAAGAGCTTTGGGGAAGATGGCATACCACCAGAGGTTCTAAAAAGATGTGACCTTGATGAAATCATTCTGAGTTTCTGTAACAACGCTCTGATCAATGAAGAAAAGCCTCACCAATGGTCCATACTGAACATCGTACCAATACCAAAGTCTGGAGACCTGAGCCAAGGAGGAAACTATCGAGGAATCAGTCTAAGCTCCATCGTGGCCAAAACTTTCAATAGATTGATTTTGAACAGGATCAGACCTGTACTTGATAGTCACCTGAGAACCAACCAACCAAACTCCCGGCTATTATCACATTTATTGACTTTCGCAAAGCCTTCGATACCATCCACAGAGGCAAGATGTTGAAGATCCTTACTGCATATGGCATACCGGAGCAACTGGTGAATGCTATTGGCAAGATGTACGAAGACACTAAAGCAAAAGCAATATCACCTGATGGAGAGACTGACCTCTTTGAAATCATGGCTGGTGTGCTTCAAGGTGACACGCTTGCACCTTACCTATTTGTAATAGTCCTCAATTATGCCTTGCGAACAGCTATAGACGGCCATGAATAGGAACTTGGATTCCAACTGGAAAGAAGGAGAAGTAGGAGAGATGGTCCGGAAATCATAACAGACCTAGATTTTGCCGATGACATAGCCCTGCTATCTGAGGAATTAGAGCAAGCCCAAAAACTCCTGAGCAGGGTTGAGACATCGGTAGGCAAGGTCGGGCTCCGGATGAATTCAGGCAAAACCAAGTTCATGTCATTCAATCACAGGGAGATCATCACTATAAAAACAAATGATGAAATTCAGTTGGAGAATGTCCCTGATTACAAGTACTTAGGAGCACTGATGGTGAGCACAGAAAAAGATGTGAAAGCTCGTAAGGCAGCAGCATGGAGAGCGTGTAGTAAGCTTGGAAGAATCTGGAAATCCTTTCTTCACAGGCAGTTCAAACAACGTTTGTTTGTTGCTACAGTTGAATCTGTGTTGCTATACGGCTGCGAAGCATGGACAGTTACAACAAAGTTGGCAAAGGAATTAGATGGTTGCTACACCAGACTTCTTAGGACAGCATTCAACGTTCACTGGAGTCAGCATATGACAAATAAGGAGCTGTACGGGAAACTACCAAAAGTATCAGAAAAGATCAGGGAAAGAAGACTACGTTTTGCAGGCCACAGCTGTAGGAAAATCAATGAACCAATATCTCAGCTTCTACTCTGGAAACCTAAACACGGGAAGAGGAAACCTGGAAGACCTCATCTTACCTATACAGACCTACTCAAGAAGGACACGGGACTTGAACTGTCAGAGGTAAAAGCAGCCATGCTGGACAGGAATGTGTGGAAGGCCATCACAGCTCGGGCAGTTGACCCGACTTAAGCAAGAAGCCTGTCTAGTATTATGGGTGTGAATTTGGTTATTTCTTCCAAAGATTTGAGCAAGGGCAGGAGGGAGGTCCCCAGAGTGAATGCTAAACATGAGCATTCCAAGTTGCATTGAATAGAGATCTTCTAGTTTTAGGATACTGTTTTCATAATAAAGTAGATTTGTATGTGCACGATAATTCGCTTTACAAATTATTCTATGCCAACATACCATAATTAATATATGATAAAATAAGAGTAGAGTACAAAATGAACAATACCTCTTGAGGTATACATGATCTCAACTTATAAATAACACCAGTATTTTTTGACACCACTTTACTTAATTTGTCCACATGAGTTTTCCAATTCAGTTTCTCGTCTATGTATATTCCAAGAAATTTTGTTGAAGTTACTCTCTCAATTGGGTTATTATTTAATGCCACTTCGCCTGGCAAAATATTAACTGAATTACTGAACAGTATATAATTAGTTTTCTGAAGATTCAAGGATAACTTATTAGCATTAATCCACTTCATTACTTTTCGAAACTCTTCATTAACAGTTTTCAACAATGTCTGTGGACATTTATGAGGAAAAAATACACTTGAGTCATCAGCAAAAAATATGAATGACAATAAACTTGATGAGCGTTGAAAATCATTAATATACAAGATGAATAAAAGTGGTCCCAAAATGGATCCCTGGGGAACACCACATGTTACTTTTTGGAGACTAGAGTCAATTCCATTTAAGGACACATATTGCTTATTTTCTAAACCAATCCAAGGCGACTCCCCTGTCACCATAATGACATAATTTACTTAAGAGAATTTCATGGTCTACAGTATCAAAGGCCTTGGAAAAGTCTAAAAATGTACCGATGGTGTGTAAGCGACTATCTAAGGCAGAAGCAAGTTTATCTATAAGGTGTAAAATTGCATGTGTTATTGTATGCTTCTCCCGAAAACCAAACTGATAATTACTGAAGACACATGTTTTGTTTAAAAATGTTATAGTTCTTACATAAATATTTTTTTCCAGAATTTTTGAAAAACAGTTTAACAAAGAAATCGGACGATAATTTGTCAGTAATTGAGAGTCACCTTTTTTAAAAATTGGTACAACTTTTGCGATCTTCATGTTTATCGGTACAACTCCGCTTGACATAGACAAATTAAAAATATGAACTAGTGGTTGAAGGATACCGACAATAACTTGCTTAATAAGTTCGTTCCCAATATGATCATTCCCAGGACTTTTTTTGTTCTTGAGGGCTCTAACAATACCAAGCAATTCTTCGTCATTTGTGGGCACCAGAAATAAACTGTGCATATTAGGTTCTCCTAAGTAATCATGAAAATCAGTTTGACTGGTTGGAATATTTTTTTTCAGATTCGGACCAATATTACAAAAATATTCATTAAACTCTTCCACTATAATATTTTTATCTTCAACCATTTGGTCATCTATATTCATTTGTATTATACTTGTTACTTTAGATGCTTTTTGAAATACATTTCTTATCACCCTACACGTGCCCTTGATATTATTGTAAGTTGCTTGAAACTGTGCTAAGGAATTAATTCCTTAATTAACTGTGTCAAGGAATTAATTCCTGCCAGGTTCCCATGTACCACACCTGGGTCATTTATTTACTAATCAGGGCTTATATTGATAAAATAAAAATGAATATAAAAAACTCACTATAAGCCTGGTAGTCAACTCACTATGTATTATGGCCTACGTAATGAGTTGGCAATCGGCTTATTAAGGTTTGATGAATAATGGCTGAGCTGAACAGGATTTCTAGATCATTTACAAAATATGTACCTGACACGGCAATGAGTCTATCAGAAGGCTATGAATGTAAATGAAAGTGTTCCTTTGTCGTTTGTCGTGCGATGGGAAAGTTTCAAAAAAATATACCTAATCTTTACCCTGTAAGAATACTATTGGAAATTCACAAGAATAGGTGGCAATGGCCCAGTGGAATATCGGTAGTATCGTAAACGGGAGGTCCGTTTCCGCCGTTTGGTATTAAAGGCATTATTCATCATTACAAAGTCTCTCGGAGAGGAATTAAAGCAGTTTGTTCCTTGTTGCTTACCTTCTAGCATATAGATATGATTCCTTAGCAATCAGGTTAAACGGACAAACCAAACCAATGACGATTACACTAGGGACTTTTAGATTTGCGTGGACTGATACGTGTGACGTCCATTCAAGGCAGTGCATTAAAAGGACGTCGACCGTAGCAATCCACATTGTTTTCGTGCAAATCTAAAAGTCCCTATTATCCCACTTCGCGCACTGTAGATCTACACACGATGAGCATTGGCCTGTCTTCCAAATGTAAAAATAGCAAATGTTGAATACCACTGGTGAAATACCGTTGTTGAAATATCAATGAATGGTAAAATACTATTGTTGAAGTTGAACCAACAACCGTGGAAATAAATAAGTTCAGTAGTATATGGGAGGTATTTATATTTGTTCTTGCCCAATATCCGTTAACATGCCATAAGGGGCCAAACGGGTTTGCAGTATAGGGTACTGTTAATATTGGCGCCGAGAGAGAGAAAGAGAGAGAGATATAATATATATATATAGAGAGAGAGAGAGAGAGAGAGAGAGAGAGAGAGAGAGAGAAAGAGAGAGAGAGAGAGGGAGAGGAAGAGATTCGCCCTCTGTATATTGTTCCTCAGTAACAATCATGATTATTAAAATTAACGTTTATTTTAAACTTATCGACTAGACAAAGGCATTACCTGGTTACAGAGTGAAAGTACCTCCCTTTTCTTGTCTATTAGTAATAGTAATACTTTTCCCAAATTATAATCGTAGCTTTCACCGTAATGACATAGGCCCCTCTATATTTCACATTTCTTTCAGTTCATTCTTTTCATTCTATATGCAAACCGATTATGAAGTAGACCC
This sequence comes from Strongylocentrotus droebachiensis, assembly GCA_035222895.1. Lineage (NCBI taxonomy): Eukaryota > Metazoa > Echinodermata > Echinoidea > Camarodonta > Strongylocentrotidae > Strongylocentrotus > Strongylocentrotus droebachiensis. Next base: position 368,986 of record JAVYIG010000418.1, read on the forward strand.
TACTTATTTCTGTTTTTTGTATTTGGCAATAAATGTTTGTTTGTTAGTAGGCCTACGATTTTGTGTAAACATTGTAAAATGTAAACATGTGAAATGTAAAGCAATAAACTAAAATTAAAAACTGAATTAATTACGGTACTTTCGTCATAATAATGCAACATTAACAGATTTGCCTAAACCACGCTCAAACTCATCATCGCTGTTGATAAAACGGTATGCTTCACATAGACTATACATGCATTTAATTGCAACTCTCTACACGTGTATCTTATAATTTCAATTTCAAACATGAAATGTTAGTCGATTATATTGACATTTGTGTAAATCACTAAGAGAGGTTACCATCACTTGGCCGTTTCGAACGTCTTCCATCATTGTGTGCCTTGGTATTGCACAAATACAGTAATGGGACATTTTATCAAGGAAATTAACGAGGCGCAGTAAGGTCAGTCATAATTAAAATCCAGAGGGCACAAATATAAACTAGACATTAGTGAATCTTCAAGGCAAACACATTCATGTGTATAGCTTAGCAATTCTTCTTGTTCTTCTTCTTGCTGTTCTTTTTATCTCTTGTTCTTCTTGTTTTTGTTCTTCTTGTTCTTCTAATTGAATTGATGATCTTTTACCAAAGGTCTTCTGATAGAAGCAGGGTTGTCACGAGTAAATTGTATGCGATTTTCTTTTCCTATATAACCAGTATCCGCGCACGTGTAAAATATTGTTTAGATTCCTAATTATTATTGATATTGAGGCAGGCGTATTGTACCTTAGAGGAATAATGATCGAGAGTATAAGTCAGAGCCAGATTACGTAAAGCCCCCCCCCCCTGTTTTATGCATGTACAAGAGTGCCTGAGTAGTGTATCATATAGTGAGCATACACACCTTAGCTGTTAGCGAAGTAATGTATGGACTTTTCAAAGCAATAGACTTCGAAAACCCATTTGCGATGTATACTGTACGACCTATTCATGCTAATAATTCTGACCAGGCGCGTACGCAGGGAAGGGGTTTTAGGGGTTGAACCCCCCCCCCCCTTTAACTTGTTTATGTGTGTGTTTTGGAGGAACCCCCCCCTTTTTTTTTTAAATAAACAAATACTAAATAAAAATAAAAATTGTGGTAATGGGTGACCACAAAAACTGACCCACCCCCCCCCCCCCCCCACCCGACGAAACGAAATATCTATCGGCCAAATTTTCAAATTCTGAGACATCCCCCCCCAAAAAAAAAAAATTGGGAAAAACTGATCTGATCGATACCTTAATTCTTGCTCTCTCTCTCTCTCTATATATATACCATATTATTACAATTTAATTACAGTTTAGGTGAATGTAAATCGTCACAAAGCAATGAATTAGCTCTATGTATCATTCCAGATTTTTAAGAGTTGAAAGATTTTTAAAAGCCTGTCTTTTGTCTCATTTTCATGGAAAAACGGTTGGGAAAGTTCAAAAATGGTTGAGAGAATTTACTGTTAATCACTGTTAGAGGGTGTTGCACAGTGACGCCTTTTTAGAAAACCATTAATATCTTTGTGGTTTGAGAATTGTTCAGGATTTGTTTGCATGTAAGAGGGTTAGTACAGTAGAAGGAAGATAATAAGTAACATTTCATACACAAATTACGCAATTTTTTAATCAACCTTCAACAATGTTACACTCTACGCCATGCTAAGGCGCACCATTATGTTTCAAAACGTTTCAAGAAGAACAAGAAGAAGAAGAACAACAACAACAAGAACAAGTTTCGTCCTCTGTATACTGTTGCTCAGAAACATGGTTTTGAACTTTCGTTTTAAACTTATCGCCTGGACGTTGAGTTTAAAATAAATATAAGTTTCTGAGCAACAGTATACAGAGGGCGAAACTCTCTCTTGATCTTGTGGTTCTTTTTGTTGTTTTTGTTGTTGTTTTTGTTGGTGTTCTTCTTCTTCTTCTTCTTCTTCTTCTTCTTTTTCTTTTTCAAACGTTCTTCTGTAATGGCGCGTCGTAGCACGGCGTAGCGTGTAAGAGCCCTCCCTCTTAATGTACATAACCAGAAGTAGTGACATGGATAATTCGTACAGTATACACTGTAAAAAATAATTTGTTCATTGGTAATTTTTACGTATTTTTTCCATGTAGAATCTACTTGAAAACATTAGTTTTGCCACTTACGCACTAAATTTAAGTCTTGCTAACTCAAACTTTCAATTTAGTAGAACATACGTGGAATATTTTAGTAAAATCAAATACATAAGTATTTAAAGTAATTTCAGCTTGTATTAATTTAGTAATTTTGACTCAAAATCAGAAATTATACGTATTACTCAAACAATTTATGTTGATTATTCTTATCTTTTTAAAGTAAGGACCGATGCAGTGCGTAATAGAAATATTTACATAATTTATGAATATTCATCAAAACCAAATTAAACTCTTTTTTAAATAAAACAATTCTTTTTTGTGGTTGAATGAAAATTTAAGGACTTTAAAACATTTACTAATTCATTTAACATGGCTAAGCAAAGACAAGACAATTTTTGATTGTTACCCAGTTCAAAACAAATAAAAACTTGATATTTCAGGAAATTGTCAACCAATTTTCCTTTTAAGATGCTACGATCACGTATATATACAATTTGGAGCCTTTCAATATGTGTCGAATTGAAGCGTATGTAATAGTTTGTGATGGTGGTAGATATATATATATATACGGTTAAATCTTAAATAGAAGTAGTGTTAGTGATTAGTTAGATTAGATGGGTACTAATTCGTGCAATATGTAATCCTATCATAGCTTTTTTTTAATTATCTAAAATGATTACAATACTTAAATTATTTACGTTAATGTAACTCGATTTAACTGAGTAAAAATTTATTCAGCAAAATAAGTAAATTCTACTTAAGATGCCGTAGGTAATATTTACTTAATAAAAATAAGGCAATTCTTTTCCTCAATTTTATTGAGTTATTTCGACTATTATTTTTTTACAGTGTACATGACAAATGGGTTTTCAAAGTCTATTTGATTAAGGTTATTTGAAAAGTCCATGCATTACTTCGCTAACGTACAGCTAAGGTGTGTATGCTTAATACTATATGCTATATTTAATACTCAGGCACTCTTTTACATGCACTCTCGATCATTATTCCTCTAAGGTACGATACGCCTGCCACACTATCAATAATAATTAGGAATTAAAACAATATTTTAAACGTGCGCGGATACTCGTCAGGAAAAGAGAATCGCTCATGATTTCCTCCTGACATCCCTGCTTCTATCGACCCTGGGTAAAAAATCATCAATTCAATCAGGGTAATTGGGCATGAATGGAACACAATCTATTATGAATAAAGGCCGATACATATATTGATGCTAATAATAATGAACTAAATATTTTATAAAGAAGTAGTTTTGCACTCTAATATTCTTGTCGAGTTGAATTGAATGTATTATACCGGTGGAGGGATTATAAAGTATGAGAGTAGAGGCACGTAGGCATGAAAGTGAACACGGTGAGTGTGATTAGTTTAATTAAAGTAAGAGAGGCAGGAGTGTTGTCGTGTGTTAGATGCAACGGGATTGCTTTAAGAATTAAACAAAATTCTTTGTTCACAACTTTCCTTCTGTCTATTTTTTCCAAACTTATTGATGTTTGCTTTTCAATTGGGATAGAATAATAGGCTTTGGAGAGAGATAAGAAGAATGGTTCTAGGACACCTACCCCATGGACATCCTCCCTCCGGATAACCACCCCCAGTCAGCTACCCCCTAGGACAACTACCCCCGGACAACTACCCCCTAGGACAAATACCCCCTAGGACAACCATCCTCTAGGACGACTACTCCCGGGACAACTACCCCAGACAACTACCCCCTACGACAACCATCCTCTAGGATACCTACCCCCGGACAACTATCCTAGGGGGTAGTTGACCGAGTGGTTGTTGTCCGTGATAGTTGTCCTAGGGGTTGTTGTCTAGGGCGTAGTTGTCCGGGGGTAGTTGACCTAGGGGTAGTTGTCCTTGGGGTAGTTGTCTGTGGGGTAGTTGTCCGGATACGAAAAGAATAGTTCGAACGATATATTATATGCATGCATGTATTATTGGGATAGAAAAATGCTTTTTTTGCGCGATTTTTTGTTAAAGGCTCCCCTATAGGTTTCATCATACTAATTATAATAAATAGGTTAGTTACCATAATGATCAGAATAATTCCAACAAAATAATCCCGCCTCCGAGATAGATATCCTCATGTCTCAAATACTTTATACGTAGTTATTTCTCATCTGACCATCCATTTCTGACCGTGTACTTAGCATTTCACCTTGTCCTTCTTCATATTTTATCGTCGTCATTTTTAACGATGATCGAATACAATTAAACGTAGTAGTGCTAAGGTGATCCTTGATGTTCTTTATCACTCAGAAAACGGAGCTTGTTCCTAGCAAATATGACTTACGATCAAAAATGGTAAACCCTTTTTTTTATTATATCTGCCATCTAGTTAAATTACACTCTTAGAGATGACATGATAGAAAGACTTTAGAAAAGTCAATACAAAGCAATTTTGAAATGTGTGAATATTTCAATGTAACGTAACCAGAACATGATCTCAATAGGCAATACTATAGGATGGGAATTTTCCTGGAGTTGCTTTTTCGACGTTTTTGTTATTTCGTTCGATAAATGAAGGTTTATCTACGAGACCATACCAAACCAAACAGATGTTCTCCAAAGCTGCAATCTGTACTTGTACATATTAGCTTTGACGGTCATACTCACAGACACTTCTGTTTTTGTTTTATGTTTTGAATTTACATGTACCTGTACTTATTTTTTGTTTTTCATTTATAATTTTTACAGAATTGGAGGACAACCATTGCCGAGTAGCGGGAAACTGGACAGCACCATGGTGTTACGTAATAAACAAGAACGGAGAAGTAACCCCTGGTTTTTGCCAGATACAACCATGTGCAGGTAAGTTGTAATACTTGGGTTCGAGGAAAGTTTTAAAGATTGATTTTTAGACCAGTAACTCATGACAATCGCATTTTATTTAACATTGTGACATTGACGCTTATCACACAGCATTTTTACCAGAGGAGAGAGGGGAGAGAGAGAGAGAGAGAGAGTGAGAGAGAGGGGGAGAGATAGAGAGAGAGAGAGAGAGAAAAGAAAAGAGTAAGATCTACGTAGAGAGCAAGATAGAGAGAGAGTAAAAGAGAGAAAGAGATAGCGAATAATAAGATAGAGAGAGAAAGAAAGACAGAGAGACAGACAAAGAGAGAGGGATAGTAAGAGAAAGAGTAAGATAGAGATAGAGAGAGAGAGAGAGAGAGAGAGAGAGAGAGAGAGAGAGAGAGAAAATAGTTAGAAAGAGAGAGAGGGAGAGAGGGTAAGAGACAAGTTTTTTTTAAAACTATACTCTTAAAACTCTTATAATCGTACTGATGATTAAACATGATACTCCACACATATTATATAGCAGGTACCTAATGACCCCTTTTGATGAGTATGGCAGGTAGGAAATTATACCAGGTCAATGATTTATCATGACTTTGGTATCCAAACAAGATAATACCCGTATAAATATATAACGAAACTCGATACCACAAGCTAAAGCGCTGTCTATGAACAAAACCTGAACGAGTCCATGGCGTTACTTCCAGGAAATACACACATAACTGTATCAAGGTTGCTCTACGTTAAAAATGTGTATTCTTTGGTTTCTAAAGTGACGCTAACTCTGTAGCATTTTACAATATACGTTTCAACATACAGGTAGATGAATATCGTTAGACTTGAAACACACATTGTTACATAATAAAAGAATATCTATCTTTACTTCTTCGATATTCGTTTGAAAGTGTCATGTGATCAACTTATCGTAGAGGAGAATGCACAATATTCGCGGAGGTCTTAACTCGACCATAAACATGATAAAGCCCTTCTCTCCGTAAAGCGGTTACGCGTTCGGCGATCCATCATTATTAAATCTGGTAATAACAGCTATATATACCTGGGTTGGGAACGGTTAATGCAGAATAAGAACTCTCCAAATTAATACTGGGATGAGATTCAACTAGGGGGGGGGGCTGTATTGCGAAGGAGAGGAGTAAGCGATTAGAGAAATACATGAGGGGCAGGGGAGAACTATTTACATCCTGTGGTTTTAACCTGTGCATCGAACCAACAATCCTTTTTTCGGGGAGGGGGCTGAAAAGGAAAAACGATTGAGGCTACTTGAGCCCCTCCCTATTTACCATGGTGCTAACGAGTAGAATTTGGAAGTTTCCTCTTTTTGGTTAAATACTTCTTTTACAAAGGCATCATTACTGCAAGGCCTGGATGTTATCTAGTACTAAAGCTGATGTAATACGTACCCGTCTTTATAACTTATGTCTTCTTTATTTTCTCCAATTTCCAGTCCACGCTGGCTGCATTAATGGTACTGGTGAAGATTATCGTGACTATGGAAAACACACCGAGTCGGGCTATCTTTGTCTGAATTGGGACAACGCGACAGATACCACCTTGTATCCTCAGTCAGGTACAAAAGCGAATAAAATTAAGAGCCTCTCAAGGATTATTAATAGTATAAAGAACCACTCATCCTCTCCAAGCGCTATAGTTCTCCTTAGAACTATAAGCTAAGAAAGGTAACAAACAGTCCTTTTCAGGACTACACCCCCCAAGAAAGATTACCGAGTCAGAGTCCTTTTCAGGACTCCTCAATCCTCTCTCTCTCTCACATGGTGCACCCGCAAGCCTACTGTATATTATTATTATTATCCTAGATATAATTTTGTATATATCCGTTCATTTGTTTGGATGCAGTCTTCGAAGACATCTGATACAGGTTCTTTATTATATATTTCCTACACCATAATAGGCTCACTCTCTTTCTTTCAGGTAAGAATACCGTCATAAATATCAGAAATAAATAAATGAAATAAATAAATTCACCTTGTTGCTAATTGGGCTCTTTAAAAAAATATTTTTTACATGGAACTAGGGTTGGATGAGAATTTGTGCCGCAACCCCGACGGACGTGATAGGCCATGGTGTTATTACCAGAGTCCAGAGAGCAGCGAAATCCTGTCAGATTTCTGTCAGATAGACGAGTGTAAGTACATGTCCTTTGTTATCCATTCACTGAGAGGGCCTCATATGCCAGAGTTTAATAATTTGTATACCGGATATTTGCATTATCGATAGACGTGTGTGCGTGTGCATGTTGTTGTAGTTGATGTTATTTGGAGTTATCGGCGTTACATTCTTTTTGAGAATATTTAGGCCTTTCATTTTTATTTTTTTTCGTGTACTATTTGTAAATTCGTACTCTTCATGGTTTTACTGTGTCTACTTAACCATTGTCTCTTTTATCTCAAACCGCTCCCGATACCATCATGCTTAGAAAAATTCTGAAATATCATAAAATTATTCTGCTTCGTCATTAATAATTCATTTCAATATTTATACAATATTCTACAAAGATACAAAGATCTACTTCAGGGGAAATAAATATCTCTACATATTCAAGTTTTACAAAATTCTTCTATATACTTCATCAAGTTAACAAATAATTCATACTGTCTGGGGAACAAAGAGAACTATGGATACGGTATACTGACAGGCTTCACAATTTCGATCATATTAAGTGGTATTAACATAGTCGAAATATGATATTTAACTTTCTTTGCAAAGCCTAGTTCTTTACCACCCACATATTGAATGGAAACAAGGTCAGGCCCTTCACTACAAAAAATACAATTTTAAACTTGCATACAAAATGCATAAAATACATATCCTTGGATTATTGATAGGGTTCTACATGACGGCAGCAGTATGAAACGAAACCCTGCAGCTTATTTACTAATGAAAGCCTGTCGTGCCATTAAGACATGGAATGGCGGAAAGAGATAAAAGAGACAATGGTTAATAACCATTATGCATTTTTTATGCAAGTTTAAAATTGTATTTTTTGTAGTGAAGGGCCTGACCTTGTTTCCATTCAATATGTGGGTGGTAAAGAAATAGGCTTTGCAAAGAAAGTTAAATATCATATTTCGACTATGTTAATACCACTTAATATGATCGAAATTGTGAAGCCTGTCAGTATACCGTATCCATAGTTCTCTTTGTTCCCCAGACAGTATGAATTATTTTTTAACTTGATGAAGTATATAGAAGAATTTTGTCAAACTTGAATATGTAGAGATATTTATTTCCCCTGAAGTAGATCTTTGTATCTTTGTAGAATATTGTATAAATATTGAAATGAATTATTAATGACGAAGCAGAATAATTTTATGATATTTCAGAATTTTTCTAGGCATCAGGTTCAAGCCTACCTTCAAAAAAGATCTTCTTAACGCAACAATATCAGTTACTTTGCTCAATAGACGTTTAACTAAAGCTCATTTCAAGGGTCCTTGCAATGTTGCAAATTTATTCTAAATTATCTCAAGTCATAAAGTTTTCGTTTAATGCAATGATTTTGCAGGTACGACTGACGCGCTCTCAAACTTTCACCAGACGATCTTCACGCGATTCATATCTTACGATGATCGCGTCATTGAAGACGCCAATATGACGTCAGAGGAGTGCGCCCTCGAGTGCCTCAGAGAGGAATCGTTCTCGTGTCTTTCTTTCAAGTTTCGGGATGTGCATACTTACAACGACCGGAAATGTACCTTATCATCCCAGAGCGTATACACTCTAGACCTAGCCAGAACGTTGCCCAACCCTGACCTTTATTCGCTGGATAATGATATGTTCACGCGAATAGATAAAAGTAAGTTATACCAAGGAGTCCTTGGTTAATCATGTATTCCTTTTAATTTACACTAGGGATAGAGAATTAAAATTGAGCCACAGATATGCATTTATGAAGAAATACAGAAAGGGAGGGGAATGCCTCCCATCTCTGCTTTATGAAAATATGAATTTATTGAAAAGCTTTACCTATACCGAAGTAGTATTGAAAAGTTTTTAGGAATAAAAGAAAACAATTTCTCTTTCGCCATGTCCAATATCTGCATGTATATGCGCATGGTTCTCACTGTGTTTACTTGTCCCCTGTATCTCTATCTGCTAATCCATGTTATCTTTCAACCCCAAATTCGTAATGTCTCCCTTTTCTCATTTACAGTATGTGATGCTTTCATACCAGACTACGCGCAGCTTAAAGCCGGTAAGTAAAATCATTAGGTATGTTTTAATATAATATATCAAGTTCTTCTGATTTTGAATATGCAAAATTGAGTTCCTTCGTGCGGCTTATTGTTGCTTGGCGTACAAAGTTGTTTTTTCTTTCGCTCGTAATATTCACTGGACAGGTGTTTGTGAAATAGTTTAATTATATGACCTGAAGTCATTTGCGTAATCATTAATTTTGAAATTTTGAAAGTGGTAAATAAAAGAATATGAATCTGAGTCTGGGGCTAGGCTGCCTAGGAAATCTTTGATCTGTAATGCATTTCCCATGTTTTTAGCCACGAGAAGTAGGAACTTTTGCTTGTCATTCAAACCTTGTTTTAGCCTTTACCAATCTTTGTTTGAGCCGTACAAGTGAAATGCCTTTGTTAATTAACAAGGCATGTTCTGTTTTGTGTGTAACACGCACCAAAGATTTAGGGAGGAACATTTGCGTGCCAATCAAACCTTGTTTTAGCCTTTACCAATCTTTGTTTGAGCCGTACAAGTCAAATGTCTTTGTTAATTAACACGGCATGTTCTGTTTTGTGTGTAACACGCACCAAAGAATAAGAAAGGAACTTTCCAATGCCGATGCAACTTTAATGAACGAAAATGACTGGGTAAAATCCAGTTTTGTTCTTGTTTAAACCAAAATACATAAATAGACAGGAAGTAATATCTAAAGAACGTGTATTGTATTGTATTTATTAAACATCATTGATGTACATCAATATTCTGTTTATAGACATAGTTATAATCACTTTACAATGTAATGCAACAATCGATATATAAAACATAATATAAAACATTTACAACACCTTTCTAAATAAACAATAAGTCATGCAATACGAAATATGTAAATGAGAACTAAAACAAAAGCATAAGATTGTACACGACTACTTTGTTATAACATATAGTATCTAAAAAATTACCCCTCATTACGTGATATATCATGGATTGATTGTCCGTTGCCTCTAGATACCTTGCTGTATAATGGAAGAATCAATGCAAGATAGATAGATATAGGGTATAGAGAGAGAGAGAGAGAGAGAGAGAGAGAGGGGTAAATGGAAATCAGCACGGCTAGCTAGCTTCACCTCGTATACTATATAATTTATAGCTGCAGAGAACACATCATGTTGATCGAAGAAATGCGGAGGTACTCGCAGCTCGATCAGTTACAAAGAAGAAGAAGAGTTCAGACTTCATTCCAATGACTTCATGTGAAGTTAGCCTTGTTGATTTACATTCATCCTCTCTCTCTCTTTACCCTCTATCTATCTATCTTGCATTTCTAAAGCTTGTGATATATCATGGATTGATAACCCTTTAAGATTTGGATTTTCGGTACCTACTGACGAAACTATATTGATAATTCTTTTGATAATTCTTTTGATAATTCTTTTGATAATTCTTTTGATAACCCGCCATAATTTTCTTTTGTCCGTATCAGATTGTCCGTTGCCTATAGATACCTTGCTGAATAATGGAAGAATCGATGCAAGCTTCTCTGCGTCCAGTTATATGGATGGTTACGAACCAGATCAAACCGGTCTGGAAAGCACCGAATCCTGGATTCCAATTAATAACACGAATGGAGAATGGTGGCAGGTATTGATGAAAAGCAGTTGTAAAGTGTACTGTTATTAAAAATCTATCATTCGAACGACGTGGCATTATGTTGGGGGGGGGGGTGATACGCATTTAACCAATATCCAAAAGTATGGTACGATAAACAAGGCTAAAATTTAAGAAAAAATATATAGAAGACGAATATTGTTGAGTTATTTGCAAATACTTGTAAATTATTACATCACTAGTATCATTATCGTTATCTTTATTAGCTGTACTAGTAGTATAATCATTTTTTTTGGTTTGGTTGTTCATCTTTCTTCCCAATGATTGCACATCCAAAACAATTACATAATACAATTCTGATAGCTTGATTTCCATTTCAAATCAATTCAGTTTGGATTTCTGTCGATTGTATTCTAGGTGTGTTACAGCGAGCGTGTCCTCATCACTGGTCTCGTTACCCGTGGCAACAAGGAGATGATGGATGGAGAGGGATGCTGGGTTAACTCATTTAAAGTGGACTACAGCTTAGATGGGGAGTACTGGTGGAATCATTTAGATTACCAAGATAACCCACGTCAACCTATAGTGAGTCAGTCTTCGTTAATCCAGTTTCTTACAATGAGACTGGCAGAAGGATTTGAAGAGATGGACACTTTCATGCAATCGAACTATTCGTTTGATAATTTTTTTCATTATCATTTCGCTGTCATGACGTTATTGGCAAAGGAGATAAAGCAATACTTTAGGATTTGCAATAATTGTGAATTTATCAAATATGAATTACTAATAACGATAAGTTTTATAAGATATACATGCAGCACGCGACCCAAGTCAACCTATATTAAGTCAGTCTTCATTATTCCAGTTTCTTACAATGGGACTGGCAGAAAGATATGAAGAGATGGACACTTTCTAGCAATCGAACTATTCGTTTGAGCATTTTTTTCATTATCAATTCGCTGTCATGACGTTATTGGCAAAGGAGATAAAGCAATAATTAAGGATTTGCAATAATTGTGAATTTATCAAATATGAATTTATCATAATGATAAGTTTTACAAAGTATACATGCAGCACGCACCTCAAACAAGAATCGTGAGCCTGTGACTACTTCATCCATTCAATGGATCTGAACAAATAGACTCATGATCTCTAATGATCTCTCATGATCTCTATTTTACCACATTGTCCCTTAGCTAAATACAGAGCCTTTTAGCATGATCAGTATCGAGTAAAGTCGTTTCATATTTGTAGAACTTATATATTCCTAACATGTAGTTTTTAAGCTTCTATCAACCTTATACTTATATTCCTGTTCAAACACTGTACATGAAATTAACTATAATTTGTTTTGTCACAATCAGAGATCCAGCGATATATTCCTCATAAGCATGATGCGGTATCACAAAGTTTAATGAATTGAGAATGATGTATGGATTTATTTGAACCCAAGAAATATAAAGTATCATTAGTTTATCAAACTATTACTCATCTCATTCCTAATTTCCCCCATTCCTCAATCATTGTCTTCATTTTTCTTTGTCATCTTCTACATTTTTCATCCTCCTTTTTCTTTCTATTTCTAATGATTTTCATTTCAGGAATTTTTCGCCAACGCGGAAGCCACATGCAACACGACGATCTTCCTCCCTACACCTACCCGAGTGAGTTGTCTACGAATACTACCCGAGACCTGGCGAAACAAGATATGTCTCTCTGTCGGGATCATTGGCTGTCTAGACAATGGTACGGGTATCTAATGAACTAGAGAGAGAGAGAAAGAGAGAGAGAGAGAGAGAGAAGGAGAGAGAGAGTGAGAGAGAGAGAGAGATAGAAGAGAACAAGAGGAGAAAAAGAGGGGGAAGGAGGGAGGGAGGGAGTAAGAGAGCGGGAGAGACAGAGGGGGAAGATTGGAGAGAGAGAGAGCGAGAGAGAGGGGTAGGGGGGAGTTAAGAGAGTTAGAGAGAGAGAGAGAGAGAGAGAAGGAGAGAGAGAGTGAGAGAGAGAGAGATAGAGGAGAAAAGGAGGGGGAAGGAGGGAGGGAGGGAGTAAGAGAGCGGGAGAGACAGAGGGGGGAGATTGGAGAGAGAGAGAGAGAGAGAGAGGGGGAGGGGGAGGGGGGGGGAGTTAAGAGAGTTAGAGAGAGAGAGAGAGAGAGGGGGACGGGTGATAAAAAGGGACCAAGAAAGTATTCAAGGGAGAATGAGAATGAGAATAAAATTGGTCTAAACCAGGAAGGGTGGTCATGCAGATTCATGTTCACGCCAGGAGTGGAAGGGCGTTCACTTAAATGTTTCTTATTTTTTAATTCTGATTTGGCCGTGTCTCCATACGACGTAAGTTTGTTCAATATTCAAAAGCGTGAGAGTAATGCCTTGGTCACATTTGCTCTACGGCTAGGATACGGCGGCCGTACGCCCCCGAAATCGAAAGATACTTGCGGCGGCCGCAGATGGCCTCAGGGTCACCCTAGGGCGTATCCCTATCTTTACAGGCCGTACGGCTCGCCATGTGATTATAATGCGGAGTTATAATTGTTTTCATTTCTAGGTTCGCCGTAGCGATAAGACACGCCGTAGTCATGCCGTAGAGCGGTTCCACGGCGACCGTACGTCGGGCGTACGGCAGCCTTGCGTTTTAAAAACTCCAGGGGTGAAGCGGTAACATCTGTCTGGTCGCACGGTTGCAGTATGGGCCCTCTTCGGCGATCCTATAATTGTTATTGGCCGTAGATATTTTAGACCGCACGTCCTAAATTGATTCATAATACACTGTCGCTCATATAGTTGGAATATTTTTGTTTTTCCCCAATTTATGGAAATATTTTAAAAATAATTTAAAAATAATAGATCTAAATAATAGTATACATTCTCAGCCGTAGGGTACACGTTCTGAACCCTTGAGCACCGCAAGGCGCCCGTAAAGATTTTTCATTAGAAATGACCCCTAAAAATAGAGAGAGGCCCGTCCGGCCACCGTTCGGAGGCCGCGCGGAACCCGTAAGGTGCCCTACGGGCCCTTTACGGGCTTGCTACGGCCTAACGGTCAGGTAAAAACGCCAGGAGAATTGGGAGCAGCCAACTTAGCACCATGGCGCCCGTACGACTTAAAAGTATGTCCCGGCGCCTGTAGGAACTTTACGGCAGCTGGCCGGACACAGGCCGAAAATTCCAATAATGTCTGTTTTAACTCGCCGTACGGGCCACGGAGTGTATTATGTGAAAGCCCCATAAGTGTGCCGTCGGGTAAGCTTACGGGCTCCGTCCGATGAGCAGGTGCACCCATGGCTCGCGGAAGGTGCCCTGCGGGTCACTGAACTATGTGTCCTCTGGCATCCGCACCTCCTGTATTTAAAGCTGCGTTGTACATGTTGAGATGCCGCCGTAAGGGACCCGCACGGGCAATATTCATTTCAAATGGCCCCCGGACGGCAGACGCCCGGTGTTGTAGATATCACCCGGGGCTCTTGAGGGGCCCGTGAGGGAGCCGTACGGTACACGTACGGGACCCTTGAACACCGCAGGGCACCCTAAAAGATTTTTTACGTGCTTTCTACGACCTAACGGTCAGGTAAAAACGCCAGGAGAATTGGGAGCAGCCAACTCATCAACACGGCGCCCGTACGACTTAACAAACTGTCCCGGCGCCCGTAGGAACTTCAAGGCAGCCGGCCGGACACCGGCCGAAAATTCCCAAAATGTCTGTTTTTACTCGCCGTACGGGCCCCGGAGTGTATATGTGAAAGCCCCATTAGGGCGCCCGTGAATTCCTGCGGCCGCCACAATTTGTTTGGGTTATGCAAAAGTCAATTGTAATTCATAAAACCCTAGGGCAGCCGCATTGCAAACGCAAGGCCACCGTACGCCCGACGTATGGTCGCCGTGGAACCGCTCTACGGCATGGCTACGGCGTGTCTAATTGCTATGGCGAACCAAGAAATGAAAAAAGTTATAAATCCGCGTTATAATCCCACGGCGACCCGTACGGCCTGTAAAGATAGGGATACGCCCGAAGGTGACCCCGAGGCCACCGCAAGTATCTCTCGATTTTGGGGGCGTACGGCCGCCGTATCCTAGCCATATAGAGCAAATGTGATCTAGGCATAAAGAAGCAAAAACCAAAGGGAAAGCTAAAAAGAGATGGAAAACAATAGCAGTAGCAGAATAAAAGAGGAGTATAAAGTGGAGAGAGAGGGAGTGAGATTCGGAAATATGAAATGTGTAGATGCATCGTTTGACCACAATTTTTTTTTTTTAAATCGTCATTCCCCGCAAAATTTGTAGGATGTATTTCCTTAGATACTGTCTTTTGTTTCTTTCTTTAGACATGTTGGATTACTTGTGTTCCCTTACTAGTATTCTTTTGATTGGCTCGAAGAAATGCCATTCAACTCAAATTATTTATCGTCTTTCAAAAAGGAATGGACACCTTTGCTCTATCATGATCATATGTCTATGTAGATAACATGTGTTTGATATGTTACCACTGCAAATAATGAGTGTTCATGATCGACGGTATTGTATGAGCATAATATAGCATACTATTTGATTGACAAAATCAGTTTTAAACTGATTAAATGCAATTATTATCGCCTTATTGTAGATTGTGATGAGGTCATGGGACTTACCCTAGATCGTATCCATGACAACCAGATAAAGGCATCATCCTGGAACGGTGATGCACTTCATCCCCCATCATCAGCCAGGGTAGGATACATCAAACAAGTCGGATATGGGTGGATCCCAGCACAATCATCTGCAGATCAATGGATACAGGTAGGTACAATCCTTCATCAATCACACTTTTCGGCTTCCTTGCGCACTGACCATGCGATTACACTGCAATAAACTGTCTGCAAGCAATTGCAATTGGTGGATATTGTGGAGTTTTATAAGGATCGAAATGGGAATGAGTTGACTGAGTCTTGCTGAATATCACATGAACTGGACACAGACAAACTGACATACACAAATTAGAAAGCTCACAATTTTTGTTTCCCCTTTACTTCGGCCAAAATTTGACATTCTGATCGTTTCCTCCATCTATATGCAAGCTGGTCGAGGAAATTGTAAAAACTTATTTGTGATTTGTTTAAAATGTGAAACTATAATTTTGTTTATATGATTTTTTTCCTCCTGTAAATGTGTAACTTCATTTGCAAATTAACTTTATAGTAACATGTAGTTGTAATCTTGTATGGAAATGTTATACTTCACTTGCAAATTTATTTAGGTCTATGTGAAGAATATTTATAATTGTGTATAAAATGTTATAAATCATGTACAATTTTCTTTATTTTCTTCATGAGAGGAGAGAATAAAACCTTTAAAAAAAATCTTGGGGTTCCCATATAACATATACTTCCTTTCTTTTTCATTTAGATCAACTTCGTCAGTGAGAAGTTAGTTCAGGGCGTGGTCACTCAAGGGTGTCTAGATATCGAAGCATGGGTGGAGTCTTACACAATCTCGGACGGCCAAGATGCCGCACAGTATCGCAATGACATCAGATCAGTGGTAAAATAGATATTTTGTTAATAAATAGGAAAAGTTTGAGGAGGATTACATCATCTGACTAACTTAGTAACTTAGTCTTTTTATATGATCGTTTAGGTAATAGTCAATTATTTCCTTATAGGAATCGGCTTTTCTTTCAGCTGAAAAATTACCTAACTGTCAATTATTACAGGTCGCAAAGCTTTAAATGCACATGAATTATGAAACACTTAATTTCATGTTCGTTCTCTACTCCTTTCAATTAAGGTGAGGTAAATGGGTACCTGGCAGGAATTAATTCCTTGAAATGCTAAAGCGCTGTAATGGCGGCTAGGCTAAAGCCGGGCTAATAATGCGCCTCGGAATAGAATTTCTAGATAGACGGCGCTATATAAATGTCTATAACTATTATTGCGTATACACATTTGGGTTTTCCTCAAGATTCTTTTTATTTTCTTTGTTTCCAGAACTTTGCAGAAACGGACAACACAAATCTAATTTATTGCAATGTTAATTCAGTGATCTCTCCCATTTCACAAGGTTTTTCAAGGAAACAGGGACATGACAACTCTTGTACGCAATGACCTGGATCCACCTTTGGCGACCCTTCGTGTAAGAGTTCATCCGGTCACGTGGTATCGTGATATCTGCCTCCGTCTTGAGTTTATCGGATGCCAGAACAGGGGTAGGAGATTAATTTGGATTTGAAACCCTAATATAAAAAAAAACATTCCCTTACACAATCGTAAGGACTTAGTATAGAGCTCAACTAGATACATTTCATTACCGTATTGAATTGCCTTAGTTTGATATTTGGATTATGTACCTTGTCATTGTACTGCCCACGAAGTTCGAAATGTGTTGCCCAAGGTAACTGAACTTACCTTACTTTGCAATCATGCTCTCTTTAGAATTCAAGGAAATGTAGACTCACTTTTATTAGCTCATGTCCCGAACAATAGTGTTAAGTTGATGATTCTTCCCTGTGTGTAAACAAAATTACGCTGACATTAAATAGTGGCAGGCGTTTCAAACAAAGAGATATCCAACCTTTCGCTTTTTAGAATAAGCATTCGCAGAGAGGTGGGGGTTCTCCATGGAGAGTTTTTGTTCCAAAAAAAACTTTAGCCTTTGTATCATAATCATAGAATACTTCGTTGTTACAAAAAGATTAATTAAGTTTATATTACTTTGATTACCAACTATCTATTATTTGCCTCATAAGTAATTTTTTTACATTTCGATCCAGGACGAAATGACGGCCAATGAGGTTACACTAAGAAGCTTAATAATATTCCATACAAGATCACACACAAATGTTATACAAGTTTTTCTGATCCCCACTTTTTCGTTAGCTTGTAATAACAGACTTGGAATGGAGTCTGGTCGCATCCCCAATGAAGCCATAGCAGCTAGCACCTTCTACTCCGCTTCACCCGGGCACAATGGCCGCCTGCATATTGAAGAGAGTGATTTATCTTCAGCGGAACCTCGGCCGTTTTGGGGTGCAAGGGGCTCTCTTGCAAGGAATGAGTGGCTACAGGTAACGAGAATAGTATTGTTACGGTTTTCCAGATACTTCAGATATTAAAGATGAAATAAAACATAAATCTTATGCAGCAGGTAGCTTGCTACCTTTGGAAATTGGTCAAAGTTTCTTGGACGTTGACATTCAACATTGATTAAGGTCTATTGTAATTTTGAGAACCTCGTAACGCCCATTTTTCCGCAAAAAAATAGAGTCTGTGGAATTTAAAAGTTACAGACATGTTAAACGCCGTGAAAATTACAAAAAATCATGAACATAAAATTCAAAGCACTTCTTCTAACATCTTAAGGTTGATTTATCGGAGCTCCATACCGTGACGGGTATCATCACCCAAGGTGCAGGCGTAAAGACTCTTCTGAGTTGGGTCACCTCCTACCGACTGGCTTACTGGAGCATGCGTAGTACCAATGAATCAGAGACATGGCATTTCTACAAAGATATCGAGGGGAATGAATTGGTAAGAAGGGAATTAATTTAAAAGCGCCGCCTGGGAGACTCTTTATCGTTTTAAATCGTTAAACATAGTAGAATGTGATGTTATATATAGAAGAAGAATGTCATATTAATTGATGTAATTGGAAATGACCGACTGGTTCTATATGGTTAATCCTCTTCATCTTCATAATCAACCATCTCGTTCGACTATACTTTCAAAAAATGGGACTTCTAATATCCAGATTGCATCATATTGATGCCAATTATGTTTTCCATATTTTGTTGTTATGGAAGAATAAAATATTTAAGTTTAACAAATGCAATTCAATATAGTTCGTTTACACAGGCTGAAATATCAATTAGTACGGTGTTTAACTTAGGCTGACAGACATGACAGCTGTACAAGAGCCCACTATCATCATTTTATTGTTATTATTATTATTATCATTATTATTATTATTATCATTATTATCACCTTAACTGCGGATTAAGGGGATTTTCTATGCTGTAAAACTATCACTTGTGGGGAAACACGCAATATGGGGAAAATATAATTTCCCCTTAACGTTTTGCATAGCAAAATTAATGTGATCCCGGCTGTTAAAGAGTCTATAAATTTTATCACTGCATGTTGATGCCTTGTCTTTGATAGCTATCGGTTTGGACCATAGTATTTCCATTATAGGGGTGATTTATCCTTGGGATAATTTTAGGGCGTTATAACTTGCGCCATGTCAAAGTGGACTGTAAGGGGACACGACAAATCAAGCAAATTTGAAATAAATATGAATTATATCTCTATTATCTCTTCACTTACACATTTAGGGACTCTTTTTTCTCTTTTCTGGAGATTTTTATCACAATTGATGAATTATCTCAGTTTTTGGAAAAATACACCCCTGTAAATTGGCCAGTTTCAAGTTCCCAAGAAATTATATGTTCACGCATGCGTAATAGCAGTATCGGCTGCTGCTGCACACCGGTCCGTACCTGTAGAGCTGCCTGAATTATGGCTACACACGCCGTTCATCGCGAATTCACCACCACCTGGTTCCTTTTCCAAGACTGAAAATTCCGATTTTGGTAAGTACTTTTTCATGGCCAGTATTTGCATTGCCATAAAATGGATGAAATTTGGTCATCAATAAGTTAGATGGGGTAGACCTAACGTTAGCTCTATGGCCTAGACTAGAGGCCCAAGTCCCATAGCCTCGTTTCGCTGTTATTGTAACGTGCACCCGGCACCCGGCCCGATTGCAGCCTCTCAAAGTCAAGATTGCACCGGCTTTGCGTGGTTTTCACTATATTTCTTAGAGCAGCCAATAGTCTAATTAACGCTTCAAGTTTTGGATTCATTAGTAGAATAATTAATATTGAGGGTTTGTGAACACCTGGCGTGGTGATCACATTTCTATTTTGAATATTGAGGGGACTAAATTTTTGAGGGTTTGTGAACACCTTGCGTGTTGATCAAATTCCAATTTCTAATTTGGTAGCTTATTTACGTGTAACCCCGCCAGACACCAACACGAAGTGCTGACTGCTGGCGCCCTGAAGACTTGTGTGTAGTTTGTGGAAGTGTATAACTATAAACCGTAGGCTATGCGTAGGAAAGTGTGGCGGCTCCTGACCTGAATCACCTGGACCTGGTAAGAAAATGTCATTTTTTGCTCTTTGAACCTGAAATCTCAAAAATTAAATAGATCTAGACCTATGCGTAGCCTATCTCACGGTACCACAATATCTTGTTTGCTAAGAAAATCTTTCTTGGCGAGTCTAGAGACCTTAGGAACAAAAACTTATTTCAACTTCATCCATTTGCGTAGACCGAAAACTTCAGTCTCTCTAATCGTCGGTTGTTCCACTGAGACTACGTCTGGCTCCACTAGACCTCCGATTATAGAGACTGAAGTCTGGGGACCTCTTTCTGTGAGGCACTGTACGGAACAAATGGTTCGGTTCGACCGGACCGCGATGAATGAGATATGCAACGAGATTTTCACTCTTTACATCCTCATAACTGCTGCAATTATAATACAAACTAAAAATAACATATATATAGCTTATTTGACTTACGATAGCTTGCTCATTTAGATCCTAAATTAATGATTAATCCGAGAAAGTCTCGTCGTCAACATTATCCGTCTTGGTTTTAGTTGATGAATATTCATTTTTTCTTTTCGAACGTCCAATAGCTACCGTAGCTACTTACGAGTCGGCCCGGCTTGACCAACGAACTCCCACGAAACGAGTGCTCTGATTGGCCATTGGCTATGTTTTGGTAGGTGGACCCGGAAATATATCGGCCGCCGGGTAATATTTTGAATGCATGAACGTACTGCTTCGCGGTTCGGATATACAAATTGGATAATTCATATAAGTAAGTCCGTAAATTATCCATTTAATATTAAGTTATCAAATTTTGATAACTGTAATTAGGACAAATGACATACCGACCTAATTTACATCTGATTTAGAAATCAGAAAATTAGATCTAAATAAAGAAAATCGGGGAGAAAATGTTTTGACAAAAAAAGCTGCCATTGTTGGCTATAGCTGCCCCCACGGTACGAGATCTCTGGGTTGCCATCTGTATAGGGGAATGACAACAAATGTCAGTTTTATTAAAGAAATGACCCAAATCAGATGGTTATTGCTGTCTACCATTTGCGATGCTTTGCTGTGCGGCCTGAACACGCAGGCCGATGGGTTAATTTACATGTTAGAATCCTTTGATTATTAATAGTAGATCACATTTCTAAATTGAACATTGAGGGGACTTTTGAGGGTTTATGAACACCTTGCGTGGTGATCACATTTCTAGTTTGGTAGCTTATTTACACGTTAGAACTCTTTGATTGAGGGGACTTTTGAGGGTTTATGAACACCTTGCGTGGCGATCACATTTCTAGTTTGGTAGCTATAGATCTACACAGCGCTGTCGCGAATGCTAAAGCGCTGTACCCACACTTAGCTTTCGAATCTAGGTATTGAAGACCGACTGTCCTAGAATTCCGTAATTGCAAAATAAAAATGAAAAATCCCATACAAGATATGTTACATGACTATTGAAGTTGATGATGGTGGTATTTATTTTTTAGAAAAATGTCTAAAACTTACCCAAATTTGGGATATTTGATGTTGGATTGCAATGTAGTCTGGAGCGATTACGTTCGTTTTGTACACACTCTCAACGATACCTCGTTCAGAGTGTGTACGAAACAAAATTTGATATCATAATTTGATATCATATATACAGTATATATATATATATATACACACACATACATGCGTGAACAAAAGCAGGGAAAATCTGGACATAGCATGGTATTAACCACTAGTTTGATATACAAATTTCAGTCTATTTGGACATTCGTCAGTGACTGTACACAATGAAACGGAAAAAAGGTGTGTATCTTATGCACTTGTCAATGTTATGTCCCACCCCACTACCCCCGGACATGGGTGCATCATGGTCATTTTTTGGACGACCATACGTGGTTGCGCTTTTGCGTGACGAGCGCACTGTACGTGCGGCGTGCGTGCAAAACTTCACAATGGCAAATTATGCGTGCAATTTATCACTGTTTTTTTCCATAGCCAAATGACGTACCATGACTGACCCCCCAAGTCATTTTTTTGACTGACATGGATAGGATTATGACGCACACCTCGGTCACAAATATGACTGACAAACCTTGTTAAATGATGCACACCTGGGTCACAAATTTGACTGACCAAACCGTGAAATGACGCACCCGTGTCCGGGGGTAGCAGGGTGGGACTTTACATTGACGAGTGCGTTACAATCGAGAAAAAAAAATAATTGTGTGAAACAAAAAATATGATTATCAGTAGTTCATTATCAAAGTTGTAACATAATGTATGGAGTAGAAAGTTATGTAATCAAACTATATACGAAACTCTAATAAAGAAAAACAATTATGAATAATAAGGAGTATAACTTCAAGCTCATATAGAATTGGGCATAAATATAAGGTCAAAATTAAATACAAAGCATATATAGAGGAGCAAAATTTACAAGTGTTACCTCTTTGATCTTGGATCTAGTGTGGGGTTAATTGCTGTGCTAGAATGGAGTTACTGGAGTAGAACTAAATGAAGTAATAGTCCGGGTTAAATCATTGCTGGTATGATCACCATGGAGTGTGATTGAGTGTAAGGAAAGTGTTTTAGTTTTGACAAGGTGAAAAACAATTCAATATATTTCACCCTATCGTTTTGTCATGATTATTAGCTCTTACACAGTAAATACAAGTGATGAAAACTAGAACACACTGTCTTTAAAATGCACATGTGAACAAATACAATTTCAGCTTGCCCTCAAAAGATTTAAAAGAGTTTGAGGTGTTCAGCTCTTGTTGAAGTGCTTATTCCGGTAGGATTTCTTTGACAGCGGAATATGTAAAAGGCCAGATTTAGCGGATCGTAGGGTTCATGTGGGTTTATACTGATGTAACAAAGACTTGTAATTGGGGGTCGTTTCATTACTAACGTCAGAAACCCAAATAACAATAATTTTGAATATTAGAGGTCTATGTGTTCCTTTTAGATATGCGAGCGAGCGCATCAAGCGAGCTTGAATTTTTTTTGCATTTTCACATCTTAATAATGTTTCAAATTAAGTAGTAAATATCTTGATTATTTCAAAATGATAAAACTTCCCGGAATATCTCACTTCCTGGAATTATCTTGGAAAATCCCAAAATTTCCCGGATTCCGGGAAGAGTGGAAGCACTGCCACTGGTTTTCCGCTTGCGTGTATTTCCTATGCAAGTTGACTTGGCCTTGGTGGCCCGATGATAACACTGGTTCACTGCCCATAGCAAGACACACATTATTTTGCATGTGCATCAATTCATACACACTTCTATGTAGGATGCCGTGTGCATCATCATGTTTAATACACTCAATTGCGCTGCCACCTGAAATCCTTTCAGAATCCAACACATCCCCACATTAAAAATGGTTTTGTCAGCTACACATCGTGAGCTCCATGGGTCATGAGCATTTGAGATTTATGAATTGGATGTATTTTGAGAGTGATCACAATCTGTCGTCCAAGTCGATTTGCAATCACAACGTACTTCAATGTAATTATGAGTGACTGGCAATCTGCTGGTAGTGGCGATCCGATGGTTGTTGAAATTAGAACATTTATGCTAAATGAAGAGAATAGACTAAAAACTAATCTATTTTTTTCTTTAACAGATGATGCCACAGAGGAAGCCAAATTTGAGGAGTGAGGTTGGTTATGTTCTACTTTTTGACATCTTGTAAAAGACATAATTGTATTATTTAATTGGAATCA
Source organism: Strongylocentrotus droebachiensis (assembly GCA_035222895.1). NCBI lineage: Eukaryota > Metazoa > Echinodermata > Echinoidea > Camarodonta > Strongylocentrotidae > Strongylocentrotus > Strongylocentrotus droebachiensis. The sequence continues at coordinate 392,565 of JAVYIG010000418.1, forward strand.
ATGTGACATGTGTTTTTGGCTAGTTGAAGTGGATCAATGTGACTTTATGCTATGGTTAAAAACAAAAGAAAAAAGGATTTGGTCAAGTCCATAACATGAAGAGAGAGGTTGGCTATAATGAGATATTGGTACATATTGGTACATGTAATAACAAGCTTAATCTTGTGCTTTTAAGACAAAGAAAAAGATTGATAATCATTCCTGGTATACTGAGTAAGCAAAATTATCTGTGCCTGAAATGGACAAAAGTTTCCCCTTCATATTATTCCTGTTATTTTTGTTTTATAATCAGTCCTAAAAAGGTGACTGGCTTCAAGAGCCCTAATGAAAGTTCAATAAGCTACATGTAACTCGAAATCCAAAGTAACCTTTGCTTGATTATAGCTCAACTCGTATCCCCAAGATGTATAGCTTCAAAAGTTTTGCACCATACTTAAATAGCTTTGCTACAAGTCTTTCTTACTGTTTCTTTTTGTGTACATGTAGTATTTCATGGGCATTACAAGAGACAACATGCAAGTTGGCAAGACACTTTAAAATGCTCACCTTCTTTTGTCTACCTTTGCTATCATAGACGAGAATGTCTCGAAGGAGAGAGCCTAGGGCCAGCCCAGTAGAATATACCACCCATGACAGGGAGGGGTTTCTGATGAAAATTCTCCAAGATAAAGGTAAGGTACATGTAACAGGTATGACATTTTAATGCTGAAATCTTGCAACAGATATTAATACTGAAAATATCACCCAAAAAAAGAGAGAACCAAAATAATTGTGATGCTTGAAAATAATTGAAAAGTTTCTCTTCACCATCGTGACACTGATTGCTTTAATAATGTGTTTTAATTCACAGTGATCAATATTTTTAATGTCCAATATTAGGACAAGTTGTCTTTTCTTTAAATGTATGCTTCTATTTGAACAGATTTAAGTAGTATATGATGGGAAGTAGTGGAGGATAATCATTGTATAGAGGAATAATGAAGCCTGTACATGATTGTTGTTGATCTAAAGTCATCTGGGTTCAATGAGGTTATGTTTGAAACTCCTTCAAAACACATTTCCTTATTCACAGCTGTAATCTGCTGTGAGAAATGTATATTTGAGCTTTGTATTATTTTTTCAAGAACACTGCAGTTATTTTGATCAGGGTTGGCCGGTAAATACAGTAATGGGAAATACCAGGCGGTAAATACCACCTTGCAGATTTTGATGAAAACAAGAAATATCACAAAAACATTTTTTTTCAAATTTATTTTAAAAACCAAGTTATTTTGATATCATAGAGTAGAAATACAAACTTCATTGTATAAACTAGCTTCACTCGTTGTAGAAGCTCACTTTGCAAAACCATTGGCAAAGTGATTAAAAAAAATCAGGAAAAAGGGAGGTATTTAGGTAGAAAGTGCCTAATTGGGGCCATTAAATGGCTGTTAAATTTGTTCTCCATCACAAGTGTGGATATGTCTCAAGGTTTTTTCCAAATATTGCCCATGTATTTTCCTATATTTCCCGGTATTTCCAAGTATATCTTGGGAAATTACTATCCCTGATTTTGATTCTATTTACTCTGCAGGCAGAGCAGTGTTCACCACCCAAGAGTTTGTTAAAGGGGACTTTCTACTTGTGTATCATGGGGAACTCATAGACAAGGAGGAGGGTAACTTGAGAGAAGAAAAAGAAGAAACCGGCTTCCGTTTCTTCTTCAAACACAAAGGGAGGAATCTGTGGTAAGTAGTACTATGTTAAGTATTTAATTTGCATAGTGCCTGCAGCAAATATTAGTTGTGGCTCTCATGTTCATCGATCTTAGATTACATATTGACTTTTAACCAGTATTTGCTCGTCCGTCGTCTGTCGTCCGTCGTCCGTAAACATTTTACATTTTCCACTTCTTCTCAAAAAACCCTGGCCGGATTTCAACCAAACTTGGTAGGAATCATCCTTAGGGGAAGGGGATCTAAGTTTGTTCAAATGGGGTACGCCACCCCCAGGGGGGATGGGGCGTAGCCCCCTTTGTGAAATACATAGTAGATTTCAAAAATCTTCTTCTCCAGATCCAGAACTGCTACAGCCAAGTCATGTTGTGTGAAGATGCCTTTATTGATGAAGAATCGAATTCGTTCATGGGAGCCCCCAGGGTCTCTTGCCGTTTGGCCCTTGGGAGGGGTACAAGTTTGGGGGGGGGGGGGGAGGGCTCCCCATAGTTCAAAGTACATTTTTGACCTTTTCTTGGAAACTCATGGCCCGATTTTAACAAAACTTGGAATGAATCATCCTTAGGGGAAGGGAGTTCAAGTGGTGTATGTCATACCTCCCTTGGGGGCTCAGGGGAATACCGGCGGGGGGGGGGGGGGGGGGGGGGGGAGGCTCCTCATACATTTAGTGCAAGAAAAACATTGTTAACCTTCTCTTGAAAACTCATGGCCCTATTTTAATGAAACTTGGTGTGAAGTAACCTTAGGGGAAAGGAGTTCAGATGGGGTATGTACCCCCTCGGAGGGGAGCCCCTCATAGTGCAAAATACATAGTTTACTGTTACTTGAAAACTCATGACTCCATTTTTTATAAAAACTTAGCAAGAATTCAAGTGGGGTATGTCACTGTTCAGGGTACTCAGGAATGTAGGGGGGGGGGGGGGGGGGGCTCCTCATAGTTAGCATACATGTACCTTCAAATAACAATTGTTTCATATAACAACAGATTTTCTTTTCAAAATGATAGTTAGCAACTTCTTGACTTTAACATAATATTACACAAATACAAAGTATATGGGCACTTACGGATTAAAACACGTATCTGGTCAAGATTGCACTAAACTGAACACGAGGATAAAATTGAAAGAAATAGCATGGTCAATATAGTTCTTTTCGACCGTCATCAATCTGTTGATAATTCCTCTTCAATATTTGGTTTAACCACGATAACACACATATTCCGAGACACTACACTGGGATTTAGGTGAAGGTCAGACACAGGCACACCGTGCATGAAGTCATAGACCACATACACAGTGCGTGAAGGTCAGACACAGGCACACCTTGCATGAAGTCATAGACCACATACACAGTGCGTGAAGGTCAGACACAGGCACACCGTGCATGAAGTCATAGACCACATACACAGTGCGTGAAGGTCAGACACAGGCACACCGTGCATGAAGTCATAGACCACATACACAGTGCGTGAAGGTCAGACACAGGCACACCGTGCATGAAGTCATAGACCACATACACAGTGCGTGAAGGTCAGACACAGGCACACCGTGCATGAAGTCATAGACCACATACACAGTGCGTGAAGGTCAGACACAGGCACACCGTGCATGAAGTCATAGACCACATATCCTGAGCATGAAAATCAGACACACTGCAATTTGTTTGCCCCTAAAACCATGCAATCAAATCTTTACAAACTAGACCCAACAAATTAGTCAAGTGTTGAAATGTTAACTCCTGCCAAGTTATTTTGCTCTAACAATTTTCGTTAACAAATTACGTCATTTCGACTTAGGGGGGACTTATTTTTGGGTTGGGTTTTACATCATGATTGTATTTAATTATCTTTTTCTTATAATTTGCAGAAAATTGTATGCAGCAGCAAAAAAAGGAGGCTTCAGTCCAAAGAAGCAGTAAAAAGCAGATCCAAGAGAAGGAGAATTTCCAAGAAACTTAAATATCGATGTCCGGAGATCGTTAGCAGGCGGTGAGCACCCTCATCTTCGTCGATTCGACGAGATCTTCCGCGTCGCATAACATGTACCTTAAAATAACAATTGTTTCATATAACAACAGATTTTCTTTTCAAAATGATGGTTAGCAACTTCTTGACTTTAACATAATATTACACAAATACAAAGTATATGGGCACTTACGGATTAAAACACGTATCTGGTCAAGATTGCACTAAACTGATGACGAGGATAAAATTGAAAGAAATAGCATGGTCAATATAGTTCTTTTCGACCGTCCTCAATCTGTTGATAATTCCTCTTCAATATTTGGTTTAACCACGATAACACACATATTCCGAGACACTACACTGGGATTTAGGTGAAGGTCAGACACGAGCACACCGTGCATGAAGTCATAGACCACATACACAGTGCGTGAAGGTCAGACACAGGCACACCGTGCATGAAGTCATAGACCACATACCCTGAGCGTGAAAATCAGACACACTGCAATTTGTTTGCCCCTAAAACCATGCAATCAAATCTTTACAAACTAGACCCAACAAATTAGTCAAGTGTTGAAATGTTAACTCCTGCCAAGTTATTTTGCTCTAACAATTTTCGTTAACAAATTACGTCATTTCGACTTAGGGGGGACTTATTGTTGGGTTGGGTTTTACATCATGATTGTATTTATTATCTTTTTCTTATAATTTGCAGAAAATTGTATGCAGCAGCAAAAAAAGGAGGCTTCAGTCCAAAGAAGCAGTAAAAAGCAGATCCAAGAGAAGGAGAATTTCCAAGAAACTTAAATATCGATGTCCGGAGATCGTTAGCAGGTGGTGAGCACCCTCATCTTCGTCGATTCGACGAGATCTCCTGCGTCGCATAACATGTACCTTAAAATAACAATTGTTTCATATAACAACAGATTTTCTTTTCAAAATGATAGTTAGCAACTTCTTGACTTTAACATAATATTACACAAATACAAAGTATATGGGCACTTACGGATTAAAACACGTATCTGGTCAAGATTGCACTAAACTGAACACGAGGATAAAATTGAAAGAAATAGCATGGTCAATATAGTTCTTTTCGACCGTCATCAATCTGTTGATAATTCCTCTTCAATATTTGGTTTAACCACGATAACACACATATTCCGAGACACTACACTGGGATTTAGGTGAGGGTCAGACACAGGCACACCGTGCATGAAGTCATAGACCAGATACACAGTGCGTGAAGGTCAGACACAGGCACACCGTGCATGAAGTCATAGACCACATACACAGTGCGTGAAGGTCAGACACAGGCACACCGTGCATGAAGTCATAGACCACATACACAGTGCGTGAAGGTCAGACACAGACACACCGTGCATGAAGTCATAGACCACATACACAGTGCGTGAAGGTCAGACACAGGCACACCGTGCATGAAGTCATAGACCACATACACAGTGCGTGAAGGTCAGACACAGGCACACCGTGCATGAAGTCATAGACCACATACACAGTGCGTGAAGGTCAGACACAGGCACACCGTGCATGAAGTCATAGACCACATACCCTGAGCATGAAAATCAGACACACTGCAATTTGTTTGCCCCTAAAACCATGCAATCAAATCTTTACAAACTAGACCCAACAAATTAGTCAAGTGTTGAAATGTTAACTCCTGCCAAGTTATTTTGCTCTAACAATTTTCGTTAACAAATTACGTCATTTCGACTTAGGGGGGACTTATTTTTGGGTTGGGTTTTACATCATGATTGTATTTAATTATCTTTTTCTTATAATTTGCAGAAAATTGTATGCAGCAGCAAAAAAAGGAGGCTTCAGTCCAAAGAAGCAGTAAAAAGCAGATCCAAGAGAAGGAGAATTTCCAAGAAACTTAAATATCGATGTCCGGAGATCGTTAGCAGGCGGTGAGCACCCTCATCTTCGTCGATTCGACGAGATCTTCCGCGTCGCATAACATGTACCTTAAAATAACAATTGTTTCATATAACAACAGATTTTCTTTTCAAAATGATGGTTAGCAACTTCTTGACTTTAACATAATATTACACAAATACAAAGTATATGGGCACTTACGGATTAAAACACGTATCTGGTCAAGATTGCACTAAACTGATGACGAGGATAAAATTGAAAGAAATAGCATGGTCAATATAGTTCTTTTCGACCGTCCTCAATATGTTGATAATTCCTCTTCAATATTTGGTTTAACCACGATAACACACATATTCCGAGACACTACACTGGGATTTAGGTGAAGGTCAGACACGAGCACACCGTGCATGAAGTCATAGACCACATACACAGTGCGTGAAGGTCAGACACAGGCACACCGTGCATGAAGTCATAGACCACATACCCTGAGCGTGAAAATCAGACACACTGCAATTTGTTTGCCCCTAAAACCATGCAATCAAATCTTTACAAACTAGACCCAACAAATTAGTCAAGTGTTGAAATGTTAACTCCTGCCAAGTTATTTTGCTCTAACAATTTTCGTTAACAAATTACGTCATTTCGACTTAGGGGGGACTTATTGTTGGGTTGGGTTTTACATCATGATTGTATTTATTATCTTTTTCTTATAATTTGCAGAAAATTGTATGCAGCAGCAAAAAAAGGAGGCTTCAGTCCAAAGAAGCAGTAAAAAGCAGATCCAAGAGAAGGAGAATTTCCAAGAAACTTAAATATCGATGTCCGGAGATCGTTAGCAGGTGGTGAGCACCCTCATCTTCATCGATTCGACGAGATCTCCTGCGTCGCATAACATGTACCTTAAAATAACAATTGTTTCATATAACAACAGATTTTCTTTTCAAAATGATAGTTAGCAACTTCTTGACTTTAACATAGTATTACACAAATACAAAGTATATGGGCACTTACGGATTAAAACACGTATCTGGTCAAGATTGCACTAAACTGAACACGAGGATAAAATTGAAAGAAATAGCATGGTCAATATAGTTCTTTTCGACCGTCCTCACAATCTGTTGATAATTCCTCTTCAATATTTGCTTTAACCACGATAACACACATATTCCGAGACACTACAGTGGGATTTAGGTGAAGGTCTGACACGAGCACACCGTGCATGAAGTCATAGACCACATACACAGTACGTGAAGGTCAGACACAGGCACACCGTGCTTGAAGTCATAGACCACATACACAGTGCGTGAAGGTCAGACACAGGCACACCTTGCATGAAGTCATAGACCACATACACAGTGCGTGAAGGTCAGACACAGGCACACCGTGCATGAAGTCATAGACCACATACACAGTGCGTGAAGGTCAGACACAGGCACACCGTGCATGAAGTCATAGACCACATACACAGTGCGTGAAGCTCAGACACAGGCACACCGTGCATGAAGTCATAGACCACATACCCTGAGCGTGAAAATCAGACACACTGCAATTTGTTTGCCCCTAAAACCATGCAATCAAATCTTTACAAACTAGACCCAACAAATTAGTCAAGTGTTGAAATGTTAACTCCTGCCAAGTTATTTTGCTCTAACAATTTTCGTTAACAAATTACGTCATTTCGACTTGGGGGGACTTATTTTTGGGTTGGGTTTTACATCATGATTGTATTTAATTATCTTTTTCTTATAATTTGCAGAAAATTGTATGCAGCAGCAAAAAAAGGAGGCTTCAGTCCAAAGAAGCAGTAAAAAGCAGATCCAAGAGAAGGAGAATTTCCAAGAAACTTAAATATCGATGTCCGGAGATCGTTAGCAGGCGGTGAGCACCCTCATCTTCGTCGATTCGACGAGATCTTCCGCGTCGCATAACATGTACCTTAAAATAACAATTGTTTCATATAACAACAGATTTTCTTTTCAAAATGATGGTTAGCAACTTCTTGACTTTAACATAATATTACACAAATACAAAGTATATGGGCACTTACGGATTAAAACACGTATCTGGTCAAGATTGCACTAAACTGATGACGAGGATAAAATTGAAAGAAATAGCATGGTCAATATAGTTCTTATCGACCGTCCTCAATCTGTTGATAATTCCTCTTCAATATTTGGTTTAACCACGATAACACACATATTCCGAGACACTACACTGGGATTTAGGTGAAGGTCAGACACGAGCACACCGTGCATGAAGTCATAGACCACATACACAGTGCGTGAAGGTCAGACACAGGCACACCGTGCATGAATTCATAGACCACATACCCTGAGCGTGAACATCAGACACACTGCAATTTGTTTGCCCCTAAAACCATGCAATCAAATCTTTACAAACTAGACCCAACAAATTAGTCAAGTGTTGAAATGTTAACTCCTGCCAAGTTATTTTGCTCTAACAATTTTCGTTAACAAATTACGTCATTTCGACTTAGGGGGGACTTATTTTGGGTTGGGTTTTACATCATGATTGTATTTAATTATCTTTTTCTTATAATTTGCAGAAAATTGTATGCAGCAGCAAAAAAAGGAGGCTTCAGTCCAAAGGAGCAGTAAAAAGCAGATCCAAGAGAAGGAGAATTTCCAAGAAACTTAAATATCGATGTCCGGAGATCGTTAGCAGGCGGTGAGCACCCTCATCTTCGTTGATTCGACGAGATCTCCTGCGTCGCATAACATGTACCTTAAAATAACAATTGTTTCATATAACAACAGATTTTCTTTTCAAAATGATGGTTAGCAACTTCTTGACTTTAACATAATATTACACAAATACAAAGTATATGGGCACTTACGGATTAAAACACGTATCTGGTCAAGATTGCACTAAACTGATGACGAGGATAAAATTGAAAGAAATAGCATGGTCAATATAGTTCTTTTCGACCGTCCTCAATCTGTTGATAATTCCTCTTCAATATTTGGTTTAACCACGATAACACACATATTCCGAGACACTACACTGGGATTTAGGTGAAGGTCAGACACGAGCACACCGTGCATGAAGTCATAGACCACATACACAGTGCGTGAAGGTCAGACACAGGCACACCTTGCATGAAGTCATAGACCACATACACAGTGCGTGAAGGTCAGACACAGGCACACCGTGCATGAAGTCATAGACCACATACACAGTGCGTGAAGGTCAGACACAGGCACACCGTGCATGAAGTCATAGACCACATACACAGTGCGTGAAGGTCAGACACAGGCACACCGTGCATGAAGTCATAGACCACATACCCTGAGCGTGAAAATCAGACACACTGCAATTTGTTTGCCCCTAAAACCATGCAATCAAATCTTTACAAACTAGACCCAACAAATTAGTCAAGTGTTGAAATGTTAACTCCTGCCAAGTTATTTTGCTCTAACAATTTTCGTTAACAAATTACGTCATTTCGACTTAGGGGGGACCTATTTTTGGGTTGGGTTTTACATCATGATTGTATTTAATTATCTTTTTCTTATAATTTGCAGAAAATTGTATGCAGCAGCAAAAAAAGGAGGCTTCAGTCCAAAGAAGCAGTAAAAAGCAGATCCAAGAGAAGGAGAATTTCCAAGAAACTTAAATATCGATGTCCGGAGATCGTTAGCAGGCGGTGAGCACCCTCATCTTCGTCGATTCGACGAGATCTCCTGCGTCGCATAACATGTACCTTAAAATAACAATTGTTTCATATAACAACAGATTTTCTTTTCAAAATGATGGTTAGCAACTTCTTGACTTTAACATAATATTACACAAATACAAAGTATATGGGCACTTACGGATTAAAACACGTATCTGGTCAAGATTGCACTAAACTGATGACGAGGATAAAATTGAAAGAAATAGCATGGTCAATATAGTTCTTTTTGACCGTCCTCAATCTGTTGATAATTCCTCTTCAATATTTGGTTTAACCACGATAACACACATATTCCGAGACACTACACTGGGATTTAGGTGAAGGTCTGACACGAGCACACCGTGCATGAAGTCATAGACCACATACACAGTACGTGAAGGTCAGACACAGGCACACCGTGCATGAAGTCATAGACCACATACACAGTGCGTGAAGGTCAGACACAGGCACACCTTGCATGAAGTCATAGACCACATACACAGTGCGTGAAGGTCAGACACAGGCACACCGTGCATGAAGTCATAGACCACATACACAGTGCGTGAAGGTCAGACACAGGCACACCGTGCATGAAGTCATAGACCACATACACAGTGCGTGAAGGTCAGACACAGGCACACCGTGCATGAAGTCATAGACCACATACCCTGAGCGTGAAAATCAGACACACTGCAATTTGTTTGCCCCTAAAACCATGCAATCAAATCTTTACAAACTAGACCCAACAAATTAGTCAAGTGTTGAAATGTTAACTCCTGCCAAGTTATTTTGCTCTAACAATTTTCGTTAACAAATTACGTCATTTCGACTTGGGGGGACTTATTTTTGGGTTGGGTTTTACATCATGATTGTATTTAATTATCTTTTTCTTATAATTTGCAGAAAATTGTATGCAGCAGCAAAAAAAGAAGGCTTCAGTCCAAAGAAGCAGTAAAAAGCAGATCCAAGAGAAGGAGAATTTCCAAGAAACTTAAATATCGATGTCCGGAGATCGTTAGCAGGCGGTGAGCACCCTCATCTTCGTCGATTCGACGAGATCTCCTGCGTCGCATAACATGTACCTTAAAATAACAATTGTTTCATATAACAACAGATTTTCTTTTCAAAATGATGGTTAGCAACTTCTTGACTTTAACATAATATTACACAAATACAAAGTATATGGGCACTTACGGATTAAAACACGTATCTGGTCAAGATTGCACTAAACTGATGACGAGGATAAAATTGAAAGAAATAGCATGGTCAATATAGTTCTTTTTGACCGTCCTCAATCTGTTGATAATTCCTCTTCAATATTTGGTTTAACCACGATAACACACATATTCCGAGACACTACACTGGGATTTAGGTGAAGGTCTGACACGAGCACACCGTGCATGAAGTCATAGACCACATACACAGTACGTGAAGGTCAGACACAGGCACACCGTGCATGAAGTCATAGACCACATACACAGTGCGTGAAGGTCAGACACAGGCACACCTTGCATGAAGTCATAGACCACATACACAGTGCGTGAAGGTCAGACACAGGCACACCGTGCATGAAGTCATAGACCACATACACAGTGCGTGAAGGTCAGACACAGGCACACCGTGCATGAAGTCATAGACCACATACACAGTGCGTGAAGGTCAGACACAGGCACACCGTGCATGAAGTCATAGACCACATACCCTGAGCGTGAAAATCAGACACACTGCAATTTGTTTGCCCCTAAAACCATGCAATCAAATCTTTACAAACTAGACCCAACAAATTAGTCAAGTGTTGAAATGTTAACTCCTGCCAAGTTATTTTGCTCTAACAATTTTCGTTAACAAATTACGTCATTTCGACTTGGGGGGACTTATTTTTGGGTTGGGTTTTACATCATGATTGTATTTAATTATCTTTTTCTTATAATTTGCAGAAAATTGTATGCAGCAGCGAGTGCAGATCCACTCGCTAAAAAGTTTGCACAATGGAGAAGCCTTCATCGACAGTTACAAGTCTTAGAAAGACAGCCAATTCAGTGAGCCTCGTGTTGCATAAACTGTAGATGTAAGCATGGTAATCCAACTATTCATTGCATTTTTTTTCCCCTGCCAACACTAGCTCACATTTTCTTTTGGAGAGCCGATGTAGAAAATCTTTCCAAAAGTTAAGGCATGAATTACTTGCCCATTTAAGCAAATGTCCAAAAAAAATGTTTGTAGCAGCCTGTATTTTGTCTTTTGTCTTTATTGAATGGTTTAGTACTTAAGATAATTTTCTGCATTTATTCATAGCAACTTCATGATCTACCTTTAAGTGTTATCGCTTCAATTGCAACTAATGAAACTAGTTCATGATTTATCATTCTTAATTGAAAATACCAGTATAACCATTTACTCACAATTTTTCCTTGTTTTTCATATATTCCGAAATTCATAGAATGGACATGGAGGAGAAACTCCGCACGGGGATGCCTTGGATGATTCTGACTTTGCAGCAGAGGGTAGCGAGACTGATGAAGATTTACATCTAGATACTGGTTCGTAGCATCGCTATTACATGTATAATTAGAAAAGCAAAAAACTGATGATACAATCATACACTTTAGTATTGAAGTAATTTGTATGTACGTTACTTGAAGTGAATATTTCTCTGGAAAAAAGGATGTTTAATTTGGAAATGTATTCATCTTTCGCCCTTTAGTGAAATTTTGAGAGGGGGAAAAAAAGAAAAGAACCCTGAGTAATCTGAGTTTAAAGGATTTTTTTTTTTAATGTTTTTTTTTTTAAAGATGGGTAGAGAAGAGATCTTAAAGGGATCGTTTAACAATGTTAAATCTGAGATACACGGTCCTACATGTTACCAGTGTCTGTGATATGGTGTAATATTGAAGCCCTAAAAAAAAAATTGCACTTCAAAATGATCAAGAAGTGCCTCAAAAAAGTAAAAATCTTTGAGTGACCGCTTTTACCATACTCGTTTTCCCCAATAGACTGTAGTGTTATGAAAACCGTTCAGCGAACGGTTTTCAAAATTTGTAATTCCAATCATAAATATCTAAATAATCAGACAGGCGATCGGCTTGTAAAAGTCATGGGGTTCCTGACTGACCTAAAGGTTTATAATTATCATTGCAGCATGAGCTAAATCCAGAATTTTGTTTCAGGATCTGAGACAAAGTTACCGGATCCCTTTAAGAAAATCAATAGAAATTAAAAGAAATTCATATTGAATTTGAAAGACCTGTCATCTTTACTATGACCATCCATCGCAATAGGTTAATGATGACTCAAATTGTATTGTCCGTCAATCTGCGGAATTGCCTAGTTCTGATTATTGTATAACTTAGGCTAGCCATAGAAGGAAGCCAATGTAAGAGTTACATAAATTGCATCTGAATTTGAAATTCCCAGAGAGGCAGTCTGTTTAAAAATTGTTAGTTTTTTTATTTGCTATGATAAAAATAGAATTCCTCAGGGGTTATTTTTTCTATTTCTTCACATTTTTCCAGTGTTCTTTCTAGGCCTGTAACCGATCACCGGATCAGGGGCCAATCTTGAGCCGATCAGGTGAGATCGGATAATAATTTCCGAGCGCCGATCATTGCGATCAATAAAGTTTTCAAGTTTTGGGCTATCAAATGCCTTTAAAAAATGTATAGCTTGGATTATTTTGTCATTTGTAGTTGTTGTGAGGCATTGTTTATCCGCTGTTGCCGCAACTCATCTTTTGGAACTGATAAACATCCTTTGTTCCAGAGAAATATTCACTTCAATTCAATCCATCATGAAGAAAATATTTTCTGGGAAAGCAATATCACTAAGCTTTCATTTTTATTGTGTTACTTGTTACAGCTATGTCAAGTCATTTGAAAGTCTCACTGAAGATATTGTTTTATGTCCACATTGTAATGATACATGTGTAGTAAAAAATCTGAGTAATGGCAATTTTTTTGTTACAGCTGATTTGTCTTCTCAAGTGAGGGCCCTATTTGAAAGGTCAGACATTGCGCCTCATTTGTCATACCGCCAAAATCGGCAAAAAATATCTGATGAAGGAATTGAGGATGTTTTTGACGGTGAATTTTATCAGAAATTGTTGGATGATGGGGAACTGTTGGGTAATAACAATAATTTTTCATACATGTATATGTTCAATTCTGATGGCCTTCCCGTCTTTAAATCTTCAAAATATTCTATGTGGCCCATATTTTTAATGATTAATGAACTCTCTCCAAAGTTGAGACACCAGAACCTTATCTTAGCTGGCGTATGGTTTGGCAAAGTTGAGCCAAAGATGGAGGTGTTTTTAGAAAAATTTACAGAATGCGCAAAGAAATTGGCTGAAGAAGGTATGACTTGAAAGAAAGGGGAGGAAGAAATTCATAGTAAATTATTTGGTATATGTTGTTGTGCTGATGCACCCGCTAGGCAGCCATGCAAAATACAGTACGTTTCAATGGATACAATGGGTGCAGTTTATGCTATCATCCTGGTAAACTTGTAGAAAGGGTAGTGAAGTATCCTATTGACGTTTGCGAATACAGCGACAGGACAGATGAAGAAGTCATGGAGGATATGGCTCAGTCTTTTGAAGAAAATAGGTCAATAAGAGGGGTAAAAGGTCCAAGTCCTTTAATAAACTTGCCACATTTTCCGATTTGTTGGGGTTTCCCCCCAGATTTCATGCATTGCCTCCTTCTTGGTGTTGTTCGCCAGTTAGCTGATCTTTGGTTTTCATCCCCAGCTACAAATCCCTTTTACATTGGGTCCATGAGGGTCATGGCTGTTATAAGTTCTCGTTTAAAGTCCATCAGGCCTCCAAGTACGGTTGCAAGAACACCAAGACCAATCACTGAACGCAAGTACTGGAAAGCCTCAGAATGGTACATGTGGTTACTAGTGTATTGCCTCCCTTGTTTAAATGGTATTTTGCCACAAGAATATTGGACGCACTTACTTATCTTAGTTGAGGCATCATACCTGCTATTGCAAAAATCTGTATCAAATGCTGATTTACACATGAGTGATCTGCTATTATTTTCTTTTGTTGGTAGATGTCAAATTTTTTATGGTGCAACCTCCATGACATTTAATATTCACTCTTTGACACATCTTGCAAAAAGTGTGCGGAAGTGGGGACCATTGTGGACACACTCATGTTTCCCGTTTGAGGCAGGTACGGGCGAATTAAACGTCAACTTCAAGGAAATAGTGGAATGATTATGCAGGCAATGCGTAAATTTTTGTTCGTTCATACGCTCCCAAGCTTGTTAACCAAACATGTAGTGTCACATGAAATAAAACTGTTCTGCAACATGATGTCTTGTTCTAGAAAGAAAAATACAGTATACGACTTCTATAGACAAGATGTTGTTCTTGGTATGGGTACAGTCAGACTACTTAAGTTTTGGGAATATGCTGCATTGATAGCTTCTGGATATAGAGTTGAAGCAAATAGACTAGTGACTGTGTACAAAAGGTTAAAAAGAAATGGCTTGCTTTTCTGTACAGCTGAATATCGAGCAAACACTATTAAGAGAAACAATCAGTTAGTTGTTTTTTCAGACAATAGGATAGGTGAATTACTTAGTATTGTAACACTGAATGATCAGTGTTTCATGATTGTGAAATGGTTAATTCTCGAAGAATTGGAATCATTCTGTGATGTTGAATCAGATGCCAAAATTTCACACATAAAATTATGTACAGGAACAAACGATGTGCTGGCAGCCGTACTTGCTACTGAAGCAGAGGTTAACAGCTTAGAAGTAATCATCAATGATGCAAGGTACATAATTACTTTGCCAAACTATGTGGCATTGAATTAATGGTTTGTGCATATTAATCTGGTTAGTTATACAAACAGTTTTGGATTCCTTTAAAGATACTATGTCCCTTTTGCAGCCAACATCAAATTCTGTAGAACTTTGCAGCAGTTATGAATATGTCATGTATGTCCTATCTGTGAAATATCTGTGAAATGTTAGCAGTGTCCTAATATTCAAATTATGCAAGGAAACCCATTTACTTGCTAGACTTGCTAGACTTTAGTCACTTGCCTTTTTTCTTCTTTGGTAATAACATGCATAACACGAGCATATTTGTGTACATCAATAACCCACTTCTTGTAATGGCCCAAATTAAACTGATTTAATCTTTGTGCCGCAGAAAACGTACAACCATGCGTTACAATGGTCTGAAAAGAATTACTTACAGACTCTATAGCTCTTGTCGATTGAACAACTTAGTATTATATTTCAAATGCCGTTGGAGTTTAACCTTTTCATTTTTTTGGCCTGCAAATGGGACATAGTACCTTTAAAGTAGACACACAAAGAATCAAAAGTGTTTTGAATTGATGCAAAACTCATATCATTGCGAAGGGGAAGCCTTACTGATCAAATACAACAACTCTCCTCTTCAAAATATGTTTGGGGCCCGTAGTAATCAACTCTCAAAATGTTAGTTTTGAGATCCAGATTTTCTGCCTTCAGCGGTCCTTTGTAGAGCGTCAATATTTGTGACATCACACATGGGACACGGCTGGCTAGCTGCAGACTAATACATGCGCGACTCCGGTACTGAGCCGTTTGTCCAGTGTGTGACGTCACTATTCAGAGCTCGCTACGCTCGTGTGTTTGGCTTACGTTCATGGGCGTTCGGGGGTCTAAGAAGGGTCATGAAAAATTGCATTTTACGCCTTTCCATAATATCAATATGATTTCTCAGCAAATTATTTGTGTTTTTCGAGAGAAAATCTTTCCATCCATATGTAATTTGTTCTAATTATCAGTTGTAGTGAATTTTTCTTTGTGTAGCTCCTTTAAAGATAAAGACCAGTTATGGTCATGCGACTGCATTGTACAAGAAACGTTGTGGAATCGACCAGAAAAGGTTGATCATCTAACATATAAGTATTGGTGTGTACTGCAAGGTTCTGAAATCATCAAAATGATAATTTGGCCCAGTCTTAGTGAAGTTATATAGATAAAATAATTTACCAAATATATCAATTAGTAGGCGGTTTCTCGTCAAAATTTGTATCAGCACGTATTAGTAAAAACATATTCTTTCACATCATTGGTAATAAGAGCTTCCATTACATCATTTGAGAGGAAGGGGGGGGGGGGGGGGGGGAGCGTTTCCAACACTGGTCTTTACCTTTAAGGTTTACACTGATTTTTTTTTGGTGAGATGTCAGATGGTATTTATCACACGTACATGTATATACATGTACATGTAATGACATATGAAACGTAGATGCGTTCATATTTTACAGTTTTTCCTTTATAATCTTTTTTTATCAATTGTTTTTTACTGTGTCAAATTTATGAGTATAATAGGCCCAAAACAATCTCTCCAGTTTATGGCATCTATGTTTACAGAACTACAATTTAGAATATGTAATGGTACCATGTTTATAATCTTATTGTTATTGATTAAATAAAATATACATAAATAGAAAGCGAATTTTGTGCTGATCCTTGTCTGTTGTATTTGAGTATACATGTACATCAAAGCCATTTTTGCAGTGTTGGTAAAAGTCGAAGGGGAAAAATATATTTCCTTAATTTTCTAATTTTTGGATACACTTACATGTATTAGGGTAGAACACAATCCCTTAAAATATTATCTATCAGGTACCCTTACATTATGTGGTGTTACAGCTAGTTTCCACTGATAAATATCTCGCAGATAATCTCAAAGTGTTTCTGAGCTTACAATTCATTTCTATTCACGTTGATACATCTCAAAAGAAAAATTGAAAACACGTACAGTATTTAAAGGTGAAGAAATATAACTGAAAACGTATTTCTACTTAATCCATTCCATGTTGACCAACACTGTATTACTTCTAAGTAAAAGTCTTCTAACTTGAACTCATTGGGTAACTGGAAATATTCTTACTGGTTCCAGTTGCACTTCTAACTGGAACCAGTTGGGTAACTGGAAACTGCCTTCTAACTGGAACCAATTGGTAACTGGAAATATTCTTACTGGTTCCAGTTGCACTTCTAACTGGAACCAGTTGGGTAACTGGAAACTGCCTTCTAACTGGAACCAATTGGGTAACTGGAAATATTCTTACTGGTTCCAGTTGCACTTCTAACTGGAACCAGTTGGGTAACTGGAAACTGCCTCCTAACTGGAACCAATTGGGTAACTGGAAATATTCTTACTGGTTCCAGTTGGGTAACTGGAAACTGCCTTTCTAACTGGAACCAATTGGGTAACTGGAAATATTCTTACTGGTTCCAGTTGCACTTCTAACTGGAACCAGTTGGGTAAATTGAAATGGCCATCTAACTGGAACCAATTGAGTAACTGGAAAAATTATCTTACTGGTTCCAGTTGCACTTCTAACTGGAACCAGTTAAATACAAGATTCAACTGGATCCAGTTGCAATTTCCAATTGGTTTGAACTGGAATTGACACACCATCCAAACTTTTTCCAGTTAAGGCAATTGGTTTCAACTGGAAAATTTGTATTCCTATTGAAACCAGTTGAAACCAATTGAAACCAGTTGGAGATTTCAACTGGTTTCAATTGGATTTTGGTCCTGGGTGTGGACATGTACAATAATGAACAATAATATCTACATGTATATGTGACTTGCAACATTAAGTGCAATCATGAAAGTTGTATGACCTACAACATTGAGGGAATACATGTACTAGTAATTAGTTGTATGACTCACAATATTAAGGAGAATAATAACAGTTGTATGACTTACAACAGTAAAGGGAATAATAACAGTTGTATGACTGACAACATTAAGGGGAATAATAACAGTTGTATAACTAAGAACATTAAGGGGAAAAATGACAGTAGTATGATTTACAACATTGAGGGGAATAATAACAGGGGAATAATAACAGGTTTCAAATTTGACCTTAAGGGGAAATGTCGATTCTCCCTAAGCTACACTTAAGGGGAAAAATGACAGTAGTATGATTTACAACATTAAGGGGAATAATAACAGTTGTATAACTAAGAACATTAAGGGGAAAAATGACAGTAGTATGATTTACAACATTAAGGGGAATAATAACAGTTGTATAACTAAGAACATTAAGGGGAAAAATGACAGTAGTATGATTTACAACATTAAGGGGAATAATAACAGGGGAATAATAACAGGTTTCAAATTTGACCTTAAGGGGAAATGTCGATTCTCCCTAAGCTACACTTATGGTTAAAAAATGTTAAGGGGAAACGCCAAAATCGTTATATTCGGTAATTCAGCTTTTAAGTTGGACTTTAAGTCATAGGCCTTTAGTTTGTTTGCACATGATATAAATTAATCACAAAATGAAGTAATACGGTTATTTGTTTGACCACCATGTGACGATCCAGAAATTTTCCCCTTTAGCTACAGTTTTAGACGATTCCCCTTAAGTCACAGTAGTTTTAGACGATTCCCCTTAAGTCACAGATAGGGTTATTATTATTATCATTATCATTATAATTATAATTATTTTTATTTAATATTATTGTTATCAATTTCAATGTTATCATTATCATTATTACTATTATTAGTATAAGTAGTAGTAGTTCTATTAAATATCTTTATTACTATCATCATTATGATAATTGATATAATTATTATGATTATAATTATTATTATTATTATTATTATTATTATCATTATCATTATTTAAACAAATTAATGTGTGATATTGTAAATTGTCTTAAAGCAAGTTGTCTTTGTCCGTACTTTTGACACTAAAATTATAACAATTCTGATCCATTTCAGATTTTACCCGGGAACAGCGATCAGAATACTGAAGCGAAGAACACTCTTGATCGACCAATCATCACACGCCGTGTTCGTATTATGCCATTTACATGGTCTAGTGCTAAAATAAGGATGCGAGTTGAGATCATCGGTTGCCCGTTGATAAGTAGGCAGTCTATCCCTTATTGTTTGATGCAAAATGTACACTTTCGACACTCATGGGTTACATGAGGCCTTTCTTTTGTGAAATTGATTCTATGGCCTTGGTGTAGTCCGTAAGATGAAAAGTGGTACATAGCAAAGCCTCAATATCGTTAAAATGAAACATTCTGATTCTTGTACAAGCTTGTGGTTACATGTATTGAAAGGCTATTATACCCTAAAATGCAAATATTTTATCTTCTTTCGATTATGCGATGAGTATTTTCACTTAATATATTTTCAGTTCTGTTTACACAGGGTTACCTCTTCAGTTAAAAACTGCCGTCATTGAGAGCCCATTGTGGAATATGTGAAGCATTCAAATATAAATCTGATCTTGTTACGCAGCGTATACAACGAAGATACCTTTTTTTTAAATAAATCTACTCCAATCCTAGGTACTGGGAGGGTATGTGGATCCGAGAAAGGATTGATCTTTAGTGGAAAATGCTACGGGTCTGTAAGCAGCAACGCAGAAGGAGCGTGTAGCGACATCTTTGCCGAGGACAGCAAGCGAGCTACAGTCAAGTCATCAAACATCCAGACCGAGCTTTCAGATCATCTTTCTGAGCTCGTATTCCAGAGCAAAACACAGTTGACAATAGGAGCTACGAAAGAAGGCGATGAAGATTGGATGTGGGATGACGGTACCCCTGTCATCTATGAGCAATTCCTCTATGATCTGCCTGTCAGTACTAACCCATACTGTATGGCACTCGACGGGCTTGCTGGGTTTAAGTGGACACAGTATGAATGTAAAAGTGTTATACTGCGTGGATCCCTCTGTGAAATAGGTAAGAAACTGATGGCAACTCCTCCTCCCCTCTCCCCCCCCCTCCTACTACTACTACTTCTTATACTACCACAGCTTCAACTACTACTGTTACTACTTCTACTACCACTACTACTGCCTGCCCCCCCCCCCCCGGGGGGGGGGAGGGGGGGGGGGGGCTGAATCCAGGACCTCTTGCACTAAAGCTAGATTCTTTTAGAGTATTTTTTCCTATAATTATCACAATTGTGAAGATTCCAAACTTATTCAACTTAATAGTGATATTGTAATAGGCTACTAATATTAACAGCAATATTTTCTGCAAATTGGTGTAAAATGTTTACCCATGCGCTTCAGTTCCGCTAACCGTAACTATATTTATTGGCGCAGTGTAAAGTTCGAGGAATAATTCCCACCAGTAACATTTTACTACATCTGGGTTGAGAGAGAGAGACAAATGAATATAAGTCAATGTCTTTGCAAAGGTGCACATCGGAACTTGAATTTTCGACCAAGTTTATACAGAATACGAAAATGGTAAATTCATGTATTACAAAAAATGTCATGTGCCTTTGTATACCGCTAAGCGTTCCATCTCTATCTTACTATTACAATATTTATGCAGATATCGATGAGTGTCTTAGTAGTGAAAATGGGTGCTCACATGAATGCGTAAACTATGACGGGGGCTACCACTGCGCATGCCCAGATGGTTACCGATTAGACTCCTCTGGAAGAGAGTGTGTGGGTAAGTACAGGTTAGCTGAAGGCTAGCAGGTGCTTCTGTTTTACCAACATTATATTATTTATATGTCAATCCGAAGAAGTAATATATAATTTTATGAAGTTCCTTGATGAATAGGCGTCCATTTTGCGCATGCATTGTCATTTACAAGATTGATGCTAATCTCATTTTGATTTTAATTGTGTGGAATACAACTTTTTCAGTTTCGGGCAAACACATATAGAGAGAAAGGCTCCCTTGACTTATTAGTTTCCTTACGTGTTCTGTGCGTAGCTCCCAGCAAAAGGAGATAAGACCGGACAGAGTTTAGGTACAGTACGTACAAGAAAGTTGTCTAGAAATAATTAAGATGATTATTATTCAGATAATTTCTTTTAATAATTCCCTCAGACTTATGTGCATATGATGTCATGAATCCTACGAGCAGCACTATCTTAAATGAAGGACAATCATGCTTTTACGTCATGGATTCCGAAGCGGTCACGTGGACAGAAGCTACCAATCAATGCAGTGCAATTCAGAGTCGTCTAGCCAATGCCAGCGATGAGAGCTTTATACAGGTACCCTATCATGAAACTCTTAGTGATACGAGACACTGAATGTTGTATTCACACAAAATTGGCACATAAACCATTGACTACATAATTGTTGGATTTAGTTTGGAGGAACGAATCTATAGAAAAGTAAATTAATGAAATCAGAACAATCAAAGTAATGTTTTTATAACTTCTCAAAGTCATTGTTATATCAGAGCCTCTCGATTTAAAAACATCTTCTTCCTCTGTGGATTTTGTAGATTGGGGTCGGACTATAGTGTTTGGCATTCTGGTAAACCTCTCTTCAATGTTCTAGGTTCGAATCTGATAGGCGTCTTTTGTACGATGACGAAATCGTTCCCAAACGTTCAAAATATGATCAATACATGCGAGATACTCAGCTCAGCAAGGATTAAACCCGGCGATTATTCCGTTTCTAATAACTTTACAGGCTTTGAATGTGGCAAATGTAAGTGATATTTGGGTAGAAGACGATCTTTCTGCTGTGGATGAGCTCTGCCCTTCAATCATAATGGAACGCGACTGAGATTATAATCGAACCGTCTGACTGTCATGATAAGAAAACATTCATCTGTGAGCAAGGTAGGCAATCTGCACTTGAAATAGTATCATTCGCATGTTTCACCATTCACTAACCTGATCGCAAAGACTTTCGAAAAATCAATAGAAGGCAAATTCAGTAGCGTTTCCGTCACCTATTGAAATGTGCGAAAATTACATGAACTTCTTACGTAACCCGAACATGTTTTCTATGGGGGTATAGTCCTACAAAAGGGTATTGAAATTGCCCTTGAGTTGATTCCTAGAAATTCTTTGCGATCAAGTTCACTAAGAACTTGTCACCTCTCGGACCCGTTTCACAAAGCTTTTTTTCAATGACAAATGACAAAAATCAGTGACAAATCTGCAGATAACCAATCAGAAGCAAGGATTTCAGTAGCTCATAACAAAAACTGTCATTTGTCACCAGGGGCGTAAATCCGTACCGAGGAGTGGGGGGATGATCGGCGATAGCCATCACATACTAGCACGAGCACACGCCCACACTAATTTACGCAAGCGCGCGCGATCGCGCACGCACACACACACAAAACACACACACACACACGCACACACGCACACACACAAACGAACAAACAAAAAACACACACATACCCAAACACATGTACATAAATGTATACATGCATACATACATGTACATGCACGCACATGCCAAATTTGACAACCATACAGTAAAAGAATTGGACATATCTCGAAATACTGACAGCTGCAAACTGTAGTGTTTTATTATAATGAACTCCGAAATAAGACGACACACTTTCAAGTAGTAACATAAAGATTGAGTATTTCGTCAGGAAGATGCGAACTCTTTATTTTGAGTCCCATCACTTAGAAAATGATGTATAATGGTGAACATCAACACAAATGTTTCATTGGGGGAGGAAGCGCATTGTAAGTCATATTCCTTGTTTTTTCATAAAGGAGAATTAACTTAAAAAAACCTTTATCTATGACCAAATAGACAATTCAGAGTCCTTTCTGGAAAGCCTAGGACAGGCGCGGATCCAGGATTTCTTAGGGGGGGGGGGCCAAATTTGAAATTATGCGAGCCAAATATTGGTACGTAATGGTGACCAGCATTGGCGTAATGGGGGGGGGGGAGGGTCGATTTCCCCCTCCCTCCTCCGCAAAGCGCCGAAGCTTTGAAGTTTCATTAAATTATTAGAGAAAGAAGACGATTCGTTGTACCGTTCTCGACTCTTAATCCTCGTCTGAATTCAGTCCCCCCCCCCCCCCCCGAAGCGCGAAAGCTTTTACGTTTCATTAAATCATTAGAGAAAGAAGACGATTCGTTGTACCGTTCTCGACTCTTAATCCTCGTCTAAATTCAGTTCCCCCCCTCCCCTCCCGCGCGAAGTGCGGAAGCTTTTACGTTTCATTAAATCATTAGAGAAAAAAGACGATTCGTTGTACCGTTCTCGACTCTTAATCCTCGTCTGAATTCAGTTTCCCCCCCCCCCCCCTCCTCTCCCGCGCGAAGCGCGCGGAAGCTTTTACGTTTCATTAAATCATTAGAGAAAGAAGACGATTCGTTGTACCGTTCTCGACTCCTTATCCTCATCTGAATTCAGTTTTTCCCTCCCCCCTCCCGCGCAAAGCGCGGAAGCTTTTTACGTTTCATTAAATCATTAGAGAAAGAAGACGATTCGTTGTACCGTTCTCGACTCTTAATTTCTTTACAAAGGGGGTGGCTTTTTTTTGGACTCCTGAGAAATGTAAAAAGGAGGTTATAAAATATCTTGAATATCATAGAAAAATTGATCAATTCCCGGGATCAAATTCCTGCTAGCTTTGAAAGCTCATTCAGGATTATTCCATTTTGAAAAGTAAAAACATCGGCCCCCAGTCCCCCTGATCGACTAGAGCTCACCTGAAATTAGGGGGGGGGGGGTGTGGTACATTTAGCAGTGTTCCGGATTTTTTTTGGGGGGGGGTCTCCAAGGCAGGAAAAGCCAGCGAAAAGCCGGTGAAAGGGGGATTCAGAAATTTTGGCAGTCCTGAGATAGGGTGTGGGGGGGGGGGTGCTTTTAAAGGGAGGGAACAAGCATACGTGTACCCTAAATAACACTGAGTGGGGGGGGAGCCGGGCAACTACTGTACATGATTGCACTTTTTAAGCGTCGCGCGCTGGCGCACTTTACGTCTGGGCTATAATAATACCTTGCAAAATAACGAAAAATTATTGTGAAGTTTATGTAGCGCTTGTTCGCGCACGTCGCGCGACTACTCTTAATGATCGTGACATACTGTATACGTGTAAGCTATACATTTATACATACATTAAAAAAAATAACTAATTTTCAAATGCATTATGCTGAAATTAAAACAATTACATTTTTCCCCTTCTTCTTCTTCCCTTTTTTTCTCTCTTTTTTTTTGTAATCTCAGGGGGGGGGGATATTTGTACAGGCCAACCCCCCCCCCCCCCCCCTCCATCGAGCCAGGGGGGGATGCATCCCCCCACCCCCCCCCCCCGGGATTTACGCCCCTGTTTGTCACTGATGACAAGTTTTGTGAAACGCCCTCCTGATCATTTACTTCACAGCAAATATAAACGAGATAAACACCAAGTTAATTAAATGTAAAAGGGATTTAATTTTTCTGTTTTCTGAAGACTGTATACATGTATGTATTGTAATCACATACACGTTTTTCAAGATTAACAGAAAAATGAGTTTATTTCCTTTGCATTGTAGAATATGCTGATCTTCATTGCCATGACTTTTGGTCCAATGACGTCACATCACACGTGACATCAGCTTCAGTAGGTCACATACAAGCGTACAGTTACCCACCTCTCTACAACCAGCAATCAACATGTAACTTTCTGATTAACGGACCTGGGAATATGAAAGTCAGGTAAGGATTTTATCCGTATTGTAATTCAAATGAACCATTCTCGCACACGTTTTTGACAAAAATCATTTCATATAAATATTCTATTAGAACATTTGTGCTGGTTAAATTTTTATTTAATGGGTCACAAAAGTTATTAAACTTAAGTGTGGCTTCAAACTTTCTTTCTAAAATCTGTTGCAAGAAAACGAAATAAAAGAGGAGGAGTACGAGGAGAGAAAGAAGAAGGAGGTGAAGAACGAGGAGAAGAAGAAGGAGATAAACAAGAAAAAAAAGATGATGAAGAACTTTTTTTTTAATATAGATCTAGTACAACAAAAATAGCAGTAGAAGTATCATTTTGATTATCACAATTACTCTTACTGCAATGATGGTTTTTGCCATTGCTACCAACATCAATACTCTGAATTCAATATTATTTTTCTTTCTAATGTTGTATCTAGGCTGACCATCATAAGAATGATGTTGCGTCAGGATCTTCGCAATTCAAAATGCCACGACACCCTTGGTGTTTATGACGTCATCGGTAACACCAATCAAACACGTGGTCAGTACTGCGGTGAACTTTATGACGTCGAGGTCATTAGTCAGTCCAATGTCGTATTCATTGAACTCACCATGTGGTCGTTGACCGCCAATATGCCAAATGAACTTGGCTTTGAAGCCAGTTATGACATGGTCGGTAAGTCAAGCTTCGAATCTTGTTTAAAACTGTAGAACTGTAAGCACTAGGAATTTCATATAGTATGTCTGCAAGTTGACGTTTATTATTTTGACACTTAAATGTTGGATAAAATGCAGAGGCATATCCAGTATATGGATGACCCGACGTAGGCCCTACCCATACATTTGCTTGCATATAAATAGTTATGATACCTATGGATTAAGAATGACTGATTAATTTAAGAAAATGCCTTGCGTAATCCATTTTTGTGTGGGAGAGCATGTGACTAGACATCTCTAGCTCTGATGGGCTAGTATAGTCCAGAATCTGCCCGGTCCTTTATAATTCCCTACACACTCGATTCAAGCCGTCGAAGATGGCGTTATCAACAAACTCACAATTATGCTCACAATTTCGCCGGGCGTCCTAATTTTAAAATGATCACGCCATCATCGGCTGGTAGCAAGTATGTACGAGGAGGGAGCGTTGGTGTGGTGGAGATCAAAATTAAATAGGCCAGATTCTGGACTAGGGCTAGTAACGCATGCGGGATACCTTTGAAAACCCCACACTTCGCTCCTATGTTTCCAAAGTCAAGCCTCTCAACCATTCCCAAGTTGTGGTATATCTTCTTCAATAGCCTTCCTCAATGATGCCCAACGTTTCATGACTTCCAGTTATTCAATATTTGGTATATCCTAAAATATATATTTGTGAAAACAATTGATTTAGGACTCTGTGAATCATTTTCTAATCCCACTGCAGACTGCACAGTTATAGATTGTAATTCTGTATGTGGTAAGAAGGTCAGCTTTCATGGACCATCAGGCTCAATCAAGACCAATGATTTCCCGTCTATTATTC
Organism: Strongylocentrotus droebachiensis; assembly: GCA_035222895.1. Lineage (NCBI taxonomy): Eukaryota > Metazoa > Echinodermata > Echinoidea > Camarodonta > Strongylocentrotidae > Strongylocentrotus > Strongylocentrotus droebachiensis. The sequence goes on from JAVYIG010000418.1 coordinate 418,776, forward strand.
CACCATTCACCAGCTGTGAGTATAACATTACTGTTCAATCTGATCGCTACATCTCTCTTCATTTCAACGACTTCGACATCGAGGGTGTCTCTGCGAACTGTATTGATCGTGTGTCAGTACGTACACCAACCGGTATCCTGAAACGCGCACTGTGTGGGAATACGACCCAGCCTCTCATCATATCCAACTCATCTACGATCATTGTCGCCTTGGACACAGGGTTAGCGGGCAAATCAACTGGGTTCAATGTTGTCTACAACACAACAGGTACGTGATTCAACGTCACTACGCCACAGCCAGGAGGGAAAGGGGGGGGGGGGGAAGAGGGGTGCTATCTATCTTTCAGGGTAGATGGAATTCAAGGCCATGGGTTAATGGGTATGCATGGGATGGGGTCCCCTCAACTTTTGTTCATGTTTCTTACCTCCGTTCTTCTCTTATTCTCTTATTCCGCTTAATGAGTTCAACCATATTTTTAGGATGAACACGATTCTTTGTTTAACAAGTCATTGTATTAAAACAAAAAATGTAAATCATTAAAGGAATTTGTTGAAACTATATACAATTAGTCATCATTGTCAATTATGTAGTCACCACTACCTTCTTTCTGGCTTATTACTGTAATTAGTGTACATTACTATCGGAAGGTTAACATAGAGACCAATGTATTTCGTGCTAATTCGGTACGGACTCATCCACATCTTTCACAATTGTACAATGCTTATAGTGGAGTAAAATTTGTCCATTTTCGTTTCTTTCAGAGTTAGGAGGCTGTGGATTTGGTCGCGATACTTGTTCGGGTGTAGAGTACTGCACCCTTTCTGCTGCTGTATTTGTCTCCGTCAACTACCCCTTTCCTTACGCGCCAAATTCACAATGCCGATGGAATATCGTCACGCCTGAAGGTTCCTTCGTGACCGTAACGTTTACACATTTCGATGTCGTCTCTGACATCAATGACCACGAGTGTACCCAAACCGACTACTTGGTTGTCTATGACGGGATGAATGATAAAGATCCACAGTCGCCGATCTTGGGACGTTTCTGCAATTCAAACCCGCCATCAAATGACGTCCGAAGCAGCCTAAATGTCGTAGTCATTGAGTTTTTTTCAGATGATGATCTAGAAGGAAATGGATTTCATGCCGAGTACCATGCCACCTACACTGAGCTAGATGTAGGCTCAACAACAAATGCTTCCGGTAAATTAACTTATAAACGAAATATGGTACTTCGTGACGATATAGTTTGGAATTAGGAACTGTATTACGCTATACACGAAACAATAGAATGCATGCCAAATACGACTACAATCTCTCTAAACATGTAAATGTTTAAAGCCGCTGAATAAAGATGTCTTATAATTGCGAGAAAAAGAAAATTTCGAATTCAAGGCATTACCAAAATTGCCATTTGCGACGTTTTAAGGATTCGTTTTTTTGTTTTTTATTCATGACGTTTTTATTGTCTGTGCAGTCAAATATAGAAATATTAGTATCTTACATCAATATATAGCCCTTTATATTATCAGTTCAAATATCAGGAAGTAATTCTATTTTTTTTCTTTCTTTTATTCAATTTACACAAATAGAATACACCTGTCCCGAGGAATGGGAACTGCTTGGAAATAATTGCTACCAGTTTACCTCACTCAATCAGACGATTCGATGGAACGATGCCTCTAAGGTGTGCCGAAATATTGGCGCCTTTCTTGTCAGCATAAAAACCGCCAAAGAGATGAATTTCATCCATTACATGCTGTCGTCATCATGGTTTACTGGCAACAACATGAAAACCTACATTGGTATTACTCGATTTTTGAAATTCTGAACTACTGCATGCTAATCTCATTACACAATTGTGACAGCAAAGTTACCGTTTGGCATTTAATTTTGTCATTTGGACTTACACCCGGACAATATCCTCTAGGAATACACCTAGATACCTGAATCCGTAAGACTCACTCCAGCCGCCTAAACCCACAGGAATCACACTGGACACCTAAATCCTTAAGATTCACCCCAGCCACATAACCCCCTAGGACTGCCCAAAGACACTTGAATCCCTAGGACTGACCCAAGACACTTGAATCCCTAAAACTCACCCCAGCCACCTAAACCCTTAAGAATCACACTGGACATCTAAACATCTGGGACTTAACCCAGACACCTGAACTCCTAGGACTCACACTGGACACTTAGGACTCTAGGAGTTATCCAGGGCACCATCATAACCCCCTATGAATCACACTGGACATCTAATCATCTGGGACTCAACCGGATACCTAACTCCTTGGGAGTTATTCCGGTTATTTGGTCCCCTACGACTCACCCTGGACTCACCCTCGACACCTAAACTCGGAAATGTTGTACATAGCTGCTAAAGAGAGCCCCACATACCCTAAAGACTAGCCTTTTTATTTCTACAGACGAACTGGGCTCCAAACACTGATTACTTTTGATGCAGTGCTAGTACCACACTTTACAACGTCCTTGAATATTTCGAATGAAGTAAGAATAAAAGGGAATTTTAGTTCACACGAATAAAAATAAAAATAAAATTTCATGCCTTTTTTGTTTCAGGTTTGACAGATAGCGCCGAGGAAGGTCGCTTCAGATGGGAAGATGGCGGTCCTCTGAGCTATGCAGATTGGTACATAGCAGATAGGTAAACATCCTGGTTTAGGGATATATATAAATAAAAATGGGGGAGATGAAGATGAAGGTGAAGATAAGCAAACAAGAATCAAAGAAATGGAGGAATGTTAAACGAAGTTGAAGAAGAATTACAGGTGATTCGATATACGTTGTGTTATTTTTACATTACATTGACATATTTTTGTCTCAAACTCAACAGCCCTGATGAAGACTCTCAACCGAATGGCCATGAGGAAGAAGATTGTACGATGATCAAATTGGAAAACCTACAATCCTCAGCGAATTGGCATGACATATCATGTGCATCACGTGAAGCAAGTCAATTCATTTGCCATCAACCCGCTCAGGGTAGGTTGAAAATACGACACAGTCTTGGCACGTTCTCAGCAAATACGTGAGAGTGAGAACGAGTTTATGATTGCAATAATGACATTAAATAAATATGCAGCATAATGAATGGGAGACATTATTGATGGGTTGGTGTTTCAGACTGATTGACGGGTATATTCTTGACGTTGACGCTTTGTATGTTATTACCTTTTGCAGCTGATGAACTTGTCGCTCCAAGAATTGGAGATCTATCAACAAAAGGTAATATTTTATATCATTCTTCAATGTCGCTACTATATGAGTTATCTTTGTCTATCAATTATACTCGATGGCCATGGTGATATTACCTTATCTCTCACTTTCACAATTCTCTTCCGGCCCATGCCTCTTCACCCCTTCCTTGGCATTTATTCAAAACTTACGTTGAATGAAAATATGATACTCTTTACAAGATAAACTAGTTTAAGAATGTTAGTAGAGCACTCTTCCCATTGGCATTGTGTTTCAACAATTAACGGTTACTTTATAGCAAGTGTTTCCTTTATATTCATACTGTATGAATGAAAATATATATCTTTACAGGGAATTGACCCAAAGGTAAACATACTTATTGTAGTGAGACATGGACAAAAATCAAAGCAGAAGCCTCTCAAGAAACGAATATCTTTTGTTGGAATGTCTTTATATTTTTGTCTTTGACAGGTTGCCCATCTGGAAGCCAACGAACTGTTGACACATGCTTGTCTCTTACCCTCTTTGATCAAACGGCTCCGTTGCCATGCCAGGCCATCCAGTCCTCCGTCCTCTTACCTCTACCACGTCTAATCTATGTTCTTGGTCTATTATGGCCGTTCACACTTGTACCAGTAGGCATGGTCATCGACATACAAGGTGGGCGGTACATTACTATTAAACGTTTAACGAATCACCCGTTGTACCGATGATTTTGTATTTCCCCCCACATGACAAAGACAAACTCCATTTTACAGTGAAAAATACTATTCTGGGTAATTAAGAAGAGAAAGAAGAAGAAGAGTATACAGTTTTATCATTAATAATGAAACGCATTTTTTAAAGAATTTTAAGAAAAGCGGCCGTCTGGCAACAGCACTTTTTTCTCTCTAAAAATATCAAAACGCCTTAAAGTGTTTTTTCCTATTTAAGACAATCACTCTACATGTATTTAGATTGTTCAGAAACACTTACAATCAAGCGATTACAGTAAGTCTTGAATCTTTTGCTGAAGGCAGTCATACAACCACTGAAGCGCACAATTTACTATACGCGTATACTTTTCATCTGATTTCTTATTTCCCAGGTGTATACAACATTGACAGCCAAACCCTGAGTCCACTGCGCCATGACGTCACGACTGAACCGTGTCATGTGATGGAATACGATGGTGGTGTTTGGCAGCTAGTTTACAGAGACTGCGCACAGGATCATTATGGCAGCATGTGTTACTTTCTTGTGTCTGGTAGGCGATTGCTTATCGTTCGATTATCAGTGTTGTCAGCTTTTTAAAATTACTTTATTACCTTGATATCCTGCATACAAGGATATGATTATCAGTTTCATAAGGTAAAAGATAAAAAAATCGGCCTTGGCATTGTCATTTCAGAAAGATAATAAAAACTGATCATACATTTTTAGGAAGTTGAGGAATATCTGTTGGCATGTTTACGATAATGTTGACTGCAGGCTCGTAATGAAGTGAATGGTGAAAAGAGCACATTAATGTACCAATAAGGAATTTTAAAAAGGAAGAAAGATAAATATAAGCTTGATATTAAGCAAAGTGAAACAGTCATTGTATTTTTATTTTTTTCATTAACAGATCTTGTAAACATCTGTGGAGATGACATGTTTGAGTGTCTGAATGGAGAGTGTATTAGATCAGTTCATGTTTGTGATGGACGAGAAGAATGCACTGGAGGAGAAGACGAAAGGAACTGTGGAGGTTAGAAATGATAATACTTGTAAAAACTCTCCAGCCCTTTTCATGCTTATTTCACTTCAAATCTTCGTCTTTCACTTCAAAATCTTCTTTCTTTGATTGGGCGACATGCAACCTGTAAAATATGTGATTTTCATAATGATAATTTATAATTGTGATGCAATTAACATCACATAATCTTCCAATAGCATATCGGTAAAACCAACTCCTTAAATATGAACAGTTTCTACAGTATCAAATTATGAACCCGAAATTCATGAAAGCAAGCTGCTACGGAGAGAGAAGAAAGTGTTAAAGAAGGTAAAGGGAAGGATGTTTGTAAAAAGAAAGAAGAAAATATATCGAAAAATAGAAATAAGTATCTAAAAGAAAAGAGCACTATGGTAATTATTGATTTGAAGCTATCACCAGATGTATTTTCTTAATTTATTTGAAAATAACAGGTTCAGATTTATTAGAAAACACTGTGGATCCTGGTAGTTTCCCATCTTGCCCTGAATCAAGTTTCCAATGTGATATGGGTCGATGTATCTCAGCTTCATTCTACTGTGACTATGTACCTCACTGCCAAGACATGTCGGACGAGGAGCATTGTGGTGAGTATTAATTAGGATTCTCCACTTAGCTTCCCAAATAAATGAATAAAGAAAAAAAAGAAAAAGGCAAACGATATGACCAACCAACTAAACAAACAAACAAACGACAAGGAAATGAATTCAGTTTTCTGATTATAGTATGATGAATAAAACACCGAATTAGCATGACACTTTGTGACGAGACATATTTACATATAACTTTCACTCTATATCATAAAGTAATCTCATTTATAGCTCAGACTTTAGAGTCGGTAATCATTAAGAAAATGGTATAACTAAATCTAATTTCTTATTTCTTGAACATGGAGTATCTTTTAAAAAGATGCGGAAAGAAGGACTATGTCATTAAAGTCAACCGTTAGAAGCAGCCGACATAATGATTTAAACAAATTGGGATAAAGGCTTTTAATGCAGCATTACATTATTTAAAATACCTGTTATTTCTCATACTAGCAACATCTGTACTTTTAAAAGTAATGAAAGATTACAGTTGATGTATAATTCTTTGTATGGGTAGACTACATCAGGACATGTTTAAAGCGCACCTTCTTACACTGAATGTTAGAATCCAAATTCAAATATCTGTAGCATGGCCCGATCTTTTCCATTTCTTCCTTTATATTATCTAATAGTTTATCCTCAATGTAAGGAGGATGAATTTCAGTGTACAAATGGACAATGTATCGAGGCATCTCAGCAGTGTGATATTACACCAGATTGTGTGGATGGTAGCGATGAAGAACTGTGCAGTAAGTATGATTCTTTTGTTCTTTTTTCTACCTCCTCATTTTCTTTCCCTTCTTGTTCATCTTCTTTTTCCTCTTCTTCATTTTCTTCATCCTTGTATCCACTTTTTTCTTTCATTGCTTCTCTCTCTCCTCATACGCTCCTCCTTCTTCTTCTTCAACTTCTTCTTCTTCTTCCTACTCCCTTTCCTCCTCCTCCTTCTATTCCTCTCCTTCTCCTTGTTCTTTTTCTTTCGATTCTTCTTTTCCTTCTTGTTCTTGTTCTTGTTCTTGTTCTTCTTCTTGTTCTTCTTCTTCTTCTTCTTCTTCTGCATCTTCTCCCCCGGCATAACTGTCTGCTTCCTTTTCATGCATTACAGCCTCCCTGGAACATCGTACTAAAATATCTCTTCTTATTTAGATGAATTAACTACTAAAGGCTCCAATCATATATTTTGCGGTTTGGGGAATACTATTTCTTTTTAGATATACTACATATTCGTTATGTTTCCTTGTTATTTAAACCAATTTATCAACAAAAGGTAAACGTCTTTTTAATGCGTTTTTCATGTTCGGATTATATCTTTTTCCATGTGTTTCTCTATAGAGTTCTGTTCTGGTGAAACATTTCAATGTTACGATGGTACATGTATCCCAGGTAGATCAGTATGTGATGGAAATCAAGACTGCCGTGGACTTAATATTGAAGATGAACAATCGTGTGGTAAGAATAAAGATGGACCTTGGCAAGGTTTGATAAAAACTGTTATCAACAATCGATATAAACTTTTGAAATAACTGTATGGGTTTGACAATTGGAAATTATTATGATACGATATGGCACTTAATTATTGATGGAGTATAACAAGCTTTATATAAAAAGACTATTTTCTTATAAATACTCACTTTTCCCTATATTTTGTCTAGATTACCTTTAAGATGTATATTATATTATATGATTATCTTTGGAATGTATGTTATTTTGACTCTATATGTATGCGACTACGTATGTTATTTCATCTAAATGTTTTTTATGATGAATTAAATAATTCGACTATCTATCTAATTATCCACTACTGGTCATTTTGAATTGAAAATGATTGAAATTGACACAATCTATAAAAAATAAAAAATAAAATAAAAATTGAGTGTCAGGGTAGCTTTAACATCATTTAAATAACTGGTTGTTTATAACAAATAATTTTCATTGTAATAATTGCAAACGTGTATAACATTTGAAATGTTATGATATTATTTTGATGAAACTGGACAATATACTTGTAAATTGATGACCTAATGTTTACAGAGTACAATAGGGGGGACGATACATTGAGATGTTTGAACGGTGAGAATCTCGACTCAAGATGGCGCTGTCTCTATGACTTTGATGAGTATGGATTGCAACAAGGCTGTCGTGATGTCACTCATCTTCGTAATTGCGGTGAGATGAACAATTTGAAGCCAGGTCATGGGATGATATGTATAGCTTAACAAAATCTATAAAGCCCATCGCACACTCTACGATCCGATTTCGGAAGAATCTACAATTACATTTGATACGAACATTCAAACACATAAACTCTGCATGGCCGATGATCTATATAGTCATAAAATACAGGAAATCCATATTTCAAGGGATCTCATGCTTTCTTGCAAAAGGAAATGCTTAATCGGCTCAGAATCGAAGTGACGTCAGACCAAATGTACGATTGCCTATGATTTGAAAGCTATCCAGATTTCATTCTAACTAGGCCGATAGTATTCTTATCATTATTCAGAAGCTTAATCAGAAAGAAGAGGTTTGATTAGATTTATCGTCTAATGCAATTGCCATTTCATCGAAGAACGGATCGAAGAAAGATCGTTTAGTTTAGTGTGCGGTGTGCTCATATTTTCTTGGAACTTAGATCGAAGCCATTTGGCTTCTTACTTTCAATGTTTTCATTACGAGCCGCTATTTGTTTGTCGTACTGTGTAATACCTTCTATGGTAATCGTTATGGTTCATTTCATTATAATGCTAAATTTCCTATTAACAATCAATCAAATCATATAACAAAGTGTAAAACTGAAATATTTTAAATTAAAATTTATGCGATCTGTGTGCGATAAAACTTGCATAGCAGCTATATTGCAGCATATTTTGTGTGTGAAATAAACAAATTCATTTTGTCCTTCGTGAGGAGGAGTCCTCTATACACGTATTACATAATTGGAACCTGATCTTTCCATTATCTTGTCTGTGTAGGCGACATTGAGTGTTTTGGAAACACTTTCAAGTGCGCAAATTCTTACTGCCTTCCTCTACGGCGACGATGTGATGGTGTTACGGATTGTCCAGGTGGTGAAGACGAGTTTGGATGTGGTGAGCTGAGTATAATTATGATGGACGAGTTCACTGCCTGATCTAGACATTTGAAGAAAGTTAGACTACATGTGTTTGCATGGACGATAAATTAGTGCCTTTTGTAACTTATTCAGCTAAACTATTCCGACTAGCACTCATGCTAACTTTTGGTTCTCCCTTTAACAACATTTGAAGTTTTTAAGTTTAAAATATCCTTTATTTGAATCACTTATATGCTATTTGAACCCTGTGAATTTCAATTCCAGCCACAAATCTCTACGTATTATTAAGTTATAGCTAATTCACAGGTTTGATATGACATGACATATGATTAATTTAATTTGTACATATGGTTCAACTATGGATATTTTCTTTTTCTTTGTAACGCATGTACATGGATATGTATAGACATGTTATTTTGTTACCCACTTGAATACATTTGTATTAAATGACATAGTGTTATGTTGTTGAAAATTCAAAAAACTGAGCGGAAATTTACATGTGTTTCTTTGTTCATTTTATTCTCAAAAACATACACTTGTATTTAAGAGTTATCTTGTAATACACCAGATATGGATTGATTAGGGATCTAAGTGAGGTAAGGGGGGGGGATCAACACGACATTTATTTTTTCAGAAGAACGAGATAAACCTCACCGGCCCTCTCCAGGCTTTAAAATCTCCTTTGGTGTCATGAGACCGGGTCCCCTATTCTCTTTAAAAATAGGCCATGGTAAACATGGCAAATGGAGATTGATATCTTGCCAAAGAACATGACTGCCTAGCCAGGGCTTGAACCAATGACCTTCACATTTCCAATCAAGTGTTTAGCTGACTAGACCATGCCCTCTCTTATCATCATGCATTCTAACATTTCTAAACACCTGCATTGTTCCATGATAGAAACCTATTCCTGTCCTGGATTTCTACGATGCCACGGAGAGAGGTACTGTGTTACAGACGATCAGATCTGTGATGGGGTAAAGGACTGCCCTGATGGTGATGATGAGATGTTCTGTGGTAAGTTGGAAAGAGAGATACAGAAATAGAGAAAGAAAGAGAGAGAGAGAGAGAGAGAGAGAGAGAGAGAGAGAATTCAGATAGAAGAGAGAACGGGGGGTAATGACGAGCGAGGAGAGGAGGAGGATAGCGAATTGTAACAAAAATGAAATATATAAGGCTAAGAGTGCAAGAAGCTATAATGAATAAGAGTGACGAACTAAGAGTAAGTATGGTGAGAGAGAAAGCTTGTTTTAAGAAATACTGGAGCCACGTATCTATAATAGTTTGTTAGAATAACTTGTTCTCATCACTTGCTCTAGACATTGCTTGCCCCTCTGGATGTTCATGTGATGGTCTCAGTTTCGATTGTCGTTCGTTCGAGGTATGGACACCCGAGCTGGCTGCTAGTATCCCAACAGATGCCCGTCAAATGTGAGTATACAACAGAAGTCTTCAAGATACTTTAAGTGTATAAAATCCCCCTGTTATATAGGCTAAGTACTTTCGTAGATGAAAAAAAAAAAGGTATTTCGGAAATGTGAAAAACCATATACATTTCATGTAATCTCGTAATCACAGCTTTTTCTCAAGCCCTGAAAATGGTTTTTAAGTTACGGAGCTCAAGGTGTGATACATTGCGTATTGAAATTGCCCCCTAGAAGAGTCTGAAGAACTTTTAGTACAAACAGCAAACTTGCATGGATTTTAGAGTGTGACGCTTCAGATTTCAAAATGATTTAAAGTATGAGTGATTGAGAAGTTACTGTGAGACTAGGTACAGAGTGGTTCAATATGATACACTTCTTTCACCATTTACTTCTTCATGGTATTTTCCATATTGTGGGGATATTATCATACAGAGTAATTGCTAATGCATCTGGCAGTGTTCGAGCCAAACGAGAAGCAGATATGTACTGGAACCAGACAACGCTAGAAGATGTCCTCTATCTCGACCTATCTTCTTACGTGCTACTACTATCACTGTAAGTACAAAATTCGGTTTACTCCTTCGGAAGTTTTCAAATTTTGTAAACGGTTTTGCCCGAAATCTGACAATTTTTTTCCTTTTAAATATCGGATAATCTATGTACTACCTTTTTCTCAGTGATAATTCATCGGTATACGTGTCTTTAGGTGTTGTACAACATACATGTACCCTCTAGAAATCGCTCAGTGACACCTCTCTGTCACTGGTTTCCTAACTTTGCGTCTTTGTCAAATTAATATAGTACAACGTACAATTGCCTCTTTCCCCAAAAACTTGCTTATACTATATTCAACATATTGTCTGGTTTTCAAAATGTTGTTTCTTGTATTAAATGTAATGCAACGAACATTATCGTTTTATTATTTTGTTGCGCCTCTGATCGGCAAGTTATTTGTAAGCTATACAAATAAGAGTTGTACTATTTTTTTCCACAGGGATTTATCTGGTAATGGAATCGAATCGATTGCACCTGGGACATTTACTAGCCAACGTAATCTAAAGAAATTGTAAGTATATATTCTGTTATTAATACTGTTTGACAAAAATATTATCATATTGGTTGCTCGTACTCAAGCTCAGGAGACATAATGAAGAATCTTGTATGTTCCTGATTCTCTAGCGAAATTATTTTGTGTTTCAATCTCACAATCTAATATTCCCATTTGTATAGTTGCGTATTAACTTGTAATACAATCCAGTCTTAGTAGGAATATCATGCATAGTGTATAAATAAACAAAGAAACAAGCAATGAAACAAACCGGCAATCTCATATTGTTATCGGATGGAAATTTATACAACGCGAATTATAACGTCGATATCCCATTTTTCATGTGGCCACATTATGTTTACAATTATAATTTATGTCGTGTTAGAATAGTAACCATGTATTCTAAGGTAATCTGCATTTAAACAAAAATACAATTGATATCAGTACGAAAACACATAATTAAACATTGTTGAAAATTTGTTGTTTACATTGGCTTATTACTTATTTGACAGGGATCTTTCTAGGAATAATATTTGGATGTTGTATGCTGATACTTTTCTTGGATTGAATCGACTTATTGAACTGTAAGTTGAAAAAAAGTACCAATATGCCTTTTATAACATTTGGTCAAAACACATTTTTTCATTGTAACTTCGATTGTCCCGGACAGGCTGATGTGTGTTTTACGGCATTAATCAGCGTATAGATCTCCCACTTTCACAGAAGGAGGTCTACATCTGTTTTATCACACATATTATCATTACAGTATAGCTTCAAGTATACTCCAGAATCTGCCCGGTCCTTTATAATTCCCTACACACTTGATTCCAGCCGTCGAAGATGACGTTATCAACAAACTCATAATTATGCTCACCAGCCCAGCCTGAGGATCTTTCGCCGGGCGTCCTAATTTAATGATTACGCCATCATCGGCTGGTAGCAAGTTAGTAGGGAGAGGTAGCGTTGGTGTGGTGGAGTTCAAAATTAAATAGGCCAGATTCTGGACTACTCTCCAGTAGAGACAGACATTGAAGTGCTCTAAATAAAAGTTTGTGACAGATTTATGTTATGCCGCTGGTAGAATCAATGCAAAAGTAAACACTATGTATGCGGTATGTATGTAAATGTTTATTTGAATAGGAAATATTCCAATAGGTCGATTGGTATTGAAATTATGTTGATCGTTTAGTGACGTCCTCCACTGAAAACATATGGCTATTCAATAATAGTTGTCAGTCCTTGTCATGTGAGAGCCAATTCATCACTCCTTCATTTCGCTAATCAAAACATAATTTCAGGGACCTGTCGGCAAACCCGTTGGTGATCCTACAACCAGGTGCCTTCAATTCTCTCGCCAGTCTACCGTTCTTGTAAGTTTGACAAGGTTTAGTCATCATCTTTTATAATCTTAATTTATATGTAGACATACACGATCAATTCACCTTTCGTCCAGAAGAAAATTATTTGCACATGGATTTAATGATTAATCATATTATTAGAGATTGATTGAAACCAAATTACAGTAAAGTCTCCATTACACCAAACTAGTTCTCACTCCGTTTTGAAACCGTCCTAGAAAATCTTCAAACGGGTTGTGGTCGGGGTGGAATGTATAAATAATGTTTATAATACGACCCTAGTTCGCTCATAAACAGTCCTCAATACGTCCATCTCGTTTAGACCCCGTCCACACATGTCAGTTCATACAGTTTAGATCGGGTAAATTTGCAATTTCCAGGCAGTCCAAGCCAGTCCCCGCTATTAACTAGTTGTACCTCGTTCCAAATGGTCGGGTTACACATTAGTTCGAACAAGTTGCGAACTAGTTGGTTTGGGCGTATTGGAAACGAAGTAGAACTTGTAAAGAACTGGATGAAACTTATTACGGACTGGCTTGGACTGCTTGGACTGCTTGGAAATGGCTGTGGACGGGGTGTTTATGAACGAATTAGAATCGTATTATAGACTTTATTTACACATTCTACCACGACCATAACCCGTTTTAAAGATTTTCTAGGACGGTTCCAGAACGTAGTGAGAACTAGTTTGGTGTGATGGGGGCTTATACTGCTGCTAATTAATGCTCGACCACAGCACGTTGTAACACGTTCCTAGTAGGATCGAAGTACAGCAATTCCGTTCATAGTACGGCAATCAATCCGTTTGTAGTTCGTCCTCCTCGTTTTAAGTACGTTGTCACTCCGTCTAATTGCAGGACGGGGATAATTTTGAACAGGCTCAAAGTTCTAGAGCACTCTCCCGTACTCGCCAGTTAGAGCCCGTCCATTAAGTCTTCAAACATATTGTAAACAGTTGCTACTACGTTCAACTCCGTTCGCTCACAGTTTGAGCCCGTTCGGCAACATTTTCCAGAACGTAGTGAGAACTAGTTCGGTGTGATGGTGGCTATAGGGAAAAAATTGACCTACGTAACCATGGCAATAGGCGATTATCTAATTTCTTATCCTTTTATTTGAAAGCCAAATCACTAAACTATAACACCACCACAAACCAAATTGTGTTCAAACACAAATTTAAACTTCATTCCTGGTCCCCCATGTCGAATATTGCTTCTAATAATAGGACTTTTGAATCACTTTAATGTTCACTTTATATTTTAAAAATACATTTTTTGTGATGTCATTATTACAGACGCTTGCAGAATCTTGAGTTAGCAGCTCTTGAATCTAGGACTTTCACTGGACTTGATTCAGTCGAACTCATGTAAGTTTTAACGCCTCATTGTAAGTCATTTTAAGACGAGGAATCATACCTGACAAACTTGTTCATTTAATCTATTTTTGGGGAGTAAAACTTTTGGAGACTTTCTATAGTAATCAAGTTTCATCATTTTCAACCACAAGAATGATGGTACGTGGCGCTATTTCTTCCACATGGAAGTGCTTTAATAAGATCAAAAATATTGCCCTATTAAGCAAATAATTACCGTTTGTGAAGGTAATGGGACAAACTATCACTTCTGAGGCGATCTAGATTTAGCAATCTTTCCGAAGCGAAGCTGAGGAAAGATAGCGTATACATTCAGATCGCCGAGGAAGTGATAGTTTGCCATCGCCTGAAACCAAAAGGTGATTATTTGCTTTATATTCCACATCGGAAACATTTCACTTCTTCCGTCATTTTAGAGCAACAAGTCATCAATTAACAGCTAGCAAATGGTGCACGAAATGTACAGTGTATGCAGTATGGTAGTGTGACCATAGTTCGCGCGTGATCAAAGTTCGCGTATACTGACACTAAAAGCTCTTAAAGAGGAGAGCAATACACAACGTATACGACTAAAATGCGTTGCACTGTGTAGATAGTACTTCTATCTTCAGTGAAAGTGCGTTGCACTGTGTAGATAGTACTACTATCTACACAATGCAACGAACTTTTCTTCTCCCATCAATGATGGGCGAACTATCTTTCATCACGTGATTTACTTTTGACCAATCGTAGAGCAAGATTCTTAGTATGTGGAATATAATGTCGTATATCCTATTATACTGTATCATGATAGGCCTATATCATATTGTACTGCAGCATTCTCTATCATGTTACACCATATCAACTTATATTGCATCATATCGTGTTACAGAAATATTATAACTGTGCAACTCAAACCATAGGACATATTAATGTTCGGTTTTGCTATCTTCTTTTTATTTCCGTATGATAAATCTTGCAGAAATCTAGCAGACAACAAAATCAAGCGAGTGGACACTGGTGCTTTTGATGGTCTGAACTACACGAGCACATTGTGAGTATATTCCTGTGAATTCATACAATACAATCAAAAACAATTCTTTGGGTCGAATTTGTATAAACAACGTCTTTGTTAAAACAGTGTTCGCTATTTATTTATTTCTGCCGACTAGTTGTATGATGCTTCTATTTATCGTATGCATTTGAGGTATTATTGAATATGTATCTTGTAGTAATATAACATAATGTATATTGATCCATCCAGCTTTTCACAATTTAAGTTAATGTTAGTAGGCCCAGCTTTAGCATTGCTGCCATGATAAGGCATTAGGGCATTCACTTAATGCTTATTGTCAACTGAATGCTTATTGTCAGTATCAAAATACCACCTCTAAGTCGAGCGAGGCAAATGTAGATTGATGCAGTAGCAACGATTTAAACCCCTGATCTGCACGTATATAATTTATTCTTTATTCATGAAAGTACAAAGGCCTATAACATAATGATAATGATGAGACTTAAAATCCAGAACAGACATTTAATTTGTATTGGATGCCTCTCATGCAGGGTTAAAATAACAATACACAATAACAAAACAGAAAAGAAAACTTTACAACATCACTAGTTTTTGAAATGAAAACATGCCCGGCAGCGCATTCACTAGGTATCAGAACTATCTTGCAAATTAATTTATTTAGCGATATTGATTACCAGTAAGAAGCATACAAAAGCAAATAACCTTGGAATATTGTTTGTATTGTCATGCAGAATGCTTGAACGTAACGACATCAGTCAGTATGATATGGATATCTTTAGAGGACTGGACAGACTTCGACACCTGTAAGTTTACTATCGACCTTATTTCTAGTGATGTTAGTAATGGCCGTGATAAGAACAAACCTAAGTTTTTTCGAAAGTTAAATAGGGCATTGGTAAAGTTCGAACTGACATAAAAAGAAGATCGGCGATTTGCCATCTTAGGGGATAGCCAAGTTCCACTTTGACTAGTCTCATTTATTATGTTCTCTAAGACAACTGGTTCCGTATCAAAGTTCACTAACCCGTTGATATGATATGAAGTCAGCAATGTCGATGGAGGCGATAAACACTGAATGTCCTAGACTTCTAATGAAATTTAAAATAAGATTAATTATAATTTGTGTGTAATGCCTATATGGCCTAAGTAATTTTTACTGCAAGGCGAAATTAAAAATACAACACATAAATTACAAGGAATTTTCGGATGCAACAACAATCTTGTATCTTCGGATTCATAAACAGCGGGGCATACATATTTTTCATTCATTTATTTATGTTTTTAACGGCGAGGGGCGGGGTCTCCGAACAATGTCGGGACATAGGCCGTACGCTTGAAACGTTTCTTCAGTACAGTACGGAAATATTAAATTAAGCTTAACCCTAAAAGAATTGAGGTAGTACTACATAGGTAATACTCACTGACTACAAGGTTGATGAGACAAATTTTCCTCGTCGAGATGATCTAGGGACTACTATCTTCATGAGCCGCTCTAGATCATGAAGATAAGTTTATTTTGTCAGACCTTGAGGATTGGAATATTTCCCACGTCAAAGATAATTGAAAATTCTCCAGTATCTCTATAATTCCTCTTCGTTTAGATATTGTTACCGGCGCCTTCGAGTCAAACGTCCAAAGTCATTCATACCCACGCCCATATAAGAATATAAACCTCATCCAGTTACTTGTAACCTTGAGCGGCATCATCAGAACCAATATTTCCGTGATAGTGTTAACCATAGCTAGGATAGCTACATTCTATGTCATGTGACCTTGTTTTGACCGATCGTTTTAGAGGATTCTTGATATATTTATACGATGTAATAATTATGCCCATGCTCCATTCATGTTTCTTCCATCCGACCAGCTCGTCTGACCTGTTCTTATTTTGCTGCATTGTGCCTGGTCTTGAGAGCTGCTACCCTCCACAGGACCAATTCTCATCGTGTGAAGACCTGATGCGATCCGATGTGCTCCGAATCTTCATGTGGATACTCGGTTTTAGTGCATTTATTGGCAACATCTTCGTCATCATAGAACGAGCACGAGAGAAGAAGAAATTCCGCGTCCAATCTTTCCTGATCTTCAACCTTGCTATATCTGACTGTCTGATGGGAGTCTACATGCTCATCATTGCCAGCGCGGATGTACACTATAAGAGTGTATACGTTTTCAATGCAGAGAGTTGGAAAGCTAGTGGTATGTGCAAACTAGCCGGAATCTTAGCCAATCTTTCCAGTGAAGTATCAGTGCTTATTCTCACTACAATAACCTTAGATCGTTTCCTCTGCATCACATTTCCCTTCTCACAAAAGCACTTTGGAAGGAAATCAGTACGCATTACAGCAGCAGTGATCTGGTCAGCGTGTCTTATCTACAGTGTAATCCCAGCCCTACCTATCCCATATTTTGGTGAGAGATTCTACGGACGTTCCGGTGTATGTCTCGCCCTTCCGTTGACCAATGTCAAGCCTCCAGGGTGGCAGTATGCCATGAGCGCCATCTTCATCAACTTTATTGCCATGGTAACCATCATTGGCTGCTACATTGTGATCTATGTCATTGCTAAGCGATCAGGATCAACACTGAGGACGAACAAGACCATGGAAGCCGAGGTATGCATCTATGCAGAATTTACTTAATTAGGAGTTTAGTGGAGAACCCAATGATTCAATAGAAATTGTGAATATTTTCTTATTAGTATAGTAACGATTTTTGTTTATTAAATTAGATTTCCACCAGCTCAAAACATCTTAATTTGAAGGTGTGTTGGCTCAGTCAGTAGAGCGTCCGCCTCACAACCGGGAGGTCGTGGGTTCGAACCCCGGACGCGTCATACCAAAAGACGTTAAGAGACGGGAGTTGCTGCTACCTTGTTTGGCGTTCAACAATAAGGGATAGAGCAACGTCGATCTGGCGCTGCTCAGTGGCTGCCGGGCTCAAGATCAATTGGGCAAAAAGAATTTCCATTTTCGGTTTAACTTAATAACATTTGGAGTGGACTTTAAAATATTATTATTATTATTATTATTATTATTATTATTGTATGATTTATAACAAATCTTGTATCCACTAGGTACAATAATCCTTGAAATCCCGTTAATTATGTCCAATATCGCTTTGCTTTACAGATAAAGTTGGCGGTCCGAACTGCAATCATCGTTGCTACAGATATCTGTTGCTGGTTACCTATCGTCATACTAGCCTTTGTTTCTCTTTCTAACTCTGCCATCATACCACCGACGGTGTACGCCTGGATTGCTGTCTTCGTTCTCCCAATCAACTCGGCTATCAACCCATATCTCTATACCATCTCAACAATAGATATTAAGACCAGACTGGCGTCGTTTCGCACGGATTCAAGCCGTGTCACAATCAGCAACAGTTACAGTAATCGCTACGCGGATCCAGGTATACTTAACAGATGCGTTACCTCAACACAATTGGAAGGAACATTGTCTGCAGAAAGAGGTTAGCATTTAATAAAAACTTGTTTTTATCTGCTTTTCGTCTCTTGCACGATTCTAATTTTTCAGCTATGCTGACACAACAAAAAAATAGTGATATTCTGTGATACACAGATGGACTTTAATAAACCTGAACCGGAAAAAGGAATGCACCAGGAAAATAATGATGAATTATTACAAATAGCTCATGTGAATATATTTGTTTATCTAATAGGATATTTTTAACTTACAGTGATATGATTTTTTTTTTGTTAACTTCCCAGATTCTACAAAATCTTTGGAGATGAACACAATGAAGTCTGATCGTTTCATTCTGTCTGATGCACTCAAACTTATTAGAGCCAAGAAGCTTCACCTGAAAGTCGAGGATGTACAAGCGATAAGCACACAATTGTACGGTACACTCGACATAATCCACGCATGTGCAATGACCCATGGTTCAATAATTGCTGATTATATTGCAATCGAGAAAAAGGTCAGTATATCAGTATTCATTCCATAGAAAAGTAAGATATTGCGTGATTAAAGTTTGTTACCATAAATCGTTACTTTCATACAATTTCAGAGGTAAAATCATTTAAACATGCAGTGTCTTGTGTTCGAACTGCTATATTTTCACTATGTTATCATTTTTAAAGTTTCCAAATAATCATTCAAGCGAGCTTGGCTTGATTTCGAGGACAAAGGTTGTACACTTACTTCTCTCCCAGGAAAATATTTTATAGATTACCTCCTTTGGCTATAGGAAAGAAAGAAAAGCATATTCAATTTTTTTTTTTCAATTTTTTTTTGTATTGATTCCAAACAATACAAATCAATCTTAGAAATGAATACAGTTTTTTTTTCATCTTGACATGAATTAAAAGCATTTTCATTACATACATTGTACAATTGATGAAACGAAAATGAAATCGATTGTAACATAAAACAAATAACCCCATCCAACCAAACACACGACCATATCATAGGCGCTGGAAGTGGGGGGGGGGGGGGGGGGGGCAGGGGGGGGCAGTTGCCCCCCAATCAAAAAAGTGGGGGGGGGCAAAACGCATTTTTGCCCCCCCTAAACGCCCCCCCCCCCCCTCAAAAAAAAAAAGAAGCAGTAAAGGAGTAAGATGGTTTGTATGTTTAACCCAAAAGAACATAACAATAATAAAAACCTGAATTAAATGACGTATAAAACTCTATTCAAAGAAAAGGAAAGTTAACAGGAATTAAATTTCCTAAACATTGCGCATGCTACCTATATTTATAAATGGAGGTTTTTATAATAACGCGCGCATATCGTGGACATATTGTGAGAGAATGGGAAAGCGTGTCTGTTTTTTTTTTTATAGGGGTGAGAAGCTCATGAGCCCCTGAACGCTGGCGTACAGATGGGGGGGGGGGGTATTTTTCTCATTTTTTTTGTAAATCATACCTTTTTATGCGTTTGTTGGAAATTAGAAATTCCCAAATTTACAGTCGGGCGAAAAATATGCTTATTTATAAGCCTGTATGTCAGGGTATGCAGAACGGCCGGGCTCGGGGGCTCGAGCCCCCCTCACTTTTTGAAAAAGTTTGTTAAAGAGAAAAAGAAAAAAAGAGAGAGAGAAAAAATAAGTGACCTGCCAATGTCACAAAATAATGAGGTATCAAAATATGCTTATCTGACCGTAATTAAATGCCTAAAAACCCAGAGCTTCTGGGGGCTCCGCCCCCGGACCCCACCAAGGGCCCTTTAGGCGGTCCCCTGTATGCTCATCTGACCATTATTAAATACCTAAAACCCCCAAGCTTCCAGGGGCTCTGCCCCCTGGACCCCACCAAGGGCCATAAGGCGGGGCGCTGTATGCTCATCTGACCGTTATTAAATACCTAAAACCCCCGAGCTTCCGGTGGCTCTGCCCCCTGGACCCCCACCAAGGGCCATAAGGCGGGGCCTTGGATGCTCATCTGACCGTAATTAAATGCCTAAAACCCCAGAGCTTACGGGGGCTCCGCCCCCGGACCCCACCAAGGGCTCTTTAGGCGGTCCCCTGTATGCTCATATGACCGTAATTAAATGCCTAAAACCCCAGAGCTTACGGGGGCTCCGCCCCCGGACCCCACCAAGGGCCCGCTTAGGCGGTCCCCTGTATGCTCATCTGACCGTTTTTAAATACCTAAAACCCCTGAGCTTCCGGGGGCTCTGCCACCTGGACCCCACCAAGGGCCCTCAGGCGGGGCCTGGATGCTCATCTGACCGAAATAATTGCCTTAAGCCCTAGAGCTAACGGGGGCTCCGCCCCCGGACCCCACCAAGGGCCCTAAGGCGGTCCCCTGTATGCTCATCTGACCGTTATTTAATACCTAAAAAACCCGAGCTTCCGGGGGCTCTGCTCCCTGGAATCTACGCCAATTGGTGGTGGTGGTGATGCAGATTTTTCTTCTGCCCCCCCCCCCCTTCCAAACGTTTTTGCTCGTTACGTCACTGCCCCTGGAAGGTGAGCCCCCTTGAATGTTTGCCCCCCCAATCCCAAACTGCTTCCGGCGCGCCTGCACACGACTACCCCCCCCCCCCCCCAATCATGCGACACACACATACACACACACACACACGCACACGCACACACACAACTACTCTCTCGAGTAGTTAATTTCTACGGCAAGTAAGTTGTATTCGAAAAGACAAGCAGGTCACATGTAAAACATCTCTAATACTGATTTGTCATTATTGATGATTTAATTTTCATGTCTGTAGATTTTAATGATTTTCGATTATCATTTACCTATTTAGGAAACCGGAAAATGGACAGGCTTTATCCTGTTGACATCTAAATACGCCCTCAACGGTGGGATAGATGACAGTCGTCTGAATCAAAATGATCTTGACCAACTTGGAGCAGTCATTGCAGAACTGAACGACGCAATGGGCTATTAAATGAATCCGAAGACAGATAAGATATTTCAGGGGTCTTCGCATAAAACTTAATGAATGCCCATTCTTTCGGCATGATTGAAAGTGAAGATGAAAAATAAATATTAGGAGGGAAAACTTGATAACAGCCACATATGATATATTATAAAGTAGGACAATTAACTGTTGCTGGGACTTTTGGATGAAGTATACAATGAGTCGGATATTCCTTTCTTAAATACAAAAGCAGGAATATATCACAGCTACTGTAAAAAAATATATGGATTGTTATGCTGCATTATTGTAGAGCGCTTAGAGACTTCTGATAAAATAAGTGTTAGGCGCTATATAAGCAAGGATAATTATTATTATTATTATGTTTCATGTGTAAGAAAGTGTTGTGTGCAAGAAAATATGCTTGTAAGATTGTTCGTGATAAAGCATTTTTTTTTTCATTGATTTCCTTAAAGAAACATTTGATTTCATAATTAATCATATTTTTTAATTGAATATTTAATCATATTAAATTGAATATTAAATCATATTAAATTGAATATTCAATCATATTAAATTGAATATTTAATCATATCGAATTGAATATTTAATCATATTCAATTTGTTTCAAAATGCAGGTGTTCTTAATCATTTATATTTATTTATTTTGTGGATAATCTTCACTCATGTTAAATTAACAATACGTTTCGAAATTAAATGATACTGCCGATGGCGCCTAACTTCAGCAGCATGTCATGTTATTTGTGAAAATAATAATATTTTGTTTTTGTATAGATTATATCACATTGGGCTATTTTTCAAAGGACCTCGGAAAGTTTTACCCAGGCTTTAGCACCAGCAACCACAGTGCTCCATGCAGTCAAGTACATGTAACAGATAATTCTGACATGACCAGGCACCGACTTACTGCAACAGGGTCGAGAGTGTTAAATAATAGATTAATATCTTGCCAAAGTACGTTAGTGCTACGGAAAGGATTTGAAACCCCACTCAGGGGGCCCGGGCCCCCTCCCCTGGCAAAAAAAAAGGTTTTAAAAAAAAGGCGGTAACGTTAGTTTTTTTTGGCTCATCGGGGTGGGGGGGGGGGGGGGGGGGAGGGGTGGGTGTTGAGTAAGAAAAAAAGAATACAATATTTGAAACAAACACACCCATTAGAAATACAAAGAATGTGTATAAGACTTAACCCCGGACAACAACTTTACATAAATATTTGGGCTTAAAGTTTGATTAAAATGAGCGACAGTAAATTAACCATTACTGGCTTTGTTCGTTTCTTTACGAAAATGGCTATTAAAATCACGACTCCAATATCGACCAATCAGATGGCTAGATTTCTAAAGAGAGGTATATAACATTTTTGAATTAATAGAAGAAGGGACGGTCGGGGGGGGGGGGGGAGTACGACTAATATTCATTTATGGCCGAACATGATATGCTGAAATACCTATTTCGGGGAATGGGGAGTGAAAACTGTTAAAACTTTGTGGTATTTTATCTGTAATATTAAAAGTATACCTTAGCTTAATTCAGTATCGTGACCAATGTCTAATACTTTTGTTGTCCATTATCAGTCAATATTTGGGTCATGTTTTTTAATATTTATATTGAATTGTATCATTTTACTATTTATTGATTTCGTCATTGTTTTAATTAATTATATTTTATACTACAGGGCTATCTTGCAGAGCAGCTTTATATAAACTGAATAAACCACCCTGTATAAAGATTCAAGAACACAGAATAAATACACAAATACATAAAACCTTTAACAACACAGATAAATCACAGATAAGTGCATATTTTCACAGAATTACCAAATTTAGGCGACGGATGTTCACGTACTATGATTTGAAATTTATATACTTATGACTGGGTCCTTTCTTAAACTCGTCGCAATCTCAATTAACACCCGAAGATGAGGTTTAGATTTCCATTTTCAAATATTTTGTTTCTTCTTTATAATTGAGAAAAGGCTTATAGTGGATAAACTAGGTGAGATTTGGTTACCGATTTTAGGAGACGTGATCTAATTCCCGTCATTCTTTTGCGAAGTATAGCCCCCTCTGCCGATACATAACGGATGCCTAGTGTGTTATCCCCAATGATGTGTGTGCCTGCCTTCTATGCTATTTCCATCACATTGTCATTTTTTAGTGAATGAACATAGGCCTACCATTTCGACTATAACCTCATCACGAAATCAAAGCTTGGCATATACGTATACACCAACAAATGGATGAACCAATGTAATAAAGTGCATTAGAACACGTATGGAAAATGCGCTATGAAAATTCATTGTTAATATTATTGATATCGGACTGTCGTGTCCGTCATAGGGGTCTTGTCCGTAACCATGCCAACGTTTCTGTATGTCTTATTCATATAATTGTTCATAGTTTAGGAATTCATCATTTTCACCTCTGTCATTATTATTAGTATAGCTTTTTATGCTTTTATTATTGCCATGGCTATTATCATCACTGTCATAATTATAACTGTTAAGATTATTTGTTGCTATCGTTATTAGTGCCCATTTATTTTTCCCCTTTGTCATTGCTGCAATAATTACTGCATTATGATAAATCATAGGCCCATTGTTAACATCACCATTAAATATAATATTCTTGGTGCTATGTACGTGGGATTGATGGTGTCAATGTGTGAAAGGTGAAAGGTGGGTACGAGCGTGCCTCGATATTACTACTATGCATTACAACAACAACAACAACAACAAAATTGTCATCGAATAGCGCTGCACGTGAGCACTATCGAAGCCGTACATATAATAGCGCTATCTTTATTTTTACAAAATGACCCACCTCATTCTGGTCCATATTTTGTGAAACATTGAGCAGCTCTCCTTTGAATCACGAGTTGACATTTTGAAATGCATATTCTTGCAAGCGACCCTTCCGAATTATCCTGTCTATTCCCATAAACAATATTATATCTGATCTTACGGATCGTGCTGTCACCCTAGCTTGAATCTGACGCACCAAATGAATGTAGAGCAAACCGATCCCTAATGAGTCAAGTTTTAATATGCATCACTATAAGTCCTTGCGCTAAACGATTTATAAGGACAATCACAACAAAGCAAGAATGTATGATTGATTTCACTCTATTTAATTTACCTGTATATATATATATATTTATACATGAGTGCATGATGTAATCAATGACACATAATACATGAATGTAATGCACTGACAATATTTCTACTTGGTTTGTTTGTTTGTTTGTTTTTTTCCGAAATCCATATATACATACAAGTTTAAAAAACATACATAATTATAAAACACATTTCAAACGATAAGAAAATAAGTAGATGTGTAAAGTATAGACAAACGGTTGGATAGCCCATTTCAGAACCATTTTCAAAATGGTCCTGTTCTTCCATGGGGTCCAAAAGCAAAAATCATATTACTTTACATACAATATCAATGTTTATAAAAATCATAGTAATTGACCGATACACTACCTCCCCCCCCCCCCCTTATTGTTCCCCTAACCTCACCACCCCCGCCACCCTCTCGATACTGCCAACCCCTCCCGATACTCCTTCTCAAGTCATTGGTGTATATTATCTCTGTCATAACATTTCAAACCAAACTTTTTATTTCTTTATTAAATATAGCCAAACTTCTTGATTGTCGAATGTGCATAGACAATCCATTATACAATTTACTTGCGCGATACAGAAACATACGCTTACAATTCTGTGTTTTCGGTTTAGGCAAAACTAAATTAGTACTTCTAAGGGCATAGTTAGTAGTCTTAACAATAAACTTCTCTTTCAAATATACAGGTGCCAAATCGTGAAATATTTTATACATCAAAGTATAACTGTGCCTAATTTGTCTATTTTCTAACATTTCCCAATTTAAAATATAATGAATTTCACTAATTGGTTTATGTTCAGATAATTTATATTTAAGAATAATTCTACCTGCCCTGTTCTGTAATTTTTGTAACATGTCTACTTGAGACTTAGTGCCCGAATGCCATAACACGTCACCATAATCAAAATGTGGCATTATTGCGGCATTATATACAAGTTTTAACCAAGTCTCATTAACATAGTTACGCAACCTTCCTAAGAAACTAATCATTTTTCCAACCTTTTTACATAATTCATCAGTGTGTACATTCCATTTTAATTCACAATCAATAAAAAATACCTAGATATTTAAATTTGTGAACTTGAACAATATCATTATCATTAATGTTTAAGTTCAACCTACTGTGTCTGTTCAACATATATTTAGTGCCTATCAGCATACTAACAGTCTTAGTACAATTTATTTTCAACTTATTACAATTCATCCAAGAATATAACTTATGCAATTTAATATTCAAAACATTTTCAAACTTTGAGGACGTCGATGGAGGGTTTCCACCAAAGGAAAACAAACATAATACAAAATATAATAATTGATGATATTAACTAATAACAACATATTTTCTCGCCTGCCAAAATATGTTTCAACAGTTAGAAATTGTAAAAAGATATAGGTAGATTGGTTGAGAGGATGTTTACATTCTAGAATCTAGAATTATTCTAGTTTCTAAAATGACTAAAAGCGAATAATAATAGTAGTAATAATAATAACATTAATGGTGTTTTCTTACTCAACACACACGTCCATCACGCCGCAAACACTCACGGCGTTCTAAAAATGTACAATAACCCCGGTCAAGTACAATGACCGAGCGGACAAATAATTATTTAGTCTCCACCTAGTATAAATCGGTTCCCAGTATGACCGAACGGAACATATTTGTCCGCTCCGTCATTCTACTTGACCGCGATAAGTGTACGGTTTCGTGGAGAGTATGCATGGCTTGAAATATGTCTTGCCATGGGATAGAATTATTATACTAGATTAACCCTTGAACATGTTGAATGAATGAACTGCTTAACCACGATACCTCCACACAGTTATAGCAGGCCTCGTTATCACTGACACCTGTCGATCTGCCTCACAATAATCGTATGTCTTATTACGGGTCTTACTTTAAAGGGATCGTTTAAACAATGTTAAATCTAAAATGCACGGCCCTACGTGTTATCAGTGCCTGTAATATGGTGTTATATTGAAGCCCCCCCCCCCCCAAAAAAAAGCGCTTCAAAATGATCAAGAAGTGCCTCAAAAAAGTAAAAACCTTTGAGTGACCGGTTTTACCATACTCGTTTTCCCCAATAGACTGTAGAGTTATGAAAACCGTTTGGCAAACGCAATATTTGATTTCGATTTTCAATCATAAATATCTTGATAATTAGACAGGCGATCGGCTTGTAAAAGTCATGGGGTTCCTGACTGACCTAAATGTTTATAATTACCATTGCAGCATGAGCTAAATCAAGGATTTTTGTTAAAGGATCTAAGACAAAGTTACCGGATCCCTTTAATCTAACAGGCCATACAAGCGCAGAGTGTTGTAACTTCATCGCACAACCTGATAATATAAAATTACAATTGTATACAAACGAGGAATATGGATACAAAGAACGAAGAACAGGGATGCCAATCAAATGAGAGAGGACGAAAACATAGAGTCAAAGACTAACGAGGCGCTAGAAATAACAAGAGAGAAAATACCATGAAATGTTTAATGACGAAGAGAGAGAAGAAGACATGTCAGCGTGCACGCATTATTGCCATACCTAACGGTCTTTCTATACCATGGTAACTTCAATAGCCAATTGGAAGTGGGCTACTGGTTAGGCTCCACCCCTTTCGAAGTTCGACGCGTTGCTCCATCTCTGCTGCACGGGCAAGCTTCACCATCAGTAGTTGTTTCGCGATCAAACAGCGAACATTGTACGCTGAACCGTTGCTAAGGCTGCATCTCTCAAAGTAGCATCCATGAGCATCGCATGCACTGAAAGATTTTGACCATGATTCTGGTATTTAAAATGTCTATTCGTTGCTGAGGTGGAAACATCGTGCCGTTTGTGGACCTCGGGTTTGAAAGAAGTGGCAAAAATATGTGCGATAGGGTTGGCTGTATTAACGGTGAAGTGATAATAATTCTTTCTTTTGAAGCACACAATCTGGATTGTATCGAAGCGACGAAATGTAAGATTTCTATCTCAACGTCGACGATTTGATGTCGTTGTAGTTCTTCAATTCCGCCAAAATGTCTACCGACGTGGATTCTCTGTATCCACTGGTGTCAGAGAGTAGTTATAGCTATTCTAACTCATCCCTTGAAAATGATGGCAACTGGCTGTTTCTTTTTACCGGATCTCTCTACTATATAGTAGCAATCATGGGACTCCTCGGTAATGGCACCGTCATTTATGTCATCCTGAGATTCGCTAAGATGAAAACTGTGACTAATGTATACATCCTTAACTTAGCTTTTGCCGATAACTTGTTTCTAATCGCACTATTATTCTTAGCGACGGCGACAGTTCACCCGATTTGGATTTTTGGCAAAGTTCTTTGCCATCTAGTGTACAGTATCGACGCATTGAATCTCTTTACAAGCATATTTTGTTTGACGCTTATGGCGATTGACCGCTATGTGGCGGTTTGTTACGCGGTCAGAGCTTCTTGTTACCGAAACATGCGCGTCGCTACAATTATCAACGTTGGTGTGTGGCTCCTCGCTCTCGCCGCAGCATCACCGATAATGGTATTTACTCGTTATGATCCCGAACAGCTCTCGTGCCGCCTACAATTTGACAAAGTTGTTGGCCAAAATGCAGCCTTGGCCGTAGCTAAAGCTTTCTGCTTCTACACATTTACGATGGGGTTTTTGATCCCTGTGGTGGTTATAGCAGCATGTTACTCGATGATCATGATAAGACTTCATAAAATGGGCACAAAGACGGGGAAATGGGAGAAATCAAGAAAAGTCAACCGTTTGGTGCTGTGCGTGATAATTGTATTCGTCGTATTTTGGTCCCCTTTCTTTTTCTTCCGTTTCATTGTAGCATTCGACTTTGACGTTATGCGAACTAATTATTTAATAAATGAAATCACGATCTTGCTCAGCTACATGAACAGTTGTGCAAATCCGTTCTTGTATGGATTTCTGAGCGATAGCTTTAAGAAGAGCTTCAAAAAGGTATGGCGCTGTGGTGATAAAAGAGGTTATGAGCTGACATCGACGGATCATCGACCTTGGAGATTACGTAACCCTTGCCTGGGAGAGAGAGATGAGAGGAGCTCTGGAAGAAGACTAGGTAAACGACGCGATGACGACACAATGTCAGGAACAAGGTTAAATGCCTATCCTCTTACAGCAGTCACATCGGCAGTGTCTGAAATCACCATGCACCAGAAGAACGGGGCCACGGGAGCACCTTCATATGCCTGAAACACCGTCGTGCCAGTACGTTTTCTCGAAGTTTGCTCGACGATATACCCCGGGTGTACATGCACCATTGGCTGGCTGATCAAACCTATCTTGGAAAGATGAGTGCATATGGCTTTCATATCGCGTTACAGGACGCCTTTCGCCAGCAGATTAGTTGTGACTGGCCTTAAATTGATTAGGTGACGGACGCCGAATCATGTTCTCAGATGGCGTAAAATGACCATACATGATTCATGAGAAGAAGCCACTCATACCTTGGATTATCTTGCAATTTTCTGAAAATCGGACGGAAACAAGGGGGTATTATTGAGCACTCTGTGGCTTCAGGGTTTCGTGAGCAGAGAATGGTGTACTATTAAAGATTTTCAACATGCAGTTCAAATGGAAGGTGTATCATAACCGATTTTCAGACAGAAATAGCGGGCACCATGTACTAAGAGGTTTGGGTGTACTGCAGAATATGACTGCTTTCCTGGATTTTTTGACAACGTAACCAAATGAAAAGGGACCTATTTTTCTGGAAACGCTAACGAAGGAAAAGGAATGACTTTGTTGTGAAGGCTTACGCCTAACGTGATCATAAATGTTTCTTAATTTATCCGCAAACACAGAACATATATATCAGATAAAGATAGCCAACAATGGTTAAGTTTATGACAATTTATTTTAAAAACAAATAATACTGCAACTACCACAACATTGCTATTGTCAACACATTTGTATTAAGAAATATGACATAAATATCTTGTATACGTTTATCTCATTTTTCAAGATGTCCACTAATCGCCAACCCAATGTGACATGAATGAAAAATGAAAATTGTTCAACTATCATCGAGTAGAAAGATGTATTAGTAGTCAGATTATATTCAGGAAATAGCGTCAACAGTATTGGTTATTGTGCTCTCGATACTTACTCAACTACACAATCAAAGTCAAGTACATTATTCAATTAAAATTCAAGTAAGACTATTTAACTTATAAGGTCCTATGAAAACAGTTTTCTTTGATTTCATCTATATTCATGATATTGGTTCATCAATCGGTTCAGAATTCCATACGTGCATGAATTATGAATATGTTATTCTGATCGCACAGTTATCACTCTTTTTGGTGAGATGCTCAACCAAAACTAAAACGAATTGCAAACAATTTGTGGCAAGAATTAAACTTTATAAACAATTACCCACAATTTTGGTAAGGTTCAGTACATCGGTGCGTATTCAAGTATTGCATGCACGTGGGGATTCTGTCAAAGGTAGCAATACAGTTTGGTCCTAGGAGACTGGAAAATTGCCCGGCTGATTAAAGACATTGCCCATAGCTTTCTGACAATCTAGAAGTAAGAGCGTGGTTCACTGCGGCTCATCAGCCGCCCGTTTTAAACTAATTTTCTGATTAAATCTGACAAAAGCTTCGGGCATGCTGCATTATTAACGCCTTAATGAAACCGGGAGTTGGTCACGTATCCAATTTTATGCACCGAGTGTGAAATTGATTTCCATGGTCTCTATACAAGTCAACTATAGTAATTAATTTTATCACGTTTATTGCACACTTTGTCATTTCTATCTTGCGCTGAATGGAACTTTTAACTGCATGGTAAAATGTCACTAGAATTACATACTAAAGATGAAGAGGTCCGTACTAATGTGATGCTTTTTTATTATCTGTATGCATATTCCTCTGTGCGCACACGGAATGGGCTCTCGGAAAATCTATATTGGTGTTTTAAAAAAAATTACCGCTAATAGAGCGTGCTCGGTAAATTTGTGTTAATGTATTAACATTTTCCAAGACTGCATTGATAGATGTGCAAATATTCGATCTGCATGAATGTTGTCTGTTTTTGTTTGTAAAGGCTAATGTACCTAATTTTTCTCACGAATTTACTTGAAATTGAACAAACAACCAAAACAAACAAACTATGTTGCCTTTTATAACGTTCCCTGATGGAAAATCTTGAATTGTAATTTTAACAATAGACAGTTTTGCTTTCCTGATGATTTTGGTTCTTTATCTTAATTTACTTTAAATGTTCTTACTCCACTGATACGGGTTTTTTCGGTGAAATTGGAAAAAAAGGGTATATCATTATGATTGTATAAGTTAACACAATATAAAATAAAAATGTACTTACAAAAATATAAATGTTGCAAAGTAATAGGTAATAAAAGAAAATTGAAGCCGAAAGCTTATTTATGTGAAAAGACCACCGTAAATGAAATCATCGTTAAACTTGAGCTTACTTCAATTCCAACTCGGTCAATTGTTTCAACTTAATGCCGTTTGGCATCATGTCCATGATTCGAATATCTTCATCGAAATGTAGTGGAATTGTACATTTTTGCGATTGTGGCTTAACAATATTGAATATCTTCAAAGTAAATGCATTTTATTGGCACACGATTGTGTGTTGTTAAGAGCTAGTGAGATAACACGTGCATTCTCCTTGCCTCGAGATAAGTTCGCTGTAATTTGCTCGCATGCAATATCTTTTTAAATAGATAGACATTCTCCGTCTGCGAATTTGCTTCCCATTACAAAATCTAGGAAGAGTGCAATTATTGCAGAGGTCCGCATTTTAATGTAGCCTATATGGACGTTTGGGAAGCTAGCCGACAATCAGTGTGATATTAAAGAATTATATTCACTGAGATGTTGTTTTCACATTTTTGGTAAATTAGTTCAGTCAGCTTTTGACATATGTGCTACTAAAATGAAATCATATTCAACTATTCAAGCCATTTCTTAAATAGAAGGTCGATCAAAAGCCCAGCCCATTGAAAGAAATTGCAGTAGGAAAGATACATTATTTCTTTTTCTTTTTTAAAAAACCAAAAAATCCAAAAATCTAAAAATTAAAATTAAAATCAAAATCAAAATGACATGCTATACAATTATCGGGGTTCTCTAAACCTTACTCAATTTGGTCAATTTGGAGCACATATCAAGTGACAATTCCTGCCGTGGCTACGTTCAGTGTATGTTCGAAAGGAACAAAAGGGGGCGACTTTGTCTCCCTTTTTGGGTGGAGACTAATATCGTTTATCCGGTGATTATATTAAATCTGTTTGTGTAGCAGTGATAAATGAAAGTCTATATTTACATATTCAATGAGTGTTAATTTCACTTATATTATTATTATTATAATCTACCTACATGTCTTACAGAGATTAAATATTAATTTTTGGGTAAAAAGAAGTTTACATGATATATAGCATTACGCAAATGTTATTTTAGCTTTTAACCGATTGGCTTGATGCATCAGGATTGTCGTTTGGCCAAAGCCATGATGTTCTCAGTCATGTGTTCTGGTCGTTATGAACTCATAACGAGAGCATAATTGACAAAACGAGCCAGCCTATTACTATAATTGCCATGGTTTTCCCGAAGGGATCTGCGTTTCTCTCGTAATATCTACAGGTTTCCTTGTTATTCCTTCTTCGTCTTGATATTTCTGAAAGGGCAAACTTTCTCCAACTCAGTGCAATTTGTCAAAGCAATTGTTTTGTTGATGTGGCCACAAGAGAAATGAGCGCTGAATATTTTCCGTAAGAATTTCGTCATTGGTGGAATATTATGTATGTAATTTGTTAACGCTATTTGCTCAAACAGACTTGGGATTGAGATGAATGCATCATTGCTTTATCTTGACTGTTGAGTTCTTGAATTATGTAGCAATGGTTTTTACCTTTGGCTAGCTTTTAACGACAATGGAACAGACAGGGAACTACCATAGTCAACATTTCACACAAGTACAGTGTACAAGTACAGTATTAAAAAAAATATTGGTTGTCCAAGCTTTCGATCCAGTGCGATTAAAGAGTGACAAATTTTGTGAAGCGGCTTATAAGGATGAATCTTTTTTGTCAACCAACAGTACTCTGTAATTTTCATAATACTAACGGAAGCAAATTCGATGAAGATTCTGCCCATTGGATTATCGATTACTTTGACTTGTATACACAGAGAATCATTTGTGTGGTTACCATTGTAGATACAAAATCAGACGCAGGGGGAAGTGTTAAGTGATGAGTCACATCACAGTATATTTTGCATCTGCGTGTAGTTGTTATATTTTTACATGATGAAATTTGTCACAAATTTTTCCTCTTTATGGTGTGTGATGTCTCATATCAAATGTAAATGTGATTTGTTTGGGGTTCGTTATACCTAGGAAACAGGATTCGAACACACAAACACATACAAGTAAGAATTGGAATTGGACTATAGTGTATTTCAGATGTAAACTCATAACCTACTGGTACCGGGTGGGGGGGGGGTCTATGTATTGAGCCTATGTGAATAAGGTAGTTCAGAAGTCAACGGGTTAACGAGGTTAGTACAAGGTAATTAAAACTATGTATTTGTGTACCTTATGGATAATTTCATTTTCGTTCCCAGAAGCGAAACTCATGTGTGTTTATCAGTGCACCGTAAGCATCATATGTGCATTCATTTCTTCAAATATAATTTACTTAACGATAAACCTGAGTTCTGGTAAAAAAAGAAAATGATTTATCACAGAATCAAATGAAACTTACGCTGAATGTTCAAGATTGCAAATAAATGTCGTGTGCCAAACAATTTTGGAAGAAAATGTATACTCGAGTAATGAGCATAGAAAGATAAGGAAATTAAGGTATAGTAGCTCCGATACCATTTGTGTAGTCACATATACATCTTTCTGTGTACAGTGCTTGTTACTTTACCAATACTGGGGCAAATTTATTTTGAGTTTGATGACTCCAGAACCTTGCAGTACACACCAATACTTATAATACTATATGATCAACTTTTTCTGATCCATTCCACACCTTTTCTTCTACAATGCAATCGCATTACCAAAACTCACCTGTACCTTTAAGCCATCCTATTATTCGACACAACACTTTAAACCTTAATACCTTGTGATCTGCCCCAGCCTGAGTCTGGTAATCGCAGGCAGTCTTTTTAAAACGTGATGCAAAAGGTCAAAGGTGGTCGTATGTGATCAGAGGTGGTCACAGGTAGTCCCGAGACAGAAATCAGTTTCGCAGGGATTTTTTTTAAATCGTTGAAGAAAAAGAAGGGAAATCCCCAGGTTGCCACTAACGTAGTCGCAGATTATCGCAGCCTAGTCGTAGGAGATATTGCGAACAGTCTTGCGCCAAGTCTTAGCTGATAACAGGCTTTTTAATTGCGCAAATCACTATTCTGCGGATCCAATCGTCATAGAGCGCGTTTATCTAGGCTTGCCACTAGATATGTACATATCGTACCCCACTATCGAACCCCACTATCATACCCCACTATACGATCGTGATTTGCGGGATGTCGCGTTTATCTACTCTTCACGATTCAAAATAAAGGCCTTGTGTCTGCCCAGCTGTTTTGACCCGGGAAGCAGACAGTTTCTCGGAGGTCAAATTCACACACATGCTTGTACACAACACCTGTGTGGTCCTATTTGTATGTGACGTTCAAAACAGCTTTGCGTTTATCGACCTCTCAGAAACGTGATTCTGGCTGTATGTCACATACAAAACGCACCTTTTTGCGTCTTTTGATATGCCCATATCTAAAGACGTTTGAAAAAGGCTTTGCGTTTATCTACTTCTAAATTTGCCTGAAAGACGTTTGAGAAACCTGATTCTAGCCAAAAATTTCCTAGATAAACGCAACCATAGTCGTAACATTCGCGGGGAGGCCGCGCGTATACAGGAGGAGTTGCACGATTGGCCATAACCCCCACGACTGATCGCAGTCAATCGCTGCCAGCATGGATCTTCTACGTAGTAGTCCATATCAACATGGCTCGTTTGGTAATAGCCAGTTGATTAGCGAGTCGTGCGACAGGTCATAACTTGTTGCATAACTGGTATTACAATGTGACAGCTAGGCTCCAATCGTAGAAAATCTAAGACCAGCCGCGACGGACTCTTTTCAAGCCTTAACTCATTGCAGGAAGTCGTAGGTCATAAAGGGGTACAGGCTTTTAATAATGATCAATGCTGAACATACAAAAAAGGAATTGATATGCTCAATTGATGATGAGAACTATGTATATATTAGAGTGTTCTGTGTGGCTCGAAACCTAAATTTCGATTCAAATTGAGTATTAGTTGATGCGATTATTAAAAAAACAAAAGAAGAAAACAAAAACGAACGCAGTGTAATTCAAGGAGCCATCTTGATCATGTTATATCATGTTGAAATAATTGACATCATGGCAGTGGTCTCCTGATGTTATTAATGATGTTTTATTTTTCATGCCAAATAGCTGTTCATAAGTCAGATGTTTTAAAAAAAGCCAATGTATATATTTATATGTAAAACATGTAACAAATTGTAACATAAAAAAATATATGTATTGATTATACGTTGTACAAAACAATTGCACGAACACTCTGTATAATTCACTGCAATAAATGGAACAAAAATAAAAAATAGTCATATCTCTTTTTTTAATCTATGTTGAAATGAAAAAAGGAAATGGTTGGTACAGCAGAACAAATCAAGGGTTTTAAAAAGTACTACTACTACTACTACTACTACTACTACTACTCCTACTTCTACTACTACTACTACTACTAACAATAATAATAATAAATCATAATAATAATTATAATAATATTACAATATAACAATAATAATGATAATGATATGAATGTTAATATTATTACTACTATTACTAGTAATAGCAATGATAATGAAAGTATTAATATTAATGATGATAAGAATACTGACAACAACTAACAATAATGATAATGATAATGATACTACTACTAATCATAATAACAATAATGATAACAACAACCACCACAATACTTATAATGCTAATAAGAATATTAATGATAATTTGACTACTGTTATTACTAATAATAATGATAATGAATATGTCTCTGTTTATCCAGGGTAGCTTAATCAGCATTAATACTGTTCTCCGAGAGGGCCCTGCAATCATACCATCACGGATCAACGATAAGAGAGCCCCTACACAACAGAAAGGATGATGGTGATTACGATTAGACATGATTGTGATAGAAGTTAACTGAAAGCTGAAAAAAGTGTGTGACACAGGGAATTAAACATTGTTTTCCTTTCATGATGGAATAGTTCGCTTGTCTTCTGTTTTATGGAGAAAAAAAAAACATGAATTAATAAAACAAAACAATATAATACAAATGTGTTATCATTTATGACAGTGGCGATGGTAATTATGAAGAGAGATGGAAGTATCCTGTACATGAAACATTATTTGAAAATGGAGTATGCAATCATGTAATTGCAATAAACTTATATCATATCGATTGAGAACACAGAATCAGATTTAAGTATCTATAGACAGATTATCGTTTCAACAGGGCTTGGCTGAGAGCTAAAAACCCAACCCTACTAAACTTTTAGTATACCTTTCCAAAAAAACTTTTTTAAGGGCCTATAAAAGATGTAGTGCAGAAGGTTCTAAAGGGCTAATTTTCCCGTTCACTTTAGGAATTTCATCCACAATGCATGCCTGGTTTACCCCCCCCCCCCCCCTTCCGTCGACTGACCGCATATATATTTATTTAAGTTGAATCAAAGTCAACTGTATACTCTCTACTCATCGTTACCCTGTCGACCAATCGCTTATATTTTGATAAGGACAATTTAACTGAATTTTATTAAAATGATAATAATATGGGCACTGTGTCTTTATTTAATTTTCATTCAGGTTTGTTTTACCTGACTGCTAAGAAAGCATGTGTATGATTGTAAGTAATCAACCAGGGGACCGACGGCTTTAAGTCATCTCCGAGGGACTTGATATTAAATGAGGATCAATGCCCGCCAAAGGGCACTATCGCATCGACTTGGTTTCGAACCCGGGACCTCCAGATTACGAGACCACTGTTCTACCAATGAGCCATCGCGTCTCAAGTCTAACAGGCATTCTAACAAATGTGGGGTACCGGGTACAAATTTCCAGCTTTCTGAGTTCAAATCGAAGATGGACTGCTCAAGGAAGCGTGAAATGTTTTCACCAAACACAGCTCAAGACTTAAGCCGGGCGGCGAGTTTTGAGCCAATTTCGCCCAGGCACCGAGCGGCGGCCGCCCGGGCACCGCTTGTTTTTAGGGCATCGCTCGGTCGCTGTTGAAGTTTTAGTGCGGAGTTAAAATTCGGGCGGCGCCTGCTCACTTTCACTCGCCGCCCAAAGTATGCTCGGTGCCCGAGCGGTCGCCGTCCGGGCACCGACCTAATCGAGCGTTCGCCATCGAGCGATTTAGGTCAAAAGTCGAAGCCGCTAGGTCAAAGGCTGCTGAGCGTTCGCCGCCCGGTCGCCGCTGGGAGATCAGTCGGTCACTGGGCGGCGAGTTCAAAACCGGTCAGCAACCTTTGACCTAGCGGCTTTGATTTTTTACCCAAATCGCTCGACGGCCAACGCTCGATTGGGTCGGTGTCCGGGCGGCGAACGCCCGGGCACCGAGCGTATGTTGGCGCCCCGCCGATCACCGGCCGACTGCCGGGCAATTTACCTAAAACTAGCCGGTGGCCGGTGGGAGACCGCTCGGGTATCGGTCGGTCACTGCCGGGCCGCCACTCCGGAGAAGCTCTCCGATTACGCTCAGTTTTGACCTAAAATTGACCGGCGACCGACGGGAAATCGACAGGGCATCTACAGCCTGCTCGTTAGGCGATGCCTAAATTCCAGCAGCAACCGAGCAGGCTACTAATCGGTCGGTCGCTGCTCTGATTTTTTTCATAACTTACTGAATCAACTTCAATAACTCGATACTCAGATATTTACGCGTAATCTTGGTTGAGCAAAACGCCATTGCTCTTGCCGCTCTCACGTTATCTTGCTTGCTTCTATGTTAGAAGACATTGTCCTTATAGCCATGTTTAAAAGAAATCTCGCTTTTAATGTATCCTCTCTCCACTTAAATATCTTAGCAGACCGATTGAATTTACATATATTTATCTTAGTTTCCAACAAAATGGGCAATCATTCGGCGGCTAAAAGCATTTTCAAAACCACATAAAAAATATATATATAAAACGTACGGTGTCTTTTCCCTTGTCGGCGGAAAATCGAAGTGGCATTGGCTAATTGGCAGTAAATCACCCTACAATTAGTCTCATCACATTTTCATTACGTTCACGAAGTTGTTTTCCCACAAATATGAAAATGGTATGAATTTTGAGCTATATGTTTTATGGTAACATTAATAAATATTTTCACTAGACTTATTCAAATGGCGGTGGCAAGTCCAGAACAAATGTTTATGTTTACTTCCAGAGTAGAATGACGCTTGACGTTTTATTTCCATCCACCCCCCCCCCCCCCTCTCTCTCTCTCTCTCTCTCTCCCTCTCTCTCTATATATAAATATATATATATATCTCACTCTCTCTCTGTCTCTTTCTCTCTATCTATTTGCCTCTCTCTCTCTCTCTCTCTCTTTCTCTCTCTTTCTCTCTCTTCGCATAAATCATGGACCTACTTTCGAGGTACATGCGTGAACATAAAAACACACCCCTTTGGCCATGCATGGATTGCATGGCGAATACCATTCAACACTCTGATGAGTTGCTCTACTCATGTGAACACTATACTGAATGAGTTGAATGTTCCCGTGCACACGTATTTAGTTAACATGTATTCTATTTTATTGAATGCAATAAACGAAATCTCGAATATAATTTTGCGGAATAAAACTATTGCATTTTGTTTTATTTGCTTATCAGGGAGAAAAAACATAAAACAAAAGAAAACAAATAGTCGTGTTAGAATCTCAAAATGAATTTATTGGACATTATTTGACACCTCGTGTTTACTATTACAAATTATTCTTTGTTGAAAATTTGATAAACCCGGTAGAATGAAACAAGCAAAGGGCCTAGAGTGTCTAACCTCCACACACAAAAATTAACACATTTCTTTTGTTTTTAATCATTGGGAGTATTTTCTTCTTCTTTTATTTGGTTGTTATTGTTGTATTTGTTATTGTCGTCATCGTCGTCGTCACTGTTGTTGTTCTTTTGGTGATCGTTTAGCTGTTATTTTCTATTTCATGTACATGTATGTGGGAACACTTCTCTTCCCTAGTCTTCCAGCATCTGTCTTACACGCTTTTTCATTCCCCTATGTCATCATGTGATCTTAACAAATAGACATGCATGCAAACATGAGCCACCAATGAAGCCCGGTGATTGTTATGCACGCAATCACAAGCTCTCTTGCTTCCCAGTAATCAGCTATGTCGATAATTGTGAAAACTAACGAGGCTGAACATTCCTATTTTAATCTCGGATGGTATGTTCTAGAGAAGAGATCATCGTAATAAATGGCGATGTGTATCGTGCAATACAGTTGTTATTTGTTATACATTGTAATCCAATGGCGAAAAGTATGCGGAATGGTGAAGTGTATACATGTTACAATTAACAAGTCGATTCCTTTTGGATGGGTGATGCTGTCAACTTAAATCTTCGTCCTCAGCTTCTTAACTTTCTTCAAGATGCAGTCTCGTCCATCTCACAAAATTCGTCAACTCTTACATTTCACACCGCGTTAATCGGAATAATCACATTTACGATTAAGAGGGTGTTATAAAGGTCTGCTTGAAAGGTCGAAGGGGAACAAAAATCACCCCATCTAGAATTATGCATACAAATACACTCTATGAGTACATTCAGCTTTGAATAATGTGAACGAATTAGAAAACAACAAGGTTTATCATTGAACATATCCTAAGAAGCAACTAGAAAACGAATCAAAATCTAGTTTAAATCATAGCTTGGTCGCTACTATAATATGTATAACAGAGAGATATTATACAAATAATGAATGGTTATGAGTTAAAAAGTGCGAATATTTTCATGAGTTGAAAGCTTAACATTCTATTCAACGAGGCGTCAGCCGAGTTGAATAGAATTAACGTTAATCTTTCAACGAATGAAAATATTCGCACTATTGAACGAATTAAAAACATTCATTATTTGTTTTATACAACATCGAAGAAGATCTAATAGAACGTTAATCAACAAATTATGCTTTACTCCTGATATTAAAGATAAATTAAAGTTGGAGTCAAGCCTTCTCGATTACACTCAGATTGCCTTTGCGTCAGATACACGCAGGGATACGCGCACGGCAGAGAGGTACGCAGTCTGCATATAACCAAAAATGCACGGCGCATATAACCAAAAATGCACGGTCGTGCAACATATCATCTATTGAATATCATGTGACCAACAATCCTCCAATCAAATGACAAGGATCCACGTAGGTGTTGTATAAATTTATATATATACTTCTATCATGTCTAGCATACAACTCTGTGAAAGAGGAAACGGAATGCACACCACAGCGGTAACTAACATTCACCGGAATACATATTTGAGTCATGTACCGAATGTGTGGGACAATTTCATCCATAGGTAATTGGAATACAAATATTTATTAATAATCATCGACCTCTCTTTTTCAGGTCAGCTCTTCTGAAATAAAAAGCAATGTGCACATTTGCATGGCAGTGAATCCTTGCTAGCACACGGTCGATATCATTAAAGATAAATTTGAGTTCTGGTAAAAAAATAAAATAATTTCTCACAGAATCAAACGAAACTTACACTGAATGTTCAAGATTAAAAATAAATGTCATTTGCCAAACAATTTTGGTAGAAAATGTATTGTGGCTGAGTAATGAGCATAGCAAGATAGGGAAATCAAGGTGTCGGGCCCCCGACACCAATTGTGTAGTCCCATATACATCTTTCTGTGTACAGTGCTCGTACTTTATACCAAGACAGGGTCAAATTTATTATGATTTTGATGACTCCAGAACCTTGCAGTACACACCAATACTTACATGCTATATGATCAACTTTTCCCGATCCATTCCACACCTTTTTTCTCACAATGCAATCGTATAACCATAACTCAACTTTATCTTTAAATGGATGTAAGCGTGAATAATAGAAATTTTTATAGGGATGATATACGTACTCCATCCTTAGTTCCCACATTCCAAACATTAGGGAGCAAAAACTATATTTAATACGTAACAGATACTTTACTGGGGACATCGTTCAAGAGGAGCTAAACCTATTTGTAATGGTTTAAAATCGATGTCCAATGTTCTTTTGTACGCTTTTGTGCTAAAACGGGTTTAGCCTCGGAAGTCACCCTGAGGTCTAAGTTATTCTATCGTTTGGTTTTTGACAAAGGGTCGCGTTATATGGTAGAGCCCCACAAACGCTGTTTGAAATCTAGCAATCGCTTATGATTTGTTATGATTTTTGTCATTTGTAATGTCTTTGGATATAGAACCTTTCCGAATAAAGAAAATTATTGAACGTCTATTAGGCGCCGTTTGAACGTTTTCCATCTCCGCTGCTTGAGGCGAATCCTAGGCATCAAATGGCAGGACCACATTCCAAACAAGGATGTCCTCAAGAAAGGAGGCATGATGACCATCTATGCTCTTCTTGCACAACGAAGACTGAGATGGCTTGGTCATGTCAGCCGAATGGAAGACGGCCGCATTCCAAAAGACATAATGTATGGAAAGTTAGCGACCGGGACCAGGGCTGTTTGAAGATCTGTCCTTCGCTTCAAGGATGTGTGCAAGAGGGATATGAAGGCCAGTGAAATCAACCCTACAAACTGGGAAGCATATGCTTCAGACCGTCCTGAATGGAGACGCGCGTTGTAAAGACAGGTATACG